>JAVIAB010000091.1:30090593-30415593 GCA_032433765.1 Megaustenia siamemsis
AAAGATAGAAAACCCTGTGGATCAGTGGACCTGATTTGTTCATTCTATGGCCGAATGTGTTTGTCAAACATTGGTAGAATTAGCCATGAGAGAAGCTGTTCAACAAAAATAAAACCTCAAAAAAAAAACAAATACAGAATAGCCTCCACTAAACCGTCTGACAAGACAAAAAGGGTCATAATATATATATATATATATATATATATATATATATATATACATGCATATATATATATATATATATAATATATATATATATAATTGATTTAAATAGTAAATTATACTAAAAATCAAATTATATATGGAGAATGGTGGCCGTATGGCTTAAGGAGCTGCCACATGGTGTAAATGTCAGGTTTTTATCTCAACCCTCCCCCGCGCCTCCTTTTTTACTTTTTCTTTCTAATCGATAGAAAAGGCAAACCTTCCATTCGACTTTTCCCAACAACAGAAAGAAGCGACAAACCATAAATTAGACCGGCAGTGACGCCAAACAACAATTATTGATGACGAAACACCTGCCAATACACACAATGACCCCATCTTGTCTACTCGTAATAATGTTTGAATTGTTTGTGTCTGTACATCTATAGATGTGTAAATATATAGGTGGCTATCGCGTGAGGCAATCTGTAATCTGAGCGGTTAGGCAAAATAAACATGTGCTTTGAGAATTAAGAGAATTGGTGGTACATATCAAGTATTTACTTGTAGGATAGTTGTTGCCGTCACAAGGATTTTTCTTCTCTCTCTATTGCGTACCTCAGTGGTTAGAACGACATAACAATCACAGTCATGCTACAACACAACGACAACATCACAGTCATGCTACAACCGACTAACATCACAGTCATGCTACAACACAAACCATAACATCACAGTTATGCTACAACACGACATAACATCACAGTCATGCTAACAACACAACGACATAACATCACAGTCATGCTACAACACGACATAACATCCAGTCATGCTACAACACAACGACATAACATCACAGTCATGCTACAACACGACATAACATCACAGTTATGCTACAACACAACGACATAACATCACAGTCATGCTACAACACGACATAACATCACAGTTATGCTACAACACAACGACATAACATCACAGTCATGCTACAACACGACATAACATCACAGTTATGCTACAACACAACGACATAACATCTTCCTAAGGGCTGATGATGAAGAAGAGTTGTCGTCGATGACTGACAAGAATTTTTTGTTTTCCCCTTTCTGACTTTGTGATGCAAATTTAGTTGATCCTGACTTCGTTAGATTTTATTTATTTAGTACGTATAGAGACGGAAATACTGGAAGACATCTGGGATGATTGACGTAGGAAGAGTTAGAGAGAAAAGAGAGAGAGAGAAGATAGCGGATAATTTACAATGATTGCACGGTAGGAAATCAACAACAGAAATTAGATATTTCTGTGTTCGTCCAACGACACTCCTAATTATCTTCTGCTTTAAAATGGACGTTAAATAAACTTAGCTGCGTTGTGTTTGACTGGAACCTTTCAAATGTGTGCTTGTGATATCCGAATTCGGCAAATGTTGTAGCATGTTGCTTCCCTCTTTGACCCTTCCTTGTTTGACCAAAACGATTTCTTGAAACAAACCACTGATCAACCACGCGGTAGTGAAATCATCATCATCATCACTAGTGCCGTCTACGCATCGAAGGTTGGCTACAATTGAGCGCGAATCCACTGTCTCTTCTTGCTTTGATGGTGCAGATTGTTCTCTCCATTGCTTTCTTTGGTAGTGAATTAGGTTTTTGATAAATTCTGATTCATTGATCCTGACACGCACAAGTCAGCTATGAGTCACTAACAATTGTCATCAAGTCAGGTGCTGTTGGCAGCCCTAATTGATAAACTGAAAACATAGACATTGTGAAGAAACATGGTCAACCAACGCCAAGAGGTATGACACTTGCTGATGACCACGCGTTTAAAACATTTAATCAGGGAAGTTAATCACAATATTTTGCTTGCGTTCGCCGATGACGTAAGGAGTGTACCTTGTCATCATCCGCCCTTAAAAGGTCGTTAAGTAGGCGTGTCTGCGTTGTGTTGTGGTTTACAGTATAACTGTGATATTTGGCCTTTCGACCCAATGCATCCGACTTCAGCATAACATTTTTGAGTACCGGGTTGTCTTCCCTCTTCGATCCCTACTCGCTTGGCCAACTAGACAGGTTAGTCTGTTACTAGAAGGCACCACGGAGAGGTGTAGCAGGGTCTGGATGGTTCTGGTTTTTACCGATCCTGGCGCAAGCCATCAGCTGGGGGTCGCTGACAACTTCCAGCTCTGGGGCTGGAGGCGCGCCTTTCCCTCCAACAATCTTTTATCTTCTAGAGTCTTTAGTTAAGTTCAGGCAATTCTAGAGCACAACGCCTTAATGCAAGAACATGTGCTTTCTATTTAGGATTTTCTACCCCAAAAAATGACTCATACAATCAATCCGCTTTTGTTTTCTCTCGCTTACGTTTGTTTGGCTCTACTCCATGTTTTAACGCTCCTAAATTCAACAGTCGAAAGAAACAGGTGGACAAAGCTGAGCCTTAATTACGTCATGTGTCTAGCAATTGTGACGCAACACTACAAAGATGCGATAGCACCGCAACAGACCCCTGGCTATGAACTGGCTTGGGAATTGTTAGTTTGAAGCGTTAACGTTCCGTCGCGCGTAACGAGGATTGCAGAATTCAATCACTTCCTATCTTCAATCAATTATGTAACTCAAATGTGCCCGCAGCTACTTTGACAATGACGTTTTCCTCAATATTTTTATTTATTTTTCAATAATTTGAACAAAGAATACAGATTATACATAGTTTTTGAGCTTAATGGCGTTGCGCTTCACATGTAATTCCCGCCATTGAATCCGTAATGAAAGAAAGATACAATGGTTTTAACCACGTGGTAAGACAGACAGAAAGATCAAACAAAACAGCCTTCCCAACGTGTTCAAGACCGGACACCCCCCCCCCCTTTAAAAATAATGAATTTTGAATCTTAGAAGGAGAGGATATATAGAAAGTAGAGCAGGAGAGGCCAGAGAAGAGCAAACTGTATCTGCTCTTGGCGCTGAAAGCAAATGAAGACGGAAAGAAGAAAGTACATTATAATTGAGGACGGAAAGAAGAAAGTACATTACAAATGCAAGTCATGTAATTCTGACCAAAATCAACAAGATAAAAGAACGGTTAAAGAGCGAATTGTTTTACAAACGAGCTCACATATACCGGGTTATAATGTGGTAGTGAGATTACAGCTGCCGTCATCGAATTTGAAGACGTGCACGAACTATATCATGCTATATTTAAACTACTTTTTTGTGTTGGTGTTGAGTAGAGTAGTTTGTAGTAGTTTAGAATGTTATTTGCAGGGCTTCCGGTCAAGTGAATTCTCTATCAGTGAAAGAAGCTTGGAGGATCTGGCTGCATGTCGTAGCACATGGAGAACACAAATAACAAAAAATGACACGCAACATTGGAGTCATTGGAGACAGCGTTGAAATCAAACTGATAAGAAAAAGGCGCTGGAAAAAAGAAGATAAAGCCAGGCAACATGAATACATTTCGCTCATTTTGCTGTTGAGACTGTCTATCCAATATTGGCTGATTCAGCCACGAGAGAGGCTTTTCATCATAAGGCACTACACTTTTACCAAACTATTGACTTATTGCTTGCCACCAACTGTCTGTCAAGACGGCAAAAGCGTTGTAGATAATGGAAGGTATATCTATATAAGATCAAGCGTAGTATAATAATGGAAGTATTTATATATATATATATATATATATATTATATATATATATACACACACACATAACATCATGTCGATGCTCAGAAGTCGAAGACTAAGATGGCTGGGGCACGTCCAGCGAATCGAAGAAAAACGCACCCCCAAGCAAATACTATATGGTGAACTACACACGGAACGGAAAAAGACAATCGGCAGATCTAATCTACGATATAGAGATATCTGTAAATCATCTCTGAATGACTTCTCCATCAGTGAATATGACTGGGAACATCTGACAAGTAATCGCACATCATGGAGAGCATGCATAAGGAATGGAATAACTTATCTGAGACTGTGCTAATGCAAAACTTAGAAGAGAAAAAAACTCCTGAAAAAGGATGGAAACCCTGTGGATCAGTGGGCCTGACTTGTTCATTATGTGGCAGTGTTTGTTTGTCAAACATTGGAGAATTAGCCACGAGAGAAGCTGTTCGACAAAACCAAAACCTCCAAAAAATACACACAATAGCCTCCACTAGACCGTCTGACAATACGAAAAGTGCCATATGATACACATACATATATATGTATAAGGAACATGGCGTAGCACAATAATGGAAGGTATATATAAGGAATCACAGTTGAAGGATACATCTGGAGACAGTTCAGAGCTACAACTACCTTGGCATACTATAACCAGTGATGGAAAATGTGAACTGAATAAACAAAAGAATAGCTATTGCGAAAAGTAATTTTAATGTCATGAAAAATATACTAACAACAAACAAATAACAGCAGTGTGAAACTAAGATTTGCAAAATGTTACATCTTCTCATTATTCCTGTATGGTGCAGAAACATGGACATTAGACAAGAAAACAGAACAGAAAATTGAAGCCTTTGAAATGTGGATTTATAGAAGAATAGGTAGAATTGGATGGAAGAAAAGAAAACAATTGATGAAGTTTTAAAACAACTAAAAATGAAAAGAGAACTACTAAATACAATTAAAACAAGACAAATGAAATTTTTGGGGCACGTTAAAAGGCACAACCGCCCACTAAAAGTAATATTGGAAGGGAAAATACAAGGTAAAAGAGGCAGAGGCAGACCAAGACTAACATGGACGAGTAGCATCAAAAGATGGACAAGTCAACCTATGACAACCTGCACCATCAAAGCAAGAAACAGAGTAGAATGGCGATCCATGGTAGCCACCTTCGTTGCGGAGAAGGCACTCAATGATGATATATAAGGAACTATAGTTGTTATAGAATGTTTAGTAAACTCAATATTTAGTGTTAAGCACAATTCTGCTATAGTTCTTCTTGGGCCGTATAATCAGGCAGAAGTCAGAACTTTCCATGTCTGATGATTCACTGCTAGGGAGTTGTTCCTCCCTTCTGTAGTTCTCTCTATTGATTCTCTAAAAAGAGTTTCTTTTTGCCTTCCTTGTTTTCTTTTGTCATTCGGTGCCAACTGACAGCGCAAATTTTAACATTAAAAAACGTGACAGAACAAACGAACACGAAATCAATGGAGAAATATAGTCAATTTTCTTTCGATAAAGTCAAATGAAAGAGGGACAGCGAAGAATTCATTTTAATTGCTAACATATTATTCACGTTTGAGGTTTGCAAGGAAGGAAACTTTCTGGAGGCTGGGAGTAAATGCCAGACAGTGGTCGCCTGGTTGAGTTTATCATCATGTTCCATATCGGTTGCGTAGGCGATCATGCCCTTCCACAATCATCGATCCTCCGTGCTTAGTATAATTCTGTTGTGGACTATTTTCCATGTCATGACACCAAATTATCTAGTATCTTCTTTTTTTGTCCTCCGCGATCTCTCTTTCCTTTTATTTTGCCAGTTTTAACCAAGTATTCCAACATTCCTCTTCTCATGATGTGCCCGAAAAATGTGGATTGTTTCTTTCTGATGTTTTTTAGGAGCTCCCTTTTTGTGTTGGCCACTTTGGGAATGTCCTCATTGGTCTTTTTTAGCTGTCCAGTAAATATTCAACAATCTTTTGAGAAATCCCATCTCTGTGGCATCTAATCGTCTTTTCATTTATTTGTCTACTGTCCATGATTCGCTTCAAACGAACAGAATTGGCTCTAAATAACTGAGTTCAAATAAGTAAAAAGTATTCTTACATTTATCCTATTCTAGATTCTGACGAGATTTCTCCGTTGGATCATGGCCCCATGCTGCTGTCAGGTTGGAAGCTGCCATTGTTTTAATTTCCACCAAGCTCCCTTTATCATAGAAAAGAAAATCCTCAACGAGTAAGAAGAGCTTTAAAACCAACAGTGAAACCAAACAATGTCCACTTTTCGTTTGATAAAAGGCCACTTTTAATCTACCTACCCAGCCGCTCGTTGATCACTTGTGCTTACAGCGTCTAGTCAGGGCTTCTCAAGCTGGCTCCCTCAAGGTACGCTGGGAGGACACTAATGGTTCCACAAGTTTTAGACCGAAAAACTTAAAATGCACTTTCTACTTTCCGTCCTCATTTGTGATGTCATTTCTTCTTTCCGTCCTCAATTGTGACGTACTTTCTTCTTTCCGTCCTCATTTATGATGTCATTTCTTCTTTCCGTCCTCATTTGTGATGTCATTTCTTCTTTCCGTCCTCAATTGTGACGTACTTTCTTCTTTCCGTCCTTATTTGTGATGTACTTTATTCTTTCCGTCTTCATTTGTGATGTACTTTCTTCTTTCCGTCCTCAATTGTGATGTACTTTCTGCTTTCCTCATTTGCTTTCAGCGTGGTTTGATGTCACGCACACACGCATGCATACACACATGAGCACACATATACCATCAAATTCCATGCCGCTTGTAGATCGTTGCACAATCATCACAACAGGTCGGAAAGAAACTCTTTCTGTAGTCATATCTCCCACTTCATCTGTTGTTGTGTACAAGATCTTACTGATGCCTTGAAACTATCCTCTTGGTCTGTCCATGTCTCCTTTTCCTTGAACCATGCCTTCCACCATTATTCTCTCCAGCCCACTGTAGCCTTTAGAGTGACCATTTTATTTTAATTTCCCCTGTAGAATAATGCTTACAAGTTCATTTTTTTCAAAATGTTTAGATGTATCAATATATTTTTATCGTTCGTTCATTACTCAAGGTATACAAATAATTTTTTTCTGCTACATTTTGTTTCAAATAAATTAATTTTCTTTACTGTTGTTTGCGAGATCGCCCATTATTCACATAAACAGAAGATCAACATAACTATAGAAGGCAGACAACTAAAACAAGTAGAGGAATTCAAATGCCTAGGAAGTCTAATGACAAACGATAATTCACAAAAAGCAGAGATAGAATCAAGGTGCAACAAGGCTTGTCAAATCAATGGACAGTTTATCACCACTATTGTCCAAAAAGGACAAAAACGAGCAAAACCTCTGGAGGCAAAACGAGCACTATACAATACAATCTTCATCCCAACGTTGTGCTACCAATTCCAGACCTGGACCATAGATGCAAGAACAATAAGAAAATAACCTCTACTGAGATGAAATGGGTTAGACGGATGACAGAAAAGTCTGAGAGATAAGATCAGGAATGAAGAACTGAGAAAAATGCTAGGAATAGCCCCGCCATAGAATATATAAAGAAGCAACAGATAAAGTGGATACTAAATGCTAGCTGGAAGAGCGGTCATGTGCCGGCAATCTGGAAAGAAGCTATTATGGTGCCCATTCTCAAGTGTGGAAAATACCACTAGACCCAAGTAGATATAGACCAATTAGCCTACTGAGCTGCTGAGTAAACTCATGGAAGGCTGGTTAACAGAAGACTTATGTGGCATTTGGAGACAAAACATCAAATCGTACCACAACAAAATGGCTTCCGTAAGCACCGATCAACTGAAGACCTGGTCACCTACATTGCACAGGAAATAGAGGATGCTCTACAAGAAAAGAAACACACATTGGCAGTGTGGGTCGACATGGAGAAGGCTTTTGATAGGGTTTGGCGTGAGGTTTAAAGAACAAGCATTTTAGACTTGGCATCCAGGGTAGTTTATTCAATTGGGTCTCTCATTACCTTCAGGAAAGAACGACCAGAGTACAAGTTCAAGGTCAACTAAGTAAGAAGGTCTCTATCGAGCAAGGTGTCCCACAAGGCGGAGTCTTGTCCCCAACACTCTTTTTAATTTTCATAAATGACATCGTAATGGACATTCCACCCAGAATACACTCATCAATATACGCAGATGATCTGGCGTTATGGGCTCGCGAGGAAAGTATGTCAGTGGCTGGTTCCAGGATGCAAGATGCCCTAGGTGGACTTGAAAAGTGGACGAACACCTGGTTCTTACCAATCAACGAAAGGAATACTTCATACACAATTTTCAGCCTATCAAGGAAAACACTCTCTCTGCAAATTTGAAGTTAAAGGATCATACACTACCTATTGACCACAACCCAACATATCTTGGTGTCACTATGAATCGCAGAATGACTTGGAAAAATCAGATAGACAGAGCAAGGATGAAAGCCAGGAAACGAACAAATGTTATGAAGAAATTGGCAGGAACGGACTGGGGGGCAGACAGCAATATTTTGAAAAGACTATATGTAGGAAGAGTCAGACCAGTTCTAGAATATGGAGTCACAGCCTGGGCTATGGCTTCCAAATCACACCTTTGCAAAATTAAAAGAATACAGAACCAAGCTGCCCGTATCATTACTGGTGCTATGAAATCTACACCTATCAAGACTCTAGAAACAGTAACAGGCTTACAACCCTTAGATGACAGACGGGTCACTAAAGTTTTGCAACAAGCGGAGAAATATAGAAGGCTCCTAAGCCACCCCATGCACCAAAGAATATCTGGTTCCGGAATTGTACGACTTAAGAGGAAAAACTTCGCTGCAATTGCCAATGAACTAACTACTGGAGACCCAGTTCTTTCTCAAACAATATCGAAACCCTTGGCCCCATCTGATGTGTCTCCTCATGGAAAGCATAAAATACCAGAACTTAAGGAAAATATAACAGGAATCATGAAAAAAAGCCACCCAATCAGACACAGAAAGAAAACACGTAGAAGAAAAACACATACACGATACCTACCCACAGGACTCTTGGTCCCACATAGACACAGATGCTCTGCTACAAATGCCACCAGAAATGGAGAGCGAGGTGTGTTCTTGACGCTGACCAATCAGGACGAGATCGCCAAGTCAATAGCTACTGGAAAATTCTCAAACAACTTTAAAGCAGAGGCTGAGGCCATCAGAGAAGCTGCAACACTGGCTACTCAACTCAAAAATAACATGTACAATAAATTGGTGATTCTGACTGATGCACTGTCAGTACTATCAGCTCTAATAAACCACAAGAACAATGAACTAGATGACTTGAGAACTACCCTGGACCAACTATGCAATAACTTCCAGAGAGTAGTCATTCAGTGGATACCATCACACTGTAATATACACGGGAACGAACACGCAGACAAATTAGCTAAAGAGGGAGGGAGATTACCACAAGAGAACAATCCGTTCAGTTATGATGAAGCCAAATCCATCCTCAAGGGTCAGTTCCATGAAAAATGGAAACGTGAACACCCAAAGCATAATGAGAGTGACGGATACCACCAACTATTAAGGAGGGATCAAGTCATCATACTTCGCCTACACACAGGCCACAATAGAATGAGAAATCACATGTTCACCAAATTCAAATAGGAACTACCAGCCTATGTCAATGTACACTGGACAATATGACTACAAATCATGTTCTACAGGATTGCCCCCCGTACACGGACCTAAGAAGAGCAATGTGGTCCACGCCCACCTCCCTGGAGGAGAAATTATATGGGGCGATCGATTCGCTTAAACAGACAGCTGACTTCATGAGAGAGACTGGAATCCTACTCTGATCGAGTCTTGATCGCAGAGAGAGAAAGAGAGAGAGAGAGAGAGAGTTTATGACAAAACTACAGGGATATGCCCAAACAATGACATTTATCAGCACGAATATTTTGGACCCCAGTGTCAGTACTTGGTTCTCGTGTACAAATACGCCCAAAATTCTGAACCTACTTTCCTGTTTAATCGTTGTAACGACACCACATGTAACTCGGACACAAATTCTACATCAGTTGAGGCAACTCTCAACCAATCTTTGCTGTTCTAAATGGTTTAGGATTTATGTGAATGACTTAATAGTTCCGGACAGTTTCACTGGCAATACTAAATGGTTCTGCCTCATGTAGCAATGATTCAAGTTTTGCAGTTAGTCAGCACGAGATTGATGTCTTTTGCTCTGGGGCTGGTCTGATCAGCAAGTTATGGATTGCAGGAGCGATAGTTGCAAATATCTGCTCCATCCACATAGGCGGGGGTCTGAATGTGGCTCTCAAACAGAACACAAACCAGGCCGACACTTTTAATTCTTATTATACAGGAGACGGATGTGGACCAGAGGCCGCAGTAAATGGCAAAAGAAGGACCAATCTCTATGACAATGACTGCACACACACAAAATTGAGAAGTGGAAACAGTCCTGTTTACTGGTATCTGAACTTTGCCACGCCCCAGAAGATTCACACCATTCGATTCTATCATCAAGCTAGCACTATGATTCGGGTAAAGAATGCCACTCTAAAGGCTTTCTCTGAAAGCGGCGGCGAAGTGTTCCAGTCTAATAATATATCATACCCAAATGTTTCTATGAACACTATTGTAGTCACCACACAAACGCCAATGGCACACATTAAGACTGAGTTCTCACCGACCATTTTGCAGGCCGGCAGTGAACTGACGGTGTGTGAGGCGCAAACATTTGCAGACACCTATTGTCTGGACGGGTATTCTTGGTCGTTTTGTGCAGTGTGTAGTGGGTGTAGCAAAAGCTGCGACTTCATCAATGGTACGTGTCACGGCAAATGCTCACATGGGGTCTATGGACACGATTGCTCCAGGTCTTGTCTCAGTGTCTGTCCTTTATGTGGGAAAAATCCGGAAAATGACTACAATGTAAACATCCTGGCTATACCTGTAATGACACTTGTCCCGATGGTAATTTTGGGCTACAGTGCGAACAGACGTGTTCTGATGGCTGTGACATCATATGTGACCCGGAAAGTGCAGACTGCACGTGCAAGGAAACGTACTACGGGTCAAACAGCACTCTCAAATGTCCAGACAACTGTTTCTACGACACCTGTGAACAGTCAACCGGGAACAGTGCATGCAAGGGAAAGTTCTACGGGACAGACTGCATTCTCAAATCTCCGGTCAACTGTTTGAACGAAACCTGCGGACAGTTAATCGAAGCCTGCGTCTCGTATGTCAATGATTCACACGTTAAGAAGAGTCTGCAGACTAACCAAGCATATGGATACCTCAATGTGTTTATGTGCTAGATTTGGCTCATTTCTTGGTGTTTTTCCGTGAAGACATGACTAATATCTTAATGTTTTTCTATGCTAGTCATGGCTCATATCTTGGGTGTTTCTGTGCTAGCCATGGCTCAAATCTTAGCTTGTGTGTGTGCTAGCCATGGCTCATATCTAGATGTGTGTCATGTTAGTCATATCTCATATCTTGGTGTGTCCGTGTTAATCATGTCTCTTATCTTTATGTGCGTCTGAGTTAGTAATATATCATAACTTAGTGTGTATCTGTGTTAGTCATGTGTCATATCTTTGTGTGTGCATGTCTGGGTTAGGGATATCTCATATCTTTGTTTGCATGTTTATGTTAGTCATATCTCATATCTTTGTGCGTACATGTCTGTGTCTGTCACATCTCATATTCTTGTGTGTGCATGGCTATGTAAGTCACATCTCATATCTTTGTGTGTGCATGCCTATGTTAGTCATATCTTATATCTTTGTGTGTATGTCTATGTTAGGTATGTGTCATATCTTTGTGTGTGCATGTCTAAGTCAGTCATATCTCATATCTTTATGTGCATGTCTATGTTAGTCATGTGTCATATATCTTGATGTTTGTCGGTGTTAGTCATGGCTCGTATCGCTGTGTACATGTCTGTGCTATTCACATCTCATATCTTTGTGTGTGCATGTCTGTGTTAGTCCCCTCTAGTGACTCGGGCAGATGGTGCTCGTAAACCTGGGAGGGCTGACCATCTAAGGGCAGAATCCCCCTACAGAAAAGACAATCTGCTGCCTTGCAGGAAGATTGGGGACAATCAAAGGCTAAGGAAAGCAAACCTGAAAAAATGCTGGCTGAAATCGGATGCACTGGGCCACTGGCGCAGAACACAGTGCAACGTATTAACGGTGTTCAGTCAGAGTGGATCTGGCGGACTCTAAATGTGACGTTCTGTCTGTGGGGGCGATCAACACACTTAACCTGACAGATGACTTCATGTGGGAGTCTGGAATCCTACTCTGACTGAGTCCTATTCGCAGAGGGGGGGGGGGGGGGGGGAATGGCTTGGCCACGTGACAAGGCAGAAAGATCAAAACACAACGCAACGAGCCTTCAACAAACTTTGTAAGAACACCAGACCCAAGGGTCGACCACGAAAAAGATGGATCGATGGAATATTAGAAGCACTAGGAAACATAACAGCAGCAGAGGCGAACAGAAGAGCAAAAGACCACAAATTATATCTCCCCTCGACGCTGAAAGGCAGATGAGGAAGGAAAGAAGAAGATATGTTGCTTTTGGGAAGATACATGTACATGATACTTACCGTTAGCAGCATTAATGTTATGTTATCAAAAAACTGGAGAAAAATATAAGTTATTTCTTTAGTCAAACATTGGGAACAGAATATGTTTTCCTGGTGAGATTTAAGTTTATAAAAGATAAATAAAGATGTTATTAATGATGATTAATGGCGACGAAGGCGCGCCTCACAGCAACACAGCTGCAAGTTATCAGCGACCCACAACTGATGGCTTGCGTCGTGATCGGTGAACCAGAACCATCCATACCCTGCTCCTCCTCCTGTCTGTAGTGCCTCTAGTAACAGACTAACTTGCCTAGTCTGACCAAACGAGTAGGGATAGAAGAGGGAAGACAACCCGGTACTAAAAAATGTCATGCTGAAGTCGGATGTGTTGGGTCAAGAGGCATAAATATCACAATTATATTGCAAACCACAACACAACGCAGACACGCCCACGTAACGTCCTTTTAAGGGCGGATGACGAAGAGGTGTACTCTTTTAGTCATCGAGTGAACGCAAGCAAGCATCATGATGTATAATTATATTCAGTGCTTTGTTATATTTAAAAAACAATTTACGGGAAGTCGTGATATAGTAGGTCTCTGTAGCTGTGTTTGATGTACTTACATCTGTAGAACAGATTTATTTATCAACATATAATTTTATATCTTTATTTTATATTGTAGTTCTAGTTAGTCGAAGGCCCCGGTATCACTGCAAACGAAGTAAAATCTATAATTGCTCAACCGTCCGAGCCAGCGTGATCATCCGAATTAACATCTCATCTCATTGAAGGATTCAAACAAAGAAAGGCACCTGCCGTCCCCATCATAGCAGCCACAGAACCACACGCTAAAAGGGATAAGGCGTAGCCGCACCGAAAGAGACCGCAGTCGAAATGTCCTTTGTCATACTATCTCATCATTCATCGTAAGCAATCGGAATATCGAAATACTATCCGGATGAAAAACACAACTCGCGGTGTGACCAGTGCATTTAATTCAGTAGTTTCAACACCAAACCAGACTTGGAATATGAGGAAACTGCAACAAGGAACACTTTTCAGACAGAGCCTCAGAGGCGGTTCCTGTCGGCTATCCGCCATTTTATATTGATCAATGAGGAAACTGCAACAAGGAAGACTATGAGGAAACTGCAACAAGGAACACTTTTCAAACAGAGCCTCAGAGGCGGTTCCTGTCGGCTATCCGCCATTTTATATTGATCAATGAGGAAACTGCAACAGGGAACACTTTTCAAACAGAGCCTCAGAGGCGGTTCCTGTCGGCTATCCGCCATTTTATATTGATCAATGAGGAAACTGCAACAAGGAACACTTTTCAGACAGAGCCTCAGAGGCGTTTCCTGTCGGCTATCCGCCATTTTATATTGATCAATGAGGAAACTGCAACAAGGAACACTTTTCAAACAGAGCCTCAGAGGCGGTTCCTGTCGGCTATCCGCCATTTTATATTGATCAATGAGGAAACTGCAACAAGGAACACTTTTCAAACAGAGCCTCAGAGGCGGTTCCTGTCGGCTATCCGCCATTTTATATTGATCAGTGAGGAAACTGCAACAAGGAACACTTTTCAAACAGAGCCTCAGAGGCGGTTCCTGTCGGCTATCCGCCATTTTATATTGATCAGTGAGGAAACTGCAACAAGGAACACTTTTCAAACAGAGCCTCAGAGGCGGTTCCTGTCGGCTATCCGCCATTTTATATTGATCAATGAGGAAACTGCAACAAGGAACACTTTTCAAACAGAGCCTCAGAGGCGGTTCCTGCCGCCTATCCGCCATTTTATATTGATCAATGAGGAAACTGCAACAAGGAACACTTTTCAAACAGAGCCTCAGAGGCGGTTCCTGCCGGCTATCCGCCATTTTATATTGATCAATGAGGAAACTGCAACAAGGAACACTTTTTAAACAGAGCCTCAGAGGCGGTTCCTGCCGCCTATCCGCCATTTTATATTGATCAAATGGAAATTAATTTAAAAAAAAAAAAAACAACTAACAGTTAAAGTCGCAAAAGTTTAACATGAACGCGTTCCGAACTGTTCCGACAGGGGAAAAAAAAACCTGACGATAATCATAAATCGTAGAGGATATTGTGGATATCCTAACCGGCAATGCTTAAATGGGTCATACAACAAAACACTGGCTTCTCTAGAATATAACATCACGTTCTCTAGCTATGATATGTTAACTCACAGGTGCGGTACACTGAACAACAACCGTCTTGTGTATTCATTCTCAGCCAAGTGACAGGGATCAGCAGAGAGGCGCGTCAGGCAGGCATGTCACGAAATATAGGCGCGAAGCACACACACACACACACACACACACACACACACACTACAGAGTCATTTCCCACACATGGGGGCCTCGGTAGCCTAGTTGGGAAAACCATCCGACTGGACAACCGACGTTCGGACAACCCGTGTTCGATTCCCGCTGGGAGCAGTGTGAGTTGTACTCGTGGTTGGAAAAAAAATACTCCCACGGTCGCCCCAGCCGTTGGCAGAAATGGGTACCAGGGTATTACTCTGGGAAGGTGAGGAATGTCGCCTCGCATCGTGAGTTTCGATGCTTCAGGCGACACTATCCAGAAATCTCCGAGCATTTCTGTAAAGGCGGCCGAGCACATATGGGTGTAAACTCGCATGCTAAGACGCCGGTTCAAGTCTCGTACTTTACCTTGACCTTCTCTTTGTTCAATATCTACATTGATGATAGAACTATTCGGGAAGTGGTTCGGTAGCGACTGATACAACCTGCATGAATGTCTCCAGAACTGAAAGAACGCCAATGTTTTACCCACATGGGAGGTAATCATAAATAGAGATCGCAGGAAGCATGACAACAAACCTATACAGAAGAACATGCCCACAAAGTCAAGCTATTTTCATTCTAGAAGCATGTGACTTCAGTACTGCGTTCTTGGGTTGCCTCCCCTCAACGATCCTTACTCGCTTGGCCAGACTGGTTTGTCTGTTTGAAGGGGAACCGCATGGGAGGTGGAGCAAGATCTTGACCAGATCTATTGTTCGCAAGTCCTGATGAAGGCAGTCAGCTCTGGGTCGCTGATCGCTCTCAACTGATTTCCTGGCGGGATTCTTGCGCCCCTCAGCATACAAATTGTTACGTCAACAGCAAACACAAGCAAGTGTTGCTGTACACATTTACAAGCCATATAAATAAAATATACATTGTTGGAATTATGAATTATTAATAGCTGTTAAAGTTAGACGGGAGGGAATGGAGGGGATAGAGGCGCCTGACAGCAACAAGCTGATGGTTTGCGCCAGGATTTGTGAACCAGAACAATCCAGCCCCTGCTCCATCTCTTCGCCGTGCCTCTAGAGATAGACTAACATGGCCAATCTGACCAAGCGAGTAGGGATCCTCTAGAGACAGACTAACATGGCTAATCTGACCAAGCGAGTAGGGATCCTCTAGAGACAGACTAACATGGCTAATCTGACCAAGCGAGTAGGGATCCTCTAGAGACAGACTAACATGGCTAATCTGACCAAGCGAGTAGGGATCCTCTAGAGACAGACTAACATGGCTAATCTGACCAAGCGAGTAGGGATCCTCTAGAGACAGAATAACATGGCTAATCTGACCAAGCGAGTAGGGATCCTCTAGAGACAGAATAACATGGCTAATCTGACCAAGCGAGTAGGGATCCTCTAGAGACAGACTACATGGCTAATCTGACCAAGCGAGTAGGGATCCTCTAGAGACAGAATAACATGGCTAATCTGACCAAGCGAGTAGGGATTCAATGAGGGAAGGCAACCCGTTTCTAAAAAAATAGTGAAGAAATATGATGTATTGGGCGAAAATATCACAACGCTACTGTAGACCACAACACATCCAAGCCAACTTAACGTCCTTTTAAGTGCGGATGACAACGAAGTCTGACTATTCCTCTAATCATTGAGTGAGCACAAACAAGCGAATAGTTAGACTTGAGGTGACCAATGCTTTTGGAACTTACTAAAACTGATGTATAGAGGCGCGCACAGCAGAGAAGAAGACGGTAATCCTTACGATACGAGGGTGACAGCTCTGATACCAGTGAGTACTCTATGTCTACTAATCCACCTTCACAAAGAACGAGCTTATATTGCCGAGCTGTTTATCTAGACCTGATCAGAAGGCCACCCAAGCGTAGGAACACGTAAAGCTCTTCGCGCAAAATTCAGGACATTATTTCAAATCTCTATCTATTGTCCTCTTGAGCCGAAGACGGCACATAGGGCAGAACCACAATCTCAAAAACAGAAACCTTGCGTGCCAAAATGTCACATATTGCAGAGATCACTGCTCTAAAATCTATGGCTATGTTTCTATAACAATACTTTTCACAATGACAGGCTTGTCAAGCCATCGATCAATCTCCTTAGTCGCCTCTTACGACATGCCTGGAAGGTCACAGTGTCACTATTCTTTACCTCCCTCATAATGAGGCCCCGGTAACACACGGGCGTTATTTCAAATAGGAGGAGACAAATAATAATAAATGAATATTATTATAGAGGAAAACTTCCGAGGCGATAATCAGCGAATCAATTCAGAAGATGTATGTTTACATCACTCGGATAAATTGACAAATAATCAACAATAGAAAAAAAATATGGACCAAAGCAGGATCGAACCCGTACTCAGTGCCTTGCCACGAAAAGCCAAACGCTAGGGAACACAATGTGTTGGACAACGTTTATTTATTTTGGCTGGGGTTTCGTCACAAATAAATTGTTGTCTGACGTCATTGTGGTATGATGTAATGACATGTTGTTTCTCTTCTATTGTTTGGAAATGTCGAAATAAGGGTGTGCTTTTTATGTCCATCTAGACAAATAGGGCAGAAATAAGGGTGTGCTTTTATGTCCATCTAGACAAATAGGGCAGAAATAAGGGTGTGCTTTTTATGTCCATCTAGACAAATAGGGCAGAAATAAGGGTGTGCTTTTTATGTCCATCTAGACAAATAGGGCAGAAATAAGGGTGTGCTTTTTATGTCCATCTAGACAAATAGGGCAGAAGTAAGGGTGTGCTTTTTATGTCCATCTAGACAAATAGGGCAGAAATAAGGGTGTGCTTTTTATGTCCATCTAGACAAATAGGGCAGAAGTAAGGGTGTGCTTTTTATGTCCATCTAGACAAATAGGGCAGAAGTAAGGGTGTGCTTTTTATGTCCATCTAGACAAATAGGGCAGAAGTGGGGGAAGGGGTTCAATAAAAACCTTGAAATGTACTCCATGTGGCATCTCTTTAAGCTATGCGGCACTATTCTCCATTGCCATTCCTCACGGAAAAGTTCGGGTTAAACCCAGAAAAATAAAATAAATAAAGGATATATTTTTTGTTTATATAATTACTCATCATCATCCAGTACCGGGCCTAGTGGAGTAGGTGATCATGTCTCTCCACAACTTTCGATCTCGGCAGCTATTTATCATTTCTGTTGTTGACCTTCTGCCACAAGCCATTCTCTTAAGCTGTCTGTTATTTTTTCTCTTTGCTTCCCTCTATCTCTTCGTCCCTCAATTTTTCCAGTTGTTACAATATATTCAAGCTGTTCTCTCCTCATTACATGGCCAAAAAATGATGATTGTCTCTTCCTAACATTGGAAATTAGCTCTCTTTATGCTTTGACCTCTCTCAGAACCTCTTCATTACTCTTCTTAGCTGTCCATGGTATTCTCAACATTCTTCTGTAAAATCACATTTCTACAGGCTCCAGTGATTTTCTTGTCTGTTGTCCTATTGTCCATGACTCGCATCCGTATGTTAAGACTGGCTTTACGTAACATTTAAGAACTCTTTTTCTTGTTTCTATTGTCAAAAATGGATTGCGTAGTATTTTCCTCATTTTTTTTTGGAAATACAATACTATCAATTATGTTTTTGACTGTTTAGCCAAGCTCTATTTAGTATCCACATGACTCTTCGTCACCATCAATCTCCTTTTCATTGCTTTTTGCCACTTGTAACAAAGTATTCCAACTTTCCTTTTTTCATGATGTGCCTGAAAAATGTCGATTGTTTTTTTCTGGTGTTTTTTTGTTATTTTAGGTGGTCTCTTTTTGTGTTGGTCTCATTGGTCTACAATTAATATTGTGCCATCCACATACCGCGGGTTGTTTATATTGTGACCGTTGACTCTGTTTTTTTCTGTTTCTAATATTTATCTCCGTAATATTTTCGCAGCAAATTGAGAAAAAATCCGGCAACAGAAAATAGCCTAGATGTTTGAGGGACATTTCTGGAAATATATCTATAGGTCTTTATATTTTATTGAAATCAATTATGTGATAATTTCTAGAACGAAATGCGTGAATTTCAACTGTTGCAATACATGGTCAACCTTGGCTCTGTGTTAGTTACGTCACAGGTCTACCAGGTGGCGTTTCACCAATCAGAAACATTATCAATAAATACCCATAATTCTGGGAGCTTCCAATAGCTGACAAGTTGGTCGACCCTGAGATAAAAGGAAGAAACGAACTACTTCACGGTTCACACTTGGCGTTGTACTTACAAGATAACGATATCATAACCAGCACTCTATTATTTTTGCGAGAGAGTGGCTGTTTTGAAATTGATGTTCTAGGAACGAAAGTTTCATCTACAGACATTGTGTATATTCAATGTAAGTACCCTTACATTATATTGTTCAAATGGTATCTATCATAAGTCATAAGTAATAGAAGGAAACAAACACATGTACCACCTAAAAGTAAAGTAAAATACTCCTGTCACACAAAGTGGCGTATACGGAATATGGTGTGAGTGACCATAAATTTTACAGACCTTCGGCACATAATTTTTGGGGTAATGTGGTCGGTATTACGCCCATGCCGCTTCACTTTCCCAGAAAAAAATCCATGTACTATCTAAGTGTAATATTAATTATAATTGTACTTGGCTTGATATGTAATACATTATATTTTATAGTGCTTAGTTATTTATATTCACCCAGCCTTACATGGGTACCGGATTTTTTTCTGGGAAAGTAAAGCGGCATGGGCGTAATACCGACCATATAAACCAAAAAATCATGTACTGAAGGTCTGTAAATTGTATGGTCACTAACACCATATTCCCTATACGCCACTTGGCGTGAGGCGGGCTCTTTACTTTTTTCTTTCTTTTGTTATTTATAGTAACTTTATATTATAATAATACAGTAATGAACGCTCGTAGATAGATTGGAAAAGTATGTAGACTCGCAGGCTGAATAAACGTGTTTACTTGTTACAGGGTAATTAAGTTTACAGTAAGAGAGCAACAATAATAGAAAGGTTACAGTGACAGCGTGTGAGGATAGCACTGAGACCTTCATAACAAAGATGTGCTGGATGATCAGTACTTTTTTTAAAAAAAGGCAAAGTGAAGGTTAAGGAGAACAAACGGATACGAGCAAAGTTAACCATGGAAGTGAAAGTGAACAAATTCATCTTCTACAGAGAACGACATGGAGTGAAGTTAGATGGGTCGTGATAGTCGGAAAGTGAATTAGCTTTAATTATAAGATACGAAGATTCAGTGAAAGGACATGTGTATGTTTCAGAGAAAGTTAACATCAGAGAGAAAATGTTTCAGTTAGAATAAGATAGATAGCCATCATAAGACACGATCACAGCTATCATTGTTAATTGTACTATGAAATGTTGAAATATTAAATAGAAGAAATGAATAACTGAAATTCTGAAATGTTGTTGTAAGTATGACACGTCGGTGATCTTACTAATAGACAATGAACAATATACGTTATCAACTACAATAGCCTACTCAAAGTAATATTGGATGGGAAAATACAGGTAACAGAGACAGACCAAGACTAATATGGACGAGTAACATCAAAAGATGGACAAATCAGCCTATGACAACCTGCCCCATCAAAGAAAGAGATAGAGCGGAATGGCGCACCATGGTAGCCAACCCTTTATGCGGAGACGGCACTTGATGACGACGATGTTATCAACTATCCTTTCGTGTGGAAGATAGCACATATGACAACAATTCTAGACTATCAATGCCAAGTGATCTTTGCTATTTTAGTGTCAGACTTTGCATATAACCCGCATTTTGTCTCATCGCACGTCTCTCTATTCTGGGCGAGTCTTTCAAACTCGGTAGAGGTGCTGGCGAATATTGTTTGTTGCCTCTTGTCTCATTGTTCTTGTTTTTGGTCTATCTCCTCATTGTTCTTGTTTTTGTCTATCTCCTCATTGTTCTTGTTTTTGGTCTATCTCCTCATTGTTCTTGTTTTTGGTCTATCTCCTCATTGTTCTTGTTTTTTGTCTATCTCCTCATTGTTCTTGTTTTTGGTCTATCTCCTCATTGTTCTTGTTTTTGCCCATCGCCTCATTGTTCTTGTTTTTGCCTATCGCCTCATTGTTCTTGTTTTTGCCTATCGCCTCATTGTTCTTGTTTTTGCCTATCGCCTCATTGTTCTTGTTTTTGCCTATCGCCTCATTGTTCTTTTTAATGAACAATATAAGTGACTATTTGACTAACATTGAGTAGTGGAAATTGTATAATACTTCAGAGTTTTCAAATGGAGGTAACTTGCTTAACAGAAGAGCTTTTAGTCGAGCAAAGGGAGATAAATGAAGAGCTTTATTTATGGAATGTGAAGACAATGAGAAAGATGAATTGTGATAGAGTTGATAATCCTGATAACAGTGGGTAGCTTCCTGGCGTGGCACACTCTCATCATTTGATAATCCTGATAACAGTGGGTAGCTTCCTGGCGTGGCACACTCTCATCATTTGATAATCCTGATAACAGTGGGTAGCTTCCTGGCGTGGTACACTCTCATCATTTGATAATCCTGATAACAGTGGGTAGCTTCCTGGCGTGGTACACTCTCATCATTTGATAATCCTGATAACAGTGGGTAGCTTCCTGGCGTGGTGCACTCTCATCATTTGATACTCCTGATAACAGTGGGTAGCTTCCTGGCGTGGTACACTCTCATCATTTGATACTCCTGATAACAGTGGGTAGCTTCCTGGCGTGGTACACTCTCATCATTTGATAATCCTGATAACAGTGGGTAGCTTCCTGGCGTGGCACACTCTCATCATTTGATAATCCTGATAACAGTGGGTAGCTTCCTGGCGTGGTACACTCTCATCATTTGATACTCCTGATAACAGTGGGTAGCTTCCTGGCGTGGTACACTCTCATCATTTGATAACGTTACTGATGTCTTTGACTAAAACAGGGTGACCATCAATGTTATGGGAATCTCATGACATCCCACACCGTGGTACCGCATGACATCTGTTGTACACTAACAACAACATGAGCCAAGTTATTCGTTTTGACACACAAAATGTGAAGCCAGATTGCATGGTGAGCCAGTGGTCCGCTGAATAACGTGGACTACTTTAGGAGGGATCTTTTGTATCATGACTTTATTATTTCACCAAAGGCGATTCTTACTCTCAGTCACGTGCAATTAAAAATATAGGTAGGCTAGAACGAATGCAGAACGAGGCTATACGTGTCATGATGCTCAATGCAAGGCAATGCGCTACTTTCTAGATTTGTCCACCATACACTGCATGGTAAGGTATTGTCGTAAGCTGCATACCTGCGAGTCAGCTCCACCACAGGACATCTACTACAGACTGAGTTTACAAAGATGAAAGGCAACCAGTTCTTATTTTTCTTTCCTTCCTCATTTGCCTTTCAGTGTCGAAGGGAGATATAAATTGCAGTCTTTTGCTCTTCTGTTCGCCCCTGTTGCTGTTATGTTTCCTAGTGTTTGTAATATTCGTCGATCCATCTTTTTTGTGATTGCTCATTTGGTCTGGTGTTCTCGCAACGTTTATTGAAAGCTCGTTGTGTTGAGTTTTGATCTTTCTGCCTTCTCAAGTGGCCAAACAATTTATATTGTTTCTGTTATATATTCTATGGCAGGGGCTATTCCTAGCTTTTTTCTCATTTCCTCATTTCTGATCTTATCTCTCAGGCTGTTTCCTGTCATTCGTCTAAGAAATTTCATTTCAGTAAAGGTTATTTTTCTTGTTGTACTTGCATTTTAAGATCCAGGACTGGCATTGCTAGTACAACTTTATGATGAAGATTGTATTGTAGAGTGTCCGTTTTGCCTATATATTTATTTCCTTGTTGGACAATAGTGGTGATAACTGACCAATGATTTCACAAGCTTTGTTGCATCTGAGTATATTTCTGCTGTTTGTGAATTGTCGTTTGTCATTATCTATCTATTGTCCTTTCGAGCCGAAGACGGCACATAGGGCAGAACTACAATCTCAAAAACAGAAACCTTGCGTGCCAAAATGGCACATATTGCAGAGATCACGGCTTCTAAAATCTATGGCTCTGTTTCCATAACAATGATTTTTACAATGACAGCTTGTCAAGCCATCGATTTGTCATTATACTTCCTAGATATTTAAAATTCCTCTACTTGTTTTAGTTGTCTGCTGTCTATAGTGATGTTGATGTTCTGTTTCTCTTTTGCGATATTCATGACTTCTGTTTTGCTGATTTTCATGTTGTATTTTGTGCCTGTGCTGTTGAGTCTATTTAAGTGTTCTTGTAGGTCTTTTATTTTGCCATGTATTAGTGCTTGATCGTCTGCAAATAGAGGCTTGTAAATCTCTTCTGTCTCTGATGGGTTGGCTAACTTACATATATAGTCTATGTACGCAATAAATCAACAACCAGTTGATTAAAATCGTGGATGGGTTAGGTTCGCGTAGTGAGTTCACAACCTAGGACATTGTACATGTGGAACAAGTACCGCTTGGGTACTCTTGGATCCTTCTGGGTCTACGTCCGATGGGCAGGGAAATGCTGGCAACAAAACCATTGTTAGTAGAGGCCGAAGTTCTGACATTGATCCACGTAAGATGTTCGGAGGGAGAGTTGTCATTTACACATATGGGTCAGTGGTACGTCATCTGTGGCGTTCATGGGCATGGTTGGAGGGAGAGGTTGTCATTTACACACATGGGTCAGTGGTACGTCATCTGTGGCGTTCATGGCTTTCACGGGCATGGTTGGAGGGAGAACTATGAAGTTCGTGGGCTTTCACGGGCATGGTTGGAGAGAGAACTATGAAGTTCATGGCTTTCACGGGCATGGTTGGAGAGAGAACTATGAAGTTCGTGGGCTTTCACGGCATGGTTGGAGAGAGAACTATGAAGTTCGTGGGCTTTCACGGGCATGGTTGGAGGGAGAACTGTGAAGTTCATGGGCTTTCACGGGCATGGTTGGAGAGAGAACTATGAAGTTCGTGGGCTTTCACGGGCATTGTTGGAGAGAGAACTATGAAGTTCGTGGGCTTTCACGGGCATGGTTGGAGGGCGAACTATGAAGTTCACGGGCATGGTTGGAGGGAGAACTGTGAAGTTCACGGGCTTTCACGGGCATGGTTGGAGAGAGAACTATGAAGTTCGTGGGCTTTCACGGGCATGGTTGGAGAAAGAACTATGAAGTTCATGGCTTTCACGGGCATGGTTGGAGAGAGAACTATGAAGTTCGTGGGCTTTCACGGGCATGGTTGGAGGGCGAAATATGAAGTTCATGGGCTTTCACGGGCATGGTTGGAAAGAGAACTGTGAAGTTCATGGGCTTTCACGGGCATGGCTGGAGAGAGAACTATGAAGTTCATGGGCTTTCACGGGCATGGTTGGAGGGAGAACTGTGAAGTTCATGGGCTTTCACGGGCATGGTTGGAGAGAGAACTATGAAGTTCATGGGCTTTCACGGGCATGGTTGGAGGGCGAACTATGAAGTTCGTGGGCTTTCACGGGCATGGTTGGAGGGCGAACTATGAAGTTCATGGGCTTTCACGGGCATGGTTGGAGAGAGAACTATGAAGTTCATGGGCTTTCACGGGCATGGTTGGAGAGAGAACTATGAAGTTCGTGGGCTTTCACGGGCATGGTTGGAGGGCGAACTATGAAGTTCATGGGCTTTCACGGGCATGGTTGGAGGGCGAACTATGAAGTTCATGGGCTTTCATGGGTATGGTTGGAGAGAGAACTATGAAGTTCATGGGCTTTCATGGGTATGGTTGGAGAGAGAACTATGAAGTTCATGGGCTTTCATGGGCATGGTTGGAGGGAGAACTGTGAAGTTCATGGGCTTTCACGGGCATGGTTGGAGGGCGAACTATGAAGTTCATGGGCTTTCACGGGCATGGTTGGAGAGAGAACTATGAAGTTCATAGGCTTTCATGGGTATGGTTGGAGGGAGAACTATGAAGTTCATGGGCTTTCACGGGCATAGTTGGAGGGAGAACTATGAAGAAAGATAGCGGGTATGTTTGTTGTGACGACAGGCAGCTTGACTATGGAAGTCATGACTGTAACTAAGGCAATCATTCGGTTGGAGACTCAAACATTCTCCCAGGTGTGCTCTCCCAATAACTCGATGGTTGGCTCAGGAAAATGATCAAAATGGGCGGGATCCGTGGGCAGTGGCTGGAGTCCTTGAGAAGCACTAGGCTTAAAGAAATATATTTATTTGTAACTAGATATTGAGAGGGGCGTCGACGGAAACGTGGGTGGCATAAGAAGATTGATATCCCGGAACCGGTGTTCTCGCGTTACGCTGCGAGATTTTATGAACAGAATACTCAGACACTTATGGACACATTATTCGCAGCGACGGTGATATGGCTACCAACAATTATTGTTATTTCTGTTACAGTTTATTTATTTGTTGTTGCTGCTAATTTAAGACTCCCTCCTTACTAACTTTACTTTGGAGGATGCCTACACTGTCAGCTTGGTGACGGCATTATGCTAACAGTGTTATCTTCTAGTTTCGTTTGACTCCAGAATTTTTTTTTCTTCACATTATTAAGTGTTTTAAATCGTACTTTTGAATAATGAAAGTCATCAAGCTTAAAAAAATGTTAAGGCCACAAGACCAGATAAAAGTCATTCAGAAGCCATCAAAGCAAATATTAACACCTCTACATTGATGTTACATAATCAACTAGATAAAATATGAAAAAGAGAAGAAATACATAAAGACTGGAAAAAAGGTTATAGGATCAAACTACCAAAGAAAGAAAGTTTACAGGAGTGCACAAATTATAGGGGAATTATGCTACTATGAAAAATACTAATCAGAATCACTCTAGAGTGATTAAAAGAAGCCATAGAGAAACATTTGAGAGATGAACAAGCAGGTTTTAGGTAAAACAGTTCATGCCTTTTCAAATAACCACCTTACGTATATTGGTTGAACAAAGCTTAGAACTACAGTCCCCACTTTATATCGGATTCATAGATTACGCAATATGCATTTGATAATTTAGACATATGAATGCTTAGAAACTTAATGAATCATTACCGAATGCTTTAGAAGTTAATGAGTCATTACGGAATCCTCATAAAATGTATTAACCCGAAAAGAACAATGGATGAAGGAATGAAATGTAATGTTGTGCTCGAAGGAAAGCTTACAGAAGCATTTGAAATAAGAATAGGAGTAAGGTAGGGATGCCTTCTGTCTCCATTTCTCTTTCTACTGGCCATAGATTGGATTATGAAAATAACTCAAAACAACAGAAATGGAATCCTGTGGTCACTGACCAAGAACTTAATGACTTGGACTTTGCTGATGACATAGCTCTCCTATTACATAATCATTAACAGATTCAAGATAAAATAAGAATACTTGATGAGAGATCACAACAGGTCGAACACAAAATAAATGGAGATAAGAATAAAATTATGAGAATTAATGCAGTTGGCAATAATAAAATAAAAATAGGAGAAATACCTCTACTAGACGTACAATCTTACATATATCTGGGCAGTAATATAGACAAAGAGTGAGGGACAGAAAATGATACCAAAATAAGGATATCAAAAGCAAAAGGAGCATTCGTTGCACTGGGAAACATAGAAATCCAAAGAAATTAGGTTAAATACAAAATAAAAATTTTCAACTCCAATGTTAAGTCAGTCCTATTATATGGATGTGAAACATGGAGAACAACAATTGACAATCATGAAGATACAGACTTTCATTAATGGATGCTTACGCAGAATAAAAGGATAGAAATGGCAGGACAAAATCACTAACATAGAATTATGGAAATGTACCAGTCAAATACCAGTGGATAAAGAGATACAGCGAAGACGATGGCACTGGATAGGACACACACTAAGGAAACCAACTGAGAGTATTACACAACAAGACATTTTTAGGAATCCCCAGGGGAAAAGACAAAGGGAAAGACCAAAGAAGTCTTGTAGAAGACAGGTGGAAGCAGAGATGACGATGATGGGGAAACATGGAGTGATCTTAAAAGAATGACAAGAAACAGAAAGTGTTTGTTGAAGACGTATGCTCCACAGGGAGCTGAAAGTATTTGTTGAAGACTTATGCTCCGCAGGGAGATGAAAGTGTTTGTTGAAGACCTATGCTTTACAGAGAGCTGAAAGTGTTTGTTGAAGACCTATGATCCACAGGGAGCTGAAAGTGTTTGTTGAAGACCTATGCTCCACAGGGAGCTGAAAGTGTTTGTTGAAGACCTATGCTCCACAGGGAGCTGAAAGTGCTTGTTGAAGACCTATGCTCCGCAGGAAGCTGAAAGTGCTTGTTGAAGACCTATTCTCCGCAGGGAGCTGAAAGTGTTTGTTGAAGACCTATGCTCCACAGGGAGCTGAAAGTGTTTGTTGAAGACCTATGCTCCACAGGGAGCTGAAAGTGTTTGTTGAAGACCTATGCTCCACAGGGAGCTGAAAGTGTTTGTTGAAGACTTATGCTCCACAGGGAGCTGAAAGTGTTTGTTGAAGACCTATGCTCCACAGGTAGCTGAAAGTGTTTGTTGAAGACCTATGCTCCACAGGGAGCTGAAAGTGTTTGTTGAAGACCTATGCTCCACAGGTAGCTGAAAGTGTTTGTTGAAGACCTATGCTCCACAGGGAGCTGAAAGTGTTTGTTGAAGACCTATGCTCCACATGGAGCTGAAAGTGTTTGTTGAAGACCCATGCTCCACAGGGAGCTGAAAGTGTTTGTTGAAGACCTATGCTCCACAGGGAGCTGAAAGTGTTTGTTGAAGACCCATGCTCCACAGGGAGCTGAAAGTGCTTGTTGAAGACCTATGCTCCACAGGGAGTTGAAAGTGTTTGTTGAAGACCTATGCTCCACAGGAAGCTGTAAGGAAGAAGAAGAAGAAGATACGCTTCATTATCAATCCTTGAAGCTCATTTTGGTGCGTGAATTGGTCACACTTTTGTCCCTTCATTCATTTTCTTTCACATTCTCATCGGGCCGAAAAATGCACACAAAGGGCGAAGTCATAGTTCTCCAAGACTGACAATTTGACGCGACTTCTTATAGTTCCTGGTTATTTCTTAGTCCCATAGTTGCACCTTCCCTAGTAATCGTTCTGTGCGGCGATTCTCTTGGTCTGCCTTGTCTTTTTTTTTTTTAACCAGATGGTCTCCATATGAACACCTGGTTGGGATGTTATTTCTTCATTCATTCTCAACACATGACTGACGCATTTCCACAACCTTCTATGGATAAAGATCGACATGTATTCTTGTTTTGATCCGACTCTATCTGTTCGTTTGGAATGTATTCCTTCCAGCTCATGTTTGAGATCACACGTAGGCATTTAATTTACTATCAAAAGTCTGGAATGATTTACATCTTTCGTATCTGCATGCTGTTTTTGGTATCACAACCATATGTTAACATTGGTATCACATCAATATGCTGTTTTTGGTATCATCACCTTATGTTAACATTGGTATCACATCAATATGCTGTCTTTGGTATCACAACCATATGTTAACATTGGTTTCACATCGATATGATATCATTGGTATAACATCCAAATGTTAACATTGGTATCACATCCAAATGTTAGCATTGGTATCACATCGATATGCTGTCTTTGGTATCATAACCATATGTTAACATTGGTATCACATCGATATGATATCATTGGTATAACATCCAAATGTTAACATTGGTATCACATCCAAATGTTAGCATTGGTATCACATCAATATGCTGTCTTTGGTATCATAACCATATGTTAACATTGGTTTCACATCGATATGATATCATTGGTATAACATCCAAATGTTAACATTGGTATCACATCCAAATGTTAGCATTGGTATCACATCAATATGCTGTCTTTGGTATCATAACCATATGCTAACATTGCTATCGCGCAGGAATTGATTTCCACTTTATTACATTCACTAAATCGAATTTAGTTATGTTCAGTTCAACTTAAATTTGTTCTTTTTAAATATATTATTAAAATATAATTAGTTTATGTACATTGTCTTAAAAGTTTATAATAATTGATTTTTATTTGTCTTATTTTCCATTTTAAGATTTTATTCAAGTTCAGAATTATCATATTGTTGGACATTTAATCATGCAGAAGGAAATTAGCAAAGCTGTGGATACATTTCACAAAATAGCTCTTGGGGGCAATCACAAGAAAGAGAAGATCCCAGAAGCAAAGCTAGCAGCTTTCAACTCAGCTCTCACTGAACTGTTAACAGCTCGCTATGAGAAGAACTGGTATCCAGAAAACCCAAATCGAGGCAGTGGATATCGCTGTATCCGTGTCAATAGCCAAAGCATTGACCCTACTATTCTTGAGAGTTTAAAGCGGGCACAAATCAAATGTTCAAAAGAGTTGATCGTCACAGAAGTGACTATCTGGGTCGACCCAGGAGTTGTATCTGTTCGTATTGGTGAAGATGGCAGTATTGGGTCAGAAGTTGTTGATGAAATTGTCTACAATATTGGCAAAGATGTTTCACAAAAACGAGATTCTGATGAAGGATTCTCTTCCCGCAGTTCAACTCCAGGAATGAGTTCATCCAGCGACAGTGAATCAGCCTGTTCATCCAAGAGTTCCTCGCCCATTCCTCCCCAGTATTCAAGTCCTACATCATACCCAAGCCAGTATCAACGTTCAACAACACCTAATGTTGTTCAGCAACAACAGAGGAACCCATCACCTGTAGTCAGCCATCTTCAGTCAGCTACTATTGGATCTCAGCGCTGGCCAGCGATTTCGTTTGCTCCAACCATGATGCCTTCTCCAAACAGAAACATCTATAGTCATGCAGGCATCATTCCAGTCTCTGAGACTCATCAGCGTGCTGCAGTATTTAGCAGCTCACTAGCCTTATTCTCAAATCAGGAACATAGCACATCTACTGGGTCATCTTTTGACGAGTTTGGGAAAATAGCATTCAACCCGTACCATACAATGTCAGTGATGTATGGTGGTAATCTTCAGCAGCCAAATTTCTATGACATTCCAGCTATGGCTTAAGAAAAAAATCATTCTCCAGGACTAATTTTGACATTGGTGTGTACTCAGCATTGTAACTTTTAGTTAATCTTCTTGATCTCGATAGACCATGGTAGTGCGAAAAGGAATCTATTTCCAGAGTCAATTTTTGACGTAAACGTAATGAGAACCATCACTTTGAAATTATGAATGAATTGGCACTTGCTTAATAAGCCATAGATATATAGTTTCAAATAACATTAGATTATGTTTTAAAATGTTTATTTATATTTTTTTTTCAAATTGCAAGACAGCAGGGAACATTAGAGATATAAATAGAACATTATCTTATTATCTCTTATTTTAAGGCGGTATTTTACTGTTCTTTAAGTTTATTCTGTGTCACATTTTTAACTATATCATTATCTTATCTTAAAATTATGATAAATTTCAACATCAATTTTTAATTACACTCCAGTTTGCAATTTTCATTTTGTTGTGACAGTAGTGGTGATTGGGTGCCCTACGACAACAAGAATACCGAGTCAGTAATTGTAGAAAAAGAATGTGTATGTGTGATGTGGTTGGTATATCCTCAATCCATTCTATTTTCCCTGAAAAAAATACCTCTGGTACCCATTTTCAGATTCTGGGTGAATATGAAAGCCATGTTGTCATACAGAAAAAAATCACATCTGGGAATTGAACCTAGCTCCTTTTGATCGGTAGTGAGCTTACTATTCAGTCACAGCTTGTTTCGCTTTCACTAGAGCCATTCTTAATCGTCCCCCCACCATCTTCTTCATTGTCTTTGGGTGTGGATTTTAAACATTGATGTATGGAGCCACATCTCAGGAACGAAAGATCACTCACAATAAATGGTAATATCAATAGTACTGGAACTATACTAGTGGAAGTTGTACTCTCAAGATGGAATAATTTGAACATGGGTTCTGCTTTAATAACCGAGTCCATATCATCGATATATTTTCAGTTTATTAGTAAAGGCAGATCACTAGCGTGTCCCATTAGAAGCGACAAGTGAATATTAATAGCATCTCTGTTTTACTGCACATTTTTGTTTTGTTTCGGGTGGAAGGGGTTGAGGAAGAGGAGTCAAGTTTATCTGAGACATCAGAGACCACAATGTTTAACATAGAAAGTGTTTCTCTTTTTTTTCTTTAATATAAAACAAATCTATAATAATAATATAATGTCTACTATAATATATCTACATTATGAATCTATTTCACAAACTTCACGACCAATGAGTTAGTATTGTTGTTGCCAACAAAATAATCAGGGAGACCAATAGCTGCTGTCTGTTTCATTTTCACATCATTAATTTCCATTGTATGTGGTCTCCACAATTTCACGTTTTTTTTTACTGTATTTGTACACTGTGTACATAATTGTTTGATTGGAGCTGTTGAACAGGTTGTAAGCTTGGAGGGCATGTTCATTTACTTTGTACATTCTAGTCAGTTGTGATTGGTGGTTGTTGTGTATGATAACGATGGTGGATTTGAGCTCAAAGTTAGCACAACTGTAAAGGTTTGTACATTTGTTGGTGCATGGCTTTTCTGTGTTTTTGTTCAAGTGCCATTATTGTGCGTGTTCAGACAAATACTGCATGGTGCATTGTTCACTTTAACATGCTATTGACTAATTAACTATGGACTTTATACAAAGATGCCACTGGCTTTATTTTATGTTGGTGTCTAAAACAGAAATAACTGAAAAAAGACATGTACAGATATTTGGTTTCCAAACGCATTAAATGAATATTGATTTTTGCTTAAAACTCGTCTTCATTGTCTTTGTTTATCTCTCTGGCTTTCATCTCTGTATCTCTCTCTCTCTCTCTGTGTGTTTCTAATGAGGCTTTCTTGTATATGGATCCCATTCTATCTCTCTCTCTCTCTCTCTCTCTCTCTCTCTCTCTCTCTCTCTCTGCGTATGTGTATGCTTTATGAGTATGGATCGAGCCTATGACTGTTAATTACAAAGAAGGCTTTTCTGTTAGAAATAGAATGAAGGAAACTTATGTTTTTTTTTCTTCTGCACATACAACAAAGCGATGTTTATACCGCATAATAATTACTTGTAATTATCATTCCGGTAGCTCAACGGTTATTAGAAGATTTTTTAAAAAGTTACCAATCATGTATCAGCAGGTGACTTAAGGGGTGGACCAAGTTTGGGTGTTGGTTGCTGGTCGTACCAGTCGCTAGACAACCCGAACTGTTTTTGATCATATCGATAATAATCTTAACTGTTGATGGTCTTACCAGTAATTAAATAACCTGTACTGTTGTTGGTCATAGCGGTAACCAAGCAATGTTAGCTGTTGCTGCTCCTACCAGTAACTTGAACCCTTCACATACCTTGAGGAAAAAAAAATGTGAGAACCACTGGTTTTAGATAATGTTATGTCTAAGTGTGTCTGAACAGAATTATCTTGACTTTATAACCACTGGCTTGTGACAGTATCATTAACAATACACACTGATACAATATCAACGACCACAAGCAAAATGACACAGTAAAGATAACTAGACACATGACGTGCTTGGTCCGAACTGTAATTTGTTGCACGAAACTTATAGATAGTAATATATAAATAAAGTCGACCCATGCTTATAAATTGGAACAATGATGCACTAGTGACTAGAGTGTCAGTGATAAAGGAATATAGAATAACGAGAATAAATGTAATAGAAATATCAAATCAGGTCGCTGTCTTAAGAAGATTGTAAACATCCGTTGGGATCAACACATTACGAACAAAGAAGTCGCAAGAATATCAGTCATTAACAACATCAATCAAGAAGTGAAAAGAAGATCAGTCATTAACAACATCAATCAAGAAATGAAAAGAAGATCAGGCATTAACAACATCAATCAAGAAGTGAAAAGAAGATCAGGCATTAACAACATCAATCAAGAAGTGAAAAGAAGATCAGGCATTAACAACATCAATCGAGAAGTGAAAAGAAGATCAGGCATTAACAACATCAATCAAGAAGTGAAAAGAAGATCAGGCATTAACAACATCAATCAAGAAGTGAAAAGAAAATCAGGCATTAACAACATCAATCAAGAAGATCAGGCATTAACAACATCAATCAAGAAGATCAGGCATTAACAACATCAATCAAAAAGATCAGGCATTAACAACATCAATCAAGAAGATCAGGCATTAACAACATCAATCAAGAAGATCAGGCATTAACAACATCAGTCAAGAAGATCAGGCATTAACAACATCAATCAAGAAGATCAGTCATTAACAACATCAATCAAGAAGTGAAAAGAAGATCAGTCATTAACAACATCAATCAAGAAATGAAAAGAAGATCAGGCATTAACAACATCAATCAAGAAGTGAAAAGAAGATCAGGCATTAACAACATCAATCAAGAAGTGAAAAGAAGATCAGGCATTAACAACATCAATCAAGAAGATCAGGCATTAACAACATCAATCAAGAAGTGAAAAGAAGATCAGTCATTAACAACATCAATCAAGAAGTGAAAAGAAGATCAGGCATTAACAACATCAATCGAGAAGTGAAAAGAAGATCAGGCATTAACAACATCAATCGAGAAGTGAAAAGAAGATCAGTCATTAACAACATCAATCAAGAAGTGAAAAGAAGATCAGGCATTAACAACATCAATCAAGAAGTGAAAAGAAAATCAGGCATTAACAACATCAATCAAGAAGATCAGGCATTAACAACATCAATCAAGAAGATCAGGCATTAACAACATCAATCAAAAAGATCAGGCATTAACAACATCAATCAAGAAGATCAGGCATTAACAACATCAATCAAGAAGATCAGGCATTAACAACATCAGTCAAGAAGATCAGGCATTAACAACATCAATCAAGAAGATCAGGCATTAACAACATCAATCAAGAAGTGAAAAGAAGATCAGGCATTAACAACATCAATCAACATCAATCAAGAAGTGAAAAGAAGATCAGGCATTAACAACATCAATCAAGAAGATCAGGCATTAACAACATCAATCAAGAAGATCAGTCATTAACAACATCAATCAAGAAGATCAGGCATTAACAACATCAATCAAGAAGATCAGTCATTAACAACATCAATCAAGAAGATCAGGTATTAACAACATCAATCAAGAAGGGAAAAGAAGTCGATGGAAATGGCTAGGCCATGTTCTTGGAGCGGAACGAACCAGGCATCCGCACCTAGCACTAACATGGACACCGCCTGGAAAACGAAAAAGGGGCAGACCATTGCGGACATGGCGACGAACCATACACGAAGAAATTATAGAGGTTTGGAGTCCTGGCGAGAGTTGTCCATGCTTGCTCCAGACCGGATTGGGTGGAGATCTCTTGTTGGTGCCCATTGCTTCAGCAGGGGTGCAGAGGATTAAGAAGAAGAAATATAACATCAGCTCTTTTGTATGAATCAGAAACATGGACAAACCATGAATTTAAGAAAGGTGCTGACATTTATTAATACTTACTTAATAAGCAGGATACTTCACATCGGATGGCCAGACACATGTAGTGATATGCTGGAGGGTAGCTCTAGCACTTAGTGGAGCCTTAATCTGGTCAAAAATGATATCGCCAAGTTTGTTCTTCGTTCCTTAAGATAAGAAAGGAGAACGGGTGAGACAATGATGTAGACATTGTGAGACTGAGGAGTCTAAAGGCGGAAAAGTGGTCTAATCGATCCGGAGTGCTGATGTATTTATAATCAACGCCTTACACGGACAATCAGTCTGTATTCGCTTAGAGAAATGCTTGGACAGACGGTGGAGCGGGTATGGGGGCAACCCGACTGCAATGAGACTAATTCCATGAATAGAATAGAAGCACCGTTAGAAATAATGAACTGTGGTTGAAAAGAACACCCACAGCATGAGAAATCATAATGAAAAACAGGGGAGGAGTGGAACTCGCAGATAAATCCAACTACAAGCAATGGCAGACAATATTTCACAGGGAGAGTGGAATCAGGGGATACCTAAAAAACATAAAGACGAAAACGTGAGACCGAAGATGCAAGGACTAAACTACACCTGGAAACAATGAGAACAACACAGGACAGAAAGATTGAAGTTGGTGCCCTATCTTCCCATGAAGGGTTAAACAAAAGGCAAGATCAGAATAGATACTAGATAAAGAAGGTAGCGAAAGATAAAGAAGAATGCACCAGAAGGAATATCCGTCCCTAGCTAGTGTTAAACACTCTAGATCCGATATCTTAAATTTAAGCATGGCTACTACACTTGTGATCTAATCTTCATTTTGTCTATTTCAAAAGTGAAATCAAGGGTTGCCGTTAACCTAGCCTCGTTTATGTCCAGTACGGTGTTAGTGTTGATATATTTTCTAATGGCCATCGATATATTTATATGTGATGTTGTCGGTATTACGCCAGGCCGCTCCTCGATAAAATCACTGGTGCTATATTTACCTCGATTGTGAGGCACCCTCGTATTGTGAGGCCTCCTTGGATTGTGAGGCCCCATTGGATTGTGAGACCCCTTTGGTTGTGAGGCCCCCTCGGGTTGGTAAACCCCCTTTGGTTGTGAGGCCCCCTCGGGTTGTGATGCCCCCTTGGATTGTGAGACCCTCTCGGGTTGTGAGTCCCCCTCGATTGTGAGGCCCCTTCGGGTTGTGAGATCCCTCGATTTTAAAGCGTCCTAGGATTGTGGGACTCTCTCGGGTTATGAGTCCCCCACGTTTGTGAGGCTCCCTCGGGTTGTGAGTTCCCCTCGATTGTGAAGCGTCCTTGGATTGTGAGACCCTCTCGGGTTGTGAAGCCCCCTTTGATTGTGAGGCCCCCTCGTATTGTGAGGACCCTTTCGGTTGTGAGGCCCCCTCGGGTTGTGATGCCCCCTCGGGTTGTGAGGCACCCTTGGGTTGTGAGGTCCCCTCGGGTTGTGAGGCCCCCTCGGGTTGTGAGGCCCCCTTGGGCTGCCAGGCCCCATCGGGTTGTGAGGCGTTGTTGGATTGTGAGACCCTCTCGGGTTGTGAGGCCCCCTTTGATTGTAAGTCCCCCTCGGGTTGTGAGGCCACCTCGGGTTGTGAGGCCCCCTTTGATTGTGAGGCCCCCTTTGATTGTGAGAACCTCTCGGGTTGTGAGGGCCCATTTGATTGTGAGGCCCCTTTTGATTGTGAGGCCCCCTTTGATTGTGAGTCCCCCTTTGATTGTGAGACCCTCTCGGGTTGTGAGGCCCCCTTTGATTGTGAGGCCCCCTCGGGTTGTGAGGCCCCCTTTGATTGTGAGACCCTCTCGGGTTATGAGGCCCCTTTTGATTGTGAGGCCCCTTTGGTTGTGAGGCCCCTTCGGGTTGTGAGGCCCCCTTTAATTGTGAGGCCCGCTTTGATTGTGAGGCACCCTTTGATTGTGAGGCCCCCTTTGATTGTGAGACCCCCTCGGTTGTGAGGCCCCCTTTGATTGTGAGACCCCCTCGGGTTGTGAGGCCCCCTTTGATTGTGAGACCCCTCGGGTTGTGAGGCCCCCTTTGATTGTGAGACCCCCTCGGGTTGTGAGGCCCCCTTTGATTGTGAGACCCCCTCGGGTTGTGAGGCCCCCTTTGATTGTGAGGTCCCCTCGGGGTATGAGGCCCCCTCGGGATGTGAGGCCCTAAGCTGTAGATTATTTAGCCTAGTCCCTAATCGGGCCCCAAGAGAATGTGATAATGACAGACAGATAGATAGACCTCTGATATCATTAGAATCAAGATAGTTTTGAGTATCGACATCACGAGAAAATAGGTTAAAATCACAACTCAGAAATGTAGTGGAACGAAGAACACATACAATAAAGACAAAGGCGATAACAAACGTACTTGCCACACAACGTTTGGAGATGAGGGGGCACGTGATTTTCCTCGCTGTTATTTGCTTTCCTCAAGTACCCATTTATCAGCTTAGTCGACTGAGGAGAGCCAAGCTGCGATCGAACACATCGTCAACCCAGCACGCTAGCACAACGCGACTGACTCTCTGTCATGGTGTTTATGCAGCCGGAACGAGGTCAACTTTTAGGACTGTACAGTTCCGACATCAATTATTAGATTTTACACGTATTTGAAAACACGAATTGTCGCGATTTTACATTCTCATTTTAAGGCTACTGACAGTGATAACACAAAAGTAAGTATACAAAAGCTTCACAGCCGTGATACATTTACAACTTTCTCATTTTACAGCTGCTAACAATGATAACCCAAAATTCATCATCATCATTGAGTGCCGTCTCCGCATCGAAGGTTGGCTACCATGGAGCGTCATTCCACTCTATGTCTTGCTTTGATGGTGCAGATTGTCATAGGCTGACTTGTCCATCTTTTGATGTTACTCGTCCATGTTAGTCTTGGTCTGCCTCTTTTACCTTGTATTTTCCCTTCCAATATCATTTTTATTATCTCACATCTTCGTGTGTCCGTGTCTGTGTTAGTCACATCTCACATCTTTGTGTGTGCATGTCTGTGTTAGTCACCTCTAGTGACTCGGGCAGATGGTGCTCGTAAACCTGGGAGGGCAGACCATCTAAGGGCAGAATCCCCTACAGAAAAGACAATCTGTTGCCTTGCAGGAAGATTGGGGGCAATCAAAGGCTAGGGAAAGCAAACCCGAATAAAATGCTGGCTGAAATCGGATGCACTGGGCCACTGGCGCAGAACACAGTGCAACGTATTAACGGGTGTTCAGTCAGAGTGGATCTGACAGACTCTAATTGTGATGTTCTGTCTGTGGGGGCGATCAACACACTTAGCCTGACAGCTGACTTCATATGAGAGTCTGGAATCCTTACTCTGATTGAGTCCTGAACGCAGAGAGAGAGAGAGAGAGAGAGAGAGAGAGAGAGAGAGAGAGACTAACCCAAAATTAAGTACACAATAACTTAAATGGAAAAAATATAGATATAGGAAAAAACAAGAAAAAAAGCAGTATGTTTAAAGCTTCACGTAACAAGAAGACAACACAAACCAGAACGACATTTCGGCTCATAGACCTTCAGCAGGAACAAACATACAACACACACATGCACACAAATATGTACTAGAGTAAACACGTAGGACTGTACACAAACATAGAGAGCAGCGGTATTGCACCAGTAGTGTGCGTTTCTTTGTCTGGACCATACAAGTACAATACCGCTGCTACTTTATGTTTATATATCGTCATACGTGTTTAATCTAGTACATATTTGTGTGTGCGTGTGCTGTATGTGTGTTCCTGCTGAAGGTCTATTGAGCTGAAACGTCATTCTTGATTATGCTGTTCCCTTGTTATCCATACCGTTTTTTTTTCATTTTTTTCTATATCTATTTTTTCTATACATATATTTTTTGTAATTTCTCCTCACAATTAGCTTCACTGCAGCTTGGCAATGTTATGCGTTTATGTGCATTTCTTTGCCTTGACCCTACACAAGAGCTTCACAGCCATGATATATTTATAACTTTCTTGTTTTATGAATTTATAGGGTGATAGAGTTCCAGTAAACATTTATTTAGAGGGAAAGACTATCTATCTATCTATCTATCTATCTATCTATCTATCTATCTATCTATCTATCTATCTATCTATCTATCTATCTATCTATCTATCTATCTATCTATCTATCTATCTATCTATCTATCTATCTATCTATCTATCTATCTATCTATCTATCTATCTATCTATCTATCTATCTATCTATCTATCTATCTATCTATCTATCTATCTATCTATCTATCTATCTATCTATCTATCTATCTATCTATCTGTCTGTCTGTCTGTCTGTCTGTCTGTCTGTCTGTCTGTCTGTCTATCCGTCTGTCTGTCTGTCTATCCGTCCGTCCGTCCGTCTGTCTGTCCTTCCGTCTGTCTGTCTGTCTGTCTGTCTATCTATTGACCTTTCGAGCCGTAGCCGGCCCATAGGGCATAGACCAAGATACTCCTTCTCTTATCTGAATTTTTGATCTAGCAGTTTTTAATTATTTTAAAAACATTTTATCAAATCTCACCATTTGTCCCTGTTCTGTGCAAGCAGCTCTATCTCATTGAGGGAACCGATTCCTGCTGCTCTTGCCTCTTTCATTAATGTTCTTCTCAGTGTTTCTCTGGGTCTTCCTCTTTTTCCTCTTACCTGTTGTTTCCCACATGAGGGCTTGCTTTGCTATTCGGTTATTATCTCTTCTCATCACATGTCCAACCAAACTGCTGCTCTAAAATACCCAGCGATGTGCAATAAAAAAAAAAAAAAATTTTAATACACGCCGAGGTGGGGACGAATCAAGAATTTAACGAAGATTCATGATTAAAACTTGAAGGGGGCTCTATAAAGCTACGAATCAATAAACTAATTAAAATGACAAATCATTATTAAAAAAAAAAAAAAAACTACTAATTGCTATAAAAATCGAACGAAGTCGGTCTTAAACTAATTATATTATTTCAGTCACAGAAGGTGTCATTAAAAGCGAAACATGATAAGCACGTCTGATGCTATAGCATGATTTCCACGTGTGCTTTCTCACGTGGAGCGTGGCGAATCATTGGAGCGTTTTAAAGATGACTGGCGTAGGGGAGGCGGGTCGATGAATGGTAGGCTCTAATTACGGTGGGGAAACACGCACGTGTGGTTGTGGAGCCAGTATGAAATGGGGACAAAGAGGAGCTGTTTCAGAGATAAAGATCAGTGAGGGAAAAGTTAGACAAAGAATGAACGAGACAAATCGAAGCACAGTGAGAACATTAATATCATGTATATTGCGTAAAGTCGTGGACCGTTAAAAGCAACAGAAACGTTTGTAAAAAAATAAATAAAAAGAACAATAAAGGCCAGGACAAAAATATAAAACTTATTGCTAGAACCAGGATGAAGCTATGATAAAGGATGACTGTCTGTTCTGGTTTTATTTATTTATTTATTTATTTTTTTTGACAGTTGATATTACAAGTGGAGCCATCTAGAGAAAAAAAATATAGAGGTAATACACTAGAGTGTAAGAGTAAGCTATCTTTGTCGAATGTACAGTGTAAGCCTTAGAGGCAATACAGCAGGAGGTCGACGCCTGGGAGCCTTGACCCAGGCGGACCCACTTCCCCTAAAGTGTCAAGAAGCTAAAGGGTCGAAACACTTGCTCGCCGGGCCTACTTCTGATGATCAGATTGCCTCCTGCTGCGAAGCTCTGTACAAAGAGTTTCCTACTGCTATAGACAGTTTAATGGAAGGCATGGTAAGTACGTCATTGTAGAAATAATGAATTATAGAAAACAAATATTGTGGATAGATATGACCAATTACATCAGCAGGCATGATACAGGCAATTTTATTGTGCAATTTAAAAAAGTGTGCAATATTACTAATTGTAAAGAGGAATAGAAGAGAAGGGGGGGGGGGGGAATACGTAAATATGTATATGAAATATTGCAAGAATTATGTTATAAATAATAATCCATGGAACCGATTTAATTGTAATCGGGAATTCCCCATATCCGATCCACCACTTGCCACATTTCCCAAAATGCATCGGTAAATTCCGTTGACAAGGTCGCTCCGCGCACGTCCTTCTCGACTGTACAGGTGACGATTCCAAATCTCCTTAGTCGCCTCTGATGACATACGAACCAGCTAACAGTGGCTCTATTATTTTCTCCCCTACCTCGAGGGTACTGATAGCCAAAAATGTAATATTATAAATTCATTGAGTGTCGTCTCCGCGTCGAAGGTTGGCTACCATGGTGCGCCGTTCCACTCTGTCCCTTGCTTTGATGGTACATATTGTCTTTGGATGACTTGTCCATCTTTTGATGTTACTTGTCCACGTTAGCCATGGTCTGCCACTGCCACTTTTACCTTGTATTTTCCCTTCCAATATTACTTTTAGCAGGCTGTTATATTATAGATATGAGTTACTTAATGGTTCAGCCGGATATTGCACTGTTGGTGTAAATCGTGGACATACAAAGGTTACATTTTAGACAACGATAGCTTCAGAATAGAATGTTCCCGAAAACCGCAGCCATAGTGGACAATGCAAGGGAAATAATTATATATATATAAATAAATAAAAAAGAATAGTGACACTGTGACCTTTCAGGCATGTCGTAGAAGCGACTAAGGAGATTGATCGATGGCTTGACAAGCTGTCATTGTAAAAAGTATTGTTATGGAAACAGCGCCATAGATTTTAGAGCAGTGATCTCTGCAATATGTGCCACTTTGGCACGCAAGGTTTCTGTTTTTGAGATTGTGGTTCTGCCCTATGTGCCGTCTTCGGCTCGAAAGGACAATAGATAGATAGATAGATAGAAATAAATAAAAGGGCGAGTTATTAATTGGACTGCGCTTTTGAGGTAGAGAATAGAGAGATATTTAGAAATTGGCAGAGGGTGGACGTGACTAGGGGGGAACAGAATACAATAGAATCGCACGTTTACAGATGACACATTTACTACCCAACGACAGAATGGTTCAATACACGGGGAGAGGGGGGGGGTCAGAAACTTCTTTCTCTCTTTGTTGATCCTCTTGCTTGTGCCATGTGGCGTTTCAGAGAGGAATGTGTAATTCTTAATTCTTCGCTATTTGTGTTGCTTGAGTTGTTGTCATGTCGAATTTATTAATTATGCTGTTTCTTGTTTGTTTTGTTCTGATGAAGACTTAAGTCGAAACGTGCTGTTTTGTTCCGAGTTTTACGCGTGAAGCTGTCAAGTACACTTTTGCTTTATTGTGTTTGTTTATTGGCTCAGTGTTACTGCTGAAATGGTCAACGGCCCAGAAAGCGGCACTCGATGATGATGATTATGTTAATGCTGCCGGTTATATGAACAGTTATTACTTTATATTTTCATGCTTGCTTCTGTTTACTTGATGCATCTTTGTTTCTATCCATTCATTTCTTTCTGTAATTTTCCTTTTTGCCTGAATTCAGATGTTTTCATGAAATGTGCTGCAGATGTAGCTTCGTTGAAGTTCATTCTGGTCAGTTGTCCAACTTATTTGATTCTTTGTTGTTCAATACAACCAATAGCCGGTGTCATATTGGTCAGTTGTCCAACTTATTTGATTCTTTGTTGTTCAATACAACCAATAGCCGGTGTCATATTGGTCAGTTGTCCAACTTATTTGATTCTTTGTTGTTCAATACAACCATAGCCGGTGTCATATTGGTCAGTTGTCCAACTTATTTGATTCTTTGTTGTTCGATACAACCAATAGCCGGTGTCATATTGGTCAGTTGTCCAACTGATTTGATTCTTTGTTGTTCAATACAACCAATAGCCGGTGTCATATTGGTCAGCTGTCCAACCTATTTGATTCTTTGTTGTTCAATACAACCAATAGTCGGTGTTACACTCAATATTTTTCTCAAGGCCTCATTTCTATTCTTAGCTCCTCTAGTTTTGTTTAGATCCTTTTTATATTAAAAAAAAATATATATTTCATTTTGCATGTTGTTATTTTACGCTTGTGTCTTTCACAAATTGTCCCTGTACTGATAGTATTCATAAAGTAAAAAAGTAAAGTACCCCCGTCACACCAAGTGGTGTATAGGGAAATATGGTGTTAGTGACCCTATATTTTACAGACCTTCAGCACATGATTTTTTGGGGTAATGTGGTCGGTATTACGCCCGTGCTGCTTTACTTTCCCAGAAAAAAGATCCGGTACCCATTTAAGGCTGGGTGAACCCGGAAGCCGTCTGTTGGGATCGAACCCTACCCCTTGTCCTTTGTAGTCCAGTTCACTAACCATTGAGTTATCGCGGCTCCCTATGCATAAAGTGTTTCCATTAATTTCTCTCGCGTAGTCACATTCAGATGTGTCGCTACATGTTGATGGAAATTCCCTGGAAGAGATCTGGGCACTTATGGGGTTGCCTGATGCGCAATGAGAATGATATGTCGACTGAACTAAACAAAAGAGAACATTCAGATGTTTCAGAATCGATGTTATTCAGTAGCTGGCATGAATTTTAAACAACGTTTTTCCAACTGTTGGAGAAACTCTTAAAGAGGAGTATACATATGAGAGGCACAAGTTAGTAAACCAATTGATCGTTCACAACACACCACGACCGACTTTGATGCCGTACAGGATTGAGAGTTCATTACTCCTCGACATCACGGCCTGAAGCTAAACAATAAGTTGTTGAATTGATCGATTTGAAAAACCAGCAGGCCTGACTGTTTGTTTAATTAGGAAGCAGAGCATGTTAGTTTCCACGAACTTTCATTCTTCCATATTGTCGTATACGTCATCTAAGTCGCGTTTATTCATTCAACCCTTCCCCAACAGGGAGCCGCGATAGCTCAGTGGTTAGTGAACTGGACTACAAAGGACAAGAGGTAGGGTTCGATCCCAACCGACGGCTTTCGGTTCACCCAGCCTTTATTGGGTACCGGATTTTTTTCTGGGAAAGTAAAGCGGCACGGGCGTAATACCGACCACATTACCCAAAAACATGTGCCGAAGGTCTGTAAAATTTATGGTCACTAACACCATATTCCCTATACGCCACTTGGCGTGACGGGGTACTTTACTTACCTTCCCCAACATATGTGCTAAATTTATGGTCCAATTTAAATAAACAATAGTTGATTCAAGAAGAGGTAGAAGAATGATCGCCGCTGAAATTAAATGTGTCATACGCGTGGCAGGAAACTGCCTGAGAGATAAGATCAGAAGTGATTTATTTAAAAAGAAAAATAAACTAAGAATAATCTCCGCCATACATTGAATACATAACGAAAAAAATAGCAGATAAAATTGTTTGGCCACGTGACAAGACATAAAGAAATGAATGTAACATAAGCTACCAACTAAAAGTACGAGACACTAGTTCTAAGTACCGACAGAAAAAAAAAAGGAGGATGAATTGATGGAATATTAGAAACAGACTTATACACTAGATACAAGAGCAATAAAAAAAATAACCTCTACTGAGATGAAATGTGTTAGACGAATGACAGGAAACAGTCTTGAGAGATAAGATCAGAAATGAAAAACTGAGAAAAAAGCTAGGAATAACCCACACCAGTTCTTGGTCTTGGTGACTCACACCAGTTCTTGGTCTTGGTGACCCACACCAGTTCTTGGTCTTGGTGACCCACACCAGTTCTTGGTGACTCACACCAGTTCTTGGTCTTGGTGACTCACACCAGTTCTTGGTCTTGGTAACCCACACCAGTTCTTGGTGACCCACACCAGTTCTTGGTCTTGGTGACCCACACCAGTTCTTGGTGACCCACACCAGTTCTTGGTCTTGGTAACTCACACCAGTTCTTGGTCTTGGTGACCCACACCAGTTCTTGGTCTTGGTGACCCACACCAGTTCTTGGTCTTGGTGACCCACACCAGTTCTTGGTGACTCACACCAGTTCTTGGTCTTGGTGACTCACACCAGTTCTTGGTCTTGGTGACCCACACCAGTTCTTGGTGACCCATCCCAGTTCTTGGTCTTGGTGACCCACACCAGTTCTTGGTGACCCACACCAGTTCTTGGTCTTGGTGACTCACACCAGTTCTTGGTCTTGGTGACCCACACCAGTTCTTGGTCTTGGTGACCCACACCAGTTCTTGGTCTTGGTGACCCACACCAGTTCTTGGTGACCCACACCAGTTCTTGGTCTTGGTGACTCACACCAGTTCTTGGTCTTGGTGACCCACACCAGTTCTTGGTCTTGGTGACCCACACCAGTTCTTGGTCTTGGTGACCCACACCAGTTCTTGGTGACTCACACCAGTTCTTGGTCTCGGTGACTCACACCAGTTTCTTGGTCTTGGTGACCCACACCAGTTCTTGGTCTTGGTGACTCACACCAGTTCTTGGTCTTGGTGACTCACACCAGTTTCTTGGTGACTCACACCAGTTCTTGGTCTTGGTGACTCACACCAGTTCTTGGTGACTCACACCAGTTCTTGGTGACTCACACCAGTTCTTGGTCTTGGTGACCCACACCATTTCTTGGTCTTGGTGACTCACACCAGTTCTTGGTCTTGGTGACCCACACCAGTTCTTGGTCTTGGTGACCCACACCAGTTCTTGGTCTTGGTGACTCACACCAGTTCTTGGTCTTGGTAACCCACACCAGTTCTTGGTCTTGGTGACCCACCCAGTTCTTGGTCTTGGTGACCCACACCAGTTCTTGGTCTTGATGATTCACACCAGTTCTTGGTCTTGGTGACTCACACCAGTTCTTGGTCTTGGTGACTCACACCAGTTCTTGGTCTTGGTGACCAACACCAGTTCTTGGTCTTGGTGACCCACACCAGTTCTTGGTCTTGGTGACCCACACCAGTTCTTGGTCTTGGTGACTCACACCAGTTCTTGGTCTTGGTGACCCACACCAGTTCTTGGTCTTGGTGACTCACACCAGTTCTTGGTCTTGGTGACTCACACCAGTTCTTGGTCTTGGTAACCCACGCCAGTTCTTGGTCTTGGTGACCCACACCAGTTCTTGGTCTTGGTGACCCACACCAGTTCTTGGTCTTGATGATTCACACCAGTTCTTGGTCTTGGTGACTCACACCAGTTCTTGGTCTTGGTGACTCACACCAGTTCTTGGTCTTGGTGACTCACACCAGTTCTTGGTCTTGGTGACTCACACCAGTTCTTGGTCTTGGTGACCCACACCAGTTCTTGGTCTTGGTGACCCACACCAGTTCTTGGTCTTGGTAACCCACACCAGTTCTTGGTCTTGGTGACTCACACCAGTTCTTGGTGACCCACACCAGTTCTTGGTCTTTGTGACCCACACCAGTTCTTGGTCTTGGTGACTCACACCAGTTCTTGGTCTTGGTGACTCACACAGTTCTTGGTCTTGGTAACCCACACCAGTTCTTGGTCTTGGTGACTCACACCAGTTCTTGGTCTTGGTGACCCACACCAGTTCTTGGTCTTGGTAACCCACACCAGTTCTTGGTCTTGGTGACTCACACCAGTTCTTGGTCTTGGTGATTCACACCAGTTCTTGGTCTTGATGATTCACACCAGTTCTTGGTCTTGGTGACTCACACCAGTTCTTGGTCTTGGTGACTCACGCCAGTTCTTGGTCTTGGTGACTCACACCAGTTCTTGGTCTTGGTGACCCACACCAGTTCTTGGTCTTGGTGACTCACACCAGTTCTTGGTCTTGGTGACTCACACCAGTTCTTGGTCTTGGTGACTCACCCAGTTCTTGGTCTTGGTGACCCACACCAGTTCTTGGTCTTGGTGACTCACACCAGTTCTTGGTCTTGGTGACTCACACCAGTTCTTGGTCTTGGTGACCCACACCAGTTCTTGGTCTTGGTGACCCACACCACTTCTTGGTCTTGGTGACCCACACCAGTTCTTGGTCTTGGTGACTCACACCAGTTCTTGGTCTTGGTGACTCACACCAGTTCTTGGTCTTGCTGACTCACACCAGTTCTTGGTCTTGGTGACTCACACCAGTTCTTGGTCTTGGTGACTCACACCAGTTCTTGGTCTTGGTGACTCACACCAGTTCTTGGTCTTGGTGACTCACACCAGTTCTTGGTCTTGGTGACCCACACCAGTTCTTGGTCTTGGTGACCCACACCAGTTCTTGGTCTTGGTAACCCACACCAGTTCTTGGTCTTGGTGACTCACACCAGTTCTTGGTGACCCACACCAGTTCTTGGTCTTGGTGACCCACACCATTTCTTGGTCTTGATGATTCACACCAGTTCTTGGTGACCCACACCATTTCTTGGTCTTGGTGATCCACACCAGTTCTTGGTGACCCACACCATTTCTTGGTCTTGGTGACCCACACCAGTTCTTGGTGACCCACACCATTTCTTGGTCTTGGTGACCCACACCAGTTCTTGGTGACCCACACCATTTCTTGGTCTTGGTGACCACACCAGTTCTTGGTGACCCACACCATTTCTTGGTCTTGATGATTCACACCAGTTCTTGGTGACCCACACCATTTCTTGGTCTTGGTGACCCACACCAGTTCTTGGTGACCCACACCATTTCTTGGTCTTGGTGACTCACACCAGTTCTTGGTCTTGGTGACTCACACCAGTTCTTGGTCTTGGTGACTCACACCAGTTCTTGGTCTTAGTGACCCACACCAGTTCTTGGTCTTGGTGACTCACACCAGTTCTTGGTCTTGGTGACTCACACCAGTTCTTGGTCTTGTGACTCACACCAGTTCTTGGTCTTGGTGACTCACACCAGTTCTTGGTCTTGGTGACCCACACCAGTTCTTGGTCTTGGTGACTCACACCAGTTCTTGGTCTTGGTGACTCACACCAGTTCTTGGTCTTGGTGACCCACACCAGTTCTTGGTCTTGGTGACCCACACCAGTTCTTGGTCTTGGTAACCCACACCAGTTCTTGGTGTTGGTGACTCACACCAGTTCTTGGTGACCCACACCAGTTCTTGGTCTTGGTGACCCACACCAGTTCTTGGTCTTGATGATTCACACCAGTTCTTGGTGACCCACACCATTTCTTGGTCTTGGTGACCCACACCAGTTCTTGGTGACCCACACCATTTCTTGGTCTTGGTGACCCACACCAGTTCTTGGTGACCCACACCATTTCTTGGTCTTGGTGACCCACACCAGTTCTTGGTGACCCACACCATTTCTTGGTCTTGGTGACCCACACCAGTTCTTGGTGACCCACACAATTTCTTGGTCTTGATGATTCACACCAGTTCTTGGTGACCCACACCATTTCTTGGTCTTGGTGACCCACACCAGTTCTTGGTCTTGGTGACTCACACCAGTTCTTGGTCTTGGTGACTCACACCAGTTCTTGGTCTTGGTGACTCACACCAGTTCTTGGTCTTGGTGACTCACACCAGTTCTTGGTCTTGGTGACTCACACCAGTTCTTGGTCTTGGTGACTCACACCAGTTCTTGGTCTTGGTGACCCACACCAGTTCTTGGTCTTGGTGACCCACACCAGTTCTTGGTCTTGGTGACCCACACCAGTTCTTGGTGACTCACACCAGTTCTTGGTCTCGGTGACTCACACCAGTTCTTGTCTTGGTGACCCACACCAGTTCTTGGTCTTGGTGACTCACACCAGTTCTTGGTCTTGGTGACTCACACCAGTTCTTGGTGACTCACACCAGTTCTTGGTCTTGGTGACTCACACCAGTTCTTGGTGACTCACACCAGTTCTTGGTGACTCACACCAGTTCTTGGTCTTGGTGACCCACACCATTTCTTGGTCTTGGTGACTCACACCAGTTCTTGGTCTTGGTGACCCACACCAGTTCTTGGTCTTGGTGACCCACACCAGTTCTTGGTCTTGGTGACTCACACCAGTTCTTGGTCTTGGTAACCCACACCAGTTCTTGGTCTTGGTGACCCACACCAGTTCTTGGTCTTGGTGACCCACACCAGTTCTTGGTCTTGATGATTCACACCAGTTCTTGGTCTTGGTGACTCACACCAGTTCTTGGTCTTGGTGACTCACACCAGTTCTTGGTCTTGGTGACCAACACCAGTTCTTGGTCTTGGTGACCCACACCAGTTCTTGGTCTTGGTGACCCACACCAGTTCTTGGTCTTGGTGACTCACACCAGTTCTTGGTCTTGGTGACCCACACCAGTTCTTGGTCTTGGTGACTCACACCAGTTCTTGGTCTTGGTGACTCACACCAGTTCTTGGTCTTGGTAACCCACGCCAGTTCTTGGTCTTGGTGACCCACACCAGTTCTTGGTCTTGGTGACCCACACCAGTTCTTGGTCTTGATGATTCACACCAGTTCTTGGTCTTGGTGACTCACACCAGTTCTTGGTCTTGGTGACTCACACCAGTTCTTGGTCTTGGTGACTCACACCAGTTCTTGGTCTTGGTGACTCACACCAGTTCTTGGTCTTGGTGACCCACACCAGTTCTTGGTCTTGGTGACCCACACCAGTTCTTGGTCTTGGTAACCCACACCAGTTCTTGGTCTTGGTGACTCACACCAGTTCTTGGTGACCCACACCAGTTCTTGGTCTTGTGACCCACACCAGTTCTTGGTCTTGGTGACTCACACCAGTTCTTGGTCTTGGTGACTCACACCAGTTCTTGGTCTTGGTAACCCACACCAGTTCTTGGTCTTGGTGACTCACACCAGTTCTTGGTCTTGGTGACCCACACCAGTTCTTGGTCTTGTAACCCACACCAGTTCTTGGTCTTGGTGACTCACACCAGTTCTTGGTCTTGGTGATTCACACCAGTTCTTGGTCTTGATGATTCACACCAGTTCTTGGTCTTGGTGACTCACACCAGTTCTTGGTCTTGGTGACTCACGCCAGTTCTTGGTCTTGGTGACTCACACCAGTTCTTGGTCTTGGTGACCCACACCAGTTCTTGGTCTTGGTGACTCACACCAGTTCTTGGTCTTGGTGACTCACACCAGTTCTTGGTCTTGGTGACTCAACCCAGTTCTTGGTCTTGGTGACCCACACCAGTTCTTGGTCTTGGTGACTCACACCAGTTCTTGGTCTTGGTGACTCACACCAGTTCTTGGTCTTGGTGACCCACACCAGTTCTTGGTCTTGGTGACCCACACCACTTCTTGGTCTTGGTGACCCACACCAGTTCTTGGTCTTGGTGACTCACACCAGTTCTTGGTCTTGGTGACTCACACCAGTTCTTGGTCTTGCTGACTCACACCAGTTCTTGGTCTTGGTGACTCACACCAGTTCTTGGTCTTGGTGACTCACACCAGTTCTTGGTCTTGGTGACTCACACCAGTTCTTGGTCTTGGTGACTCACACCAGTTCTTGGTCTTGGTGACCCACACCAGTTCTTGGTCTTGGTGACCCACACCAGTTCTTGGTCTTGGTAACCCACACCAGTTCTTGGTCTTGGTGACTCACACCAGTTCTTGGTGACCCACACCAGTTCTTGGTCTTGGTGACCCACACCAGTTCTTGGTCTTGATGATTCACACCAGTTCTTGGTGACCCACACCATTTCTTGGTCTTGGTGATCCACACCAGTTCTTGGTGACCCACACCATTTCTTGGTCTTGGTGACCCACACCAGTTCTTGGTGACCCACACCATTTCTTGGTCTTGGTGACCCACACCAGTTCTTGGTGACCCACACCATTTCTTGGTCTTGGTGACCCACACCAGTTCTTGGTGACCCACACCATTTCTTGGTCTTGATGATTCACACCAGTTCTTGGTGACCCACACCATTTCTTGGTCTTGGTGACCCACACCAGTTCTTGGTGACCCACACCATTTCTTGGTCTTGGTGACTCACACCAGTTCTTGGTCTTGGTGACTCACACCAGTTCTTGGTCTTGGTGACTCACACCAGTTCTTGGTCTTAGTGACCCACACCAGTTCTTGGTCTTGGTGACTCACACCAGTTCTTGGTCTTGGTGACTCACACCAGTTCTTGGTCTTGGTGACTCACACCAGTTCTTGGTCTTGGTGACTCACACCAGTTCTTGGTCTTGGTGACCCACACCAGTTCTTGGTCTTGGTGACTCACACCAGTTCTTGGTCTTGGTGACTCACACCAGTTCTTGGTCTTGGTGACCCACACCAGTTCTTGGTCTTGGTGACCCACACCAGTTCTTGGTCTTGGTAACCCACACCAGTTCTTGGTGTTGGTGACTCACACCAGTTCTTGGTGACCCACACCAGTTCTTGGTCTTGGTGACCCACACCAGTTCTTGGTCTTGATGATTCACACCAGTTCTTGGTGACCCACACCATTTCTTGGTCTTGGTGACCCACACCAGTTCTTGGTGACCCACACCATTTCTTGGTCTTGGTGACCCACACCAGTTCTTGGTGACCCACACCATTTCTTGGTCTTGGTGACCCACACCAGTTCTTGGTGACCCACACCATTTCTTGGTCTTGGTGACCCACACCAGTTCTTGGTGACCCACACAATTTCTTGGTCTTGATGATTCACACCAGTTCTTGGTGACCCACACCATTTCTTGGTCTTGGTGACCCACACCAGTTCTTGGTCTTGGTGACTCACACCAGTTCTTGGTCTTGGTGACTCACACCAGTTCTTGGTCTTGGTGACTCACACCAGTTCTTGGTCTTGGTGACTCACACCAGTTCTTGGTCTTGGTGACCCACACCAGTTCTTGGTCTTGGTGACTCACACCAGTTCTTGGTCTTGGTGACTCACACCAGTTCTTGGTCTTGGTGACTCACACCAGTTCTTGGTCTTGGTGACTCACACCAGTTCTTGGTCTTGGTGACCCACACCAGTTCTTGGTCTTGGTGACCCACACCAGTTCTTGGTCTTGGTGACCATAATCATCTGTATGACCGAACCACCGACGTTTCGTTTCGTTATGTTCTTGATGCAAATTGTAGGTCTAGTTATGACCAGGACCTTTTTTTAGCCGAAACTGTCCGGATCGCGTTTGGGTAAACTTTCCAAACTTTAACAATCACTGAACATCATCATCATCATCAAGCACCATGCCTGCTGGCGTCATCATGTCTCTCTACGACTTTTTTCTCGACAGTTATTTATCATTTCTGTTGTTGACCTTTTGCCAAGCCATTCTCTTAAACTGTCTGGTATCTTTTCTCTTTGCTTTCCTCTATCTCTTCGTCCCTCAATTTTACCAGTTGTTACAATATATTCCAGCTGTTCTCTTCTCACTACATGGCCAAAAAATGATGATTGTTTCTTCCTAATATTGGAAATTAGCTCTCTTTTTGCTTTGTCCTTTATCAGGGCGTTTTCATTACTCTTTTTAGCTGCCCATGGTACTCTCAACATTCTTCTGTAAAACCACATTTCTAACATTTAAGAACTCCTTTTCTTGTTTCTATTGTCAAAAATGGATTGCACAGTATCTTCCTCATTTTTGGAAAGCTGCACAGAACTTCACTTCTTGTCTTTGATGTACATTTCTATAAATTTAATAGAATTGTATTTAAACAGAAAGAACCAAAAAAATCTTTATAGCATTATCCCGTAACTGGGATATTCTAGGGAGGCATATATAGCATTATCCCGTAACTGGGATATTCTAGGGAGGCATATATAGCATTATCCCGTAACTGGGATATTCTAGGGAGGCATATATAGCATTATCCGTAACTGGGATATTCTAGGGAGGCATATTAATCCGGAGTATAAAGGCCGCTTGTCCTGAGCAGTGGCTATTAGATGAACCACTATTTGGTTACTTTGCTAAGACTAAGACTTTGCTAATAGAAAGGAGTCTTCCTCTGGCGTGCCACACGTAGCAACCATGTTTAGGTGGCACAGAAAACAAGAGGCTGGTTAGAAGAATTTATTAATCATTGGCTGCTTGGTCATTGTTTTGATGTTTACATGTTAGGGTAATGACAATCAATAGACCCAGGCCGTCATCTTTAATCTAGTCCTGTTTAAGCAGTTGTGCTGTACAGCTTCTGGGCCCCAAGAATTGACCGGTCAGTGACCCACAGAAGATTCAGCATCATCATTGAGTGCCGTCCCCGCATAGAAGGTTGGCTACCATGGAGCGCCATTCCGTTCTGTCTTTTGTTTTGATGGTGCGGATTGTCATAGGCTGAATTGTCCATCCTTTGATGTTACTCGTCCATGTTAATCTTGCTCTCTACCTCTGCCACTCTGTATTTTCCCTTCCAAGATTACTTTTAGTAGGCTGCTGTGTCCTTTAACATGTCCCCAAAATCTCATTTGTCTTGTTTGAATTGTGTTTAGTAGATCTCTTTTCATTTTTAGTTGTTTTTAAATTTCATCGTTTGTTTTCTTTTCTTTTCTTCCAATTCTTGTATATATCCACATATCAAAGGCTTCAATTTTCTGTTCTGTTTTCTTGTCTAATGTCCTTGTTTCTGCACCATACAGGAATATTGAGAATTTGTAACATTTTGCTATTCTTAGGTTTAGCCCTGGTGTTATTTGTTTTGATGTTAGTATATTTTTCATGGCATTAAAATTACTTTTTGCCATACCTATTCTTTTGTTTATTTTAGTTTTATATTTTCCATCATTGGTTATATGTCCCAGGTAGTTGTAGCTCTGAACTGCCTCCAGGTCTCTTCCTTCAACTTTGATATTCACTTGTAGGCTTTGAGTATTATCTTTGTTTATGATCATAGTTTTAGTCTTTTTGATATTCATATCTAGTCCATATTTTTTGCTTGTCATGTTTATTTCATTAAGTAATTGTTGTAGATCTTTAGGATTTTCTGCTAGTAGTACAGTATCGTCAGCATATCTTAGGTTATTGATTATCTTCCCATTAATGTCTAGGTCTGGCATCTCAGTGATACTTTTAAAGGTTTGCTCAGTGTATAGATTGAACAAACTTGGTGATAGGATACATCCTTGTCTTACTCCTCTTTTTATATCAATGGGTGTAGAGTTCTCTTTGTTATATTTTATTATTGCTCTTTGCTTCCAGTATACATTACATATTAGTCGTATGTCCATGTCATCTAGATGTATCTCTTTTAGGCAGTCTGTAAGTTGGTTATGGTGTATTCTATCAAAAGCTTTGGTGTAGTCTATGAACAGGCATATATTGGTTTGTTTACTTCTGTGTGTTTTTTTCAATTAATGTCCTCATATAAAATATGGCTTCTTTTGTCTCATTGCAGACTAGAAACATCATTATTGGGGAACAATAGAACTAATCCAGATCCTACTCCACATCCCAGTAGTGCCCCTAGAAACAGACTAACCAAATCTGGCCAGCGAGAAGGGATCGAAGATGGAAGAGAATCCGGTACTTAAAAATGCCGTCCTTTAATCGGATTTATGAAATGAAAAGTGCAGATATTGAGGCTTGCAGTCAACTAGTGACACAATGCATCAAAGTTCGGGGCCTCGGTAGCCGAGTTGGGAAAACCACCCGACTGGACTACCAACGTTCGAACAACCCGTGTTTGATTCCCGCTGGGAGCAGTGTGACTTGTACTCGTGGTTGGAAAAAAAAAATACCCCCACGGTCGACCCAGCCGTTAGCAGAAATGGGTACCAGGGTATTACCCTGGGAAGGTGAGGAATGTCACTTCGTATCTGAGTTTCAATGCTTGAGGTGACACTATACAGAAATCTCCGAACATTTCTCAGGTGGCCGAGCACATATGGGTGTAAACTCGCGTGCTAAGACGCCGGTTGAAGTCTCGTACTTGACCTTGACCTTTGCATCAAAGTCTATTTGATTCCCTTCAATTAAGAGGAGTTCTCATCTTTCGGATAAATATAGAAGTGTGGCGTTATATGTAGCTTGAGCTCCACAATAACATAGTTCAGAACAACAACATATTCTGAAAGTATTATGCTAAGAACAAATAACAACAATGAAATATTATTTACTGTTTACTTTCTGTATAACAATTAAACAAATAAGATTTTAAAAAACTTAAAAATAATTAATAAAGATGTAAGCATTTGGCAACAGAGGTTAATTTTTTAGTTAAAATACATGGACAGAAAATGAACAGATGCCTCTGTCATAAGCAATAAGATGACTTGGAGTTATAAAAAAGTGGGAAATAAAAACAAGAAGGTATGGCTACAGCCTTACAGTAATAGAGGACAATACAAAATGATACAATGTTGAGGCCTTAAAAACTGGCCTCCTTCTGTGACGCAGGCAGCACACACAAACACAGGCAGTACACATAAACACAGGCAGTACACACAAACACAGGCAGTACACACAAACACAGACAGTACAAACAAACACAGACAGTACAAACAAACAGTATGAACAAACACAGACAGCACACACAAAAACAGACAGTACACACAAACACAGGCAGTACACACAAACACAGAGACAGTAACACAAACACAGACAGTAACACAAACACAGACAGTAACACAAACACTGACAGTAACACAAACACAGACAGTACACACAAACAGTATGAACAAACACAGACAGTACACACAAACACAGACAGTACAAACACACACAGACAGTACAAACAAACACAGACAGTACACACAAACACAGACAGTGCACACAAACACAGACAGTACAAACAAACACAGACAGTACAAACAAACAGTATGAACAAACACAGACAGTACACACAAACACAGACAGCACACACAAAAACAGACAGTACACACAAACACAGGCAGTACACACAAACACAGGCAGTACACACAAACACAGACATTACACACAAACACAGACATGACACACAAACACAGACAATACACACAAACACAGACAGTACACACAAACACAGGCAGTACACACAAACACAGACAAAAAAATAGAATAATATTAAATCTTATGAACTGTTCTGAGTTTGTGGTCTAAAAACTGGTCTCCTGTGACATTGATAATTACACAAACACAGACAATACACAAATACAAACAATCACACAAACACAGTAAATACACAAATACAAACAATCACACAAACACAGACAGTACACAAATACAAACAATCACACAAACACAGATAGTACAAACAAACACAGACAGTACACACACACAGAAACTAGAAGAACAATAACTCTCGTGTATTGTTCAGACTACAAATATTAAACACTGTCTTCACAGAGTTCATAAAATGTACTTCCTGTTTCACCCCTGTGCATGTTCTAACAATGCATACAAAATATAATGAATCAATTCATACAAAAGAAAACTTTTTTGTAGAATGACATAAACATAGCTAATAATTTATAATGAATATATTGTTATGTTAAAAAATTATTTTTGCAATAATTAAAGACATAAGCTCATAAAAGAAATTACAAATTGTACCTACAATCAAATTAGACAATTAAACTATTACTTCATTAGGTCATGACATCAACATATAAGTCATAATTAAAATCAATCAAACAGTCACACTTTTCTTGCATATGAAAATCTGAAGTATAACAATATGATAAAACAATCATTCTCTTGTGTTATTCACATACCGCAATACACTTCTATCTCTAGTCAGCTAATCTGCAGCCATAAAAGAAAGAATTTGATGAAAATTTAGCCCTCACATATTTACAGCTATGTGAAACAATATATGTTGTTTTGTTAGGATCATCATCATTGCACTCTGGACACACACCTATAGGTGCTCCAATCTTGTCCTTGAAATAGTGAGAATCTCTAACCCACATGCACATTCGGGACTGGGATCCATAATTTGTTTGGATGTTTTACAATTCAGATCTCACTGCATGAAATCTTAACTTAGGGTAACATCATCTAGTGAGCTACTCATTTTTCTCTTGGGCTGAAGACAGCACATAGGGTGGAGGTCATAGTTCTCCAAGATTGACAATCTGTTGCTAGTTCTTGTAGCTCTTGGTTGTTTCTTAGTCCCATCGGTTGAGCCTTCCCTAGTAATTGTTCTTTTTTTCTTTAGATCTGTCTTGTTTTCTTTTACAAGATGGTTTCAGCTTGATGGCTTAATGGGGAAGAATTAAAAATAAAAAAAATGGTATGTAGGAAGCTTTACATGATAAGTGGACGACACAGACTAAATTTTTCCTTGTCCACTTATCACGTAACGCTTCTTACAAACCATTTTTTTAATTTTTAAATTTTTCCTCACATTCAGCTTTACTGCAGCTTCGCATTTTTATGCCTTAACCCCTTAATGGGGAAGCCTTTCTTCATTCAATCTCAGTACATGGCCGATGTATTTCCAATGCCTTCTTCTTATCATGCTCGTCGTGTATTCTTGTTTTGATTTGTCTTTTATCAGTTTGTTTGTAATCTTTCCAGTACTGTTTGATATCCTACAAAGACATTTGTTTTCAAAGGCATTTAGTTTTCTATGTAAAGTCTTGGTGGAATTCCAGCTATCACATCTATATGTTAGCACTGGTATCACATCCATATGTTAGCACTGGTATCACATCCATATGTTAGCACTGGTATCACATCCATATGTTAGCACTGGTATCACATCCATATGTTAGCACTGGTATCACATCCATATGTTAGCACTGGTATCACATCCATATGTTAGCACTGGTATCACATCCATATGTTAGCACTGCTATCACATCCATATGTTAGCACTGGTATCACATCCATATGTTAGCACTGGTATCACATCCATATGTTAGCACTGCTATCACATCCATATGTTAGCACTGGTATCACAGAGGAGTTGAACAAATTAAGTTTTGTTTATTTACTGATAAAAAGCCAGTGGTGGGGAGTGTTAGACACTCCAAGGTATGGTGACAGCTTTACGAAGAAGGAACACAACACAATACTGACATTTCGGCCTGTGGCATCGTTTGTTGTCATTGTCCCTGTTTTCTGAGGAAAACTTCTGGTCAATATGGCGGAAAGGTGGCAGAAACTGTTGAGGCTCTGCCTGAAAAGTGTTCCTTGTTGCAGTTTCCTCATATTCCAAGTCTGGCTTGCTGCCAGAGCTATTGAGTTTCGTGCACACCGTGAGCTGTGTTTTTCATCCAGATCATGTTTTGATATTTTTATTGCTTATGATGAATTATGATATCATATAACGAAGGACAGTTCGGTTGCGTTCACTTTCAGTGCGGGTTCACCTTATGTCTTTTGGCATGTGCTGCGGCTGCTGTGATGGGGACTGTGGCTGCCTTTCTTTATTTGAATCCTTCAGTGAGATGAGATATTAATTCAGATGATTCCACTGGCACAGGCAGTTGAGCAATTATGGATTTTAACTTGTTTGCAGTAATTATCGGGGCCTTTGACAAAGTATCTTCTTCTTCTTCTACCTTTCAGCTCCCTGTGGAGATAAGGTCTTCAACAAACACTTTTCAAGTTGTTCTGTTTCTTGCCATTCTTTTAAGATCATTCCATGTCTTCCCCATCATCTTCATCTCTGCTTCTATCTGTCTTCTCCAAGAATTCCTTGGTCTTCCTCTTTATATTTTCCCCTGGGGATTCCAAAAAAGGGTTCGACTAACTATAACTATAACTATATCTATTCTATGTTCTGTTTTCCTTTTATTAAGCTGTCATATACATTTTTATGTTTATTTTCTTGTATGAATTATATGCCAGAATTAATGAAGCCTCATAGTCACCTCTGTGCAAACATGAAATTGTACCAATTATATTGTACCAATAGAGACAAATGTTGTAACCATTACAAAAGGGACAGCTATAATTGTTATTACCCATAGGGCAAGTTGCTTTATGGATGGCAACAGGTGTATATTTCTGTCTGCTTAACATTTTTTCAGTTGTTTATCATTTCTTTTATTTGATTAACTTTTTTAAAATGTTATTTTTATTTGTTTGCTAAACACTTTTTATGTTGCATAATATCAGTGTGCCTAACATTTTTTCTGTTTCTTATTACTTTCTGTTTGTGTAATAGTCCTTCTGTTATTTGGTTATGGAAGACCCCGGTATCACTGCAAACAAATTGAAATCCATAATTGCTCAACTGCTCGTGCCAGCCTAATTATCCGAATTAATATCTCATCTCCCAAACAAAGAAAGGTAACTGTAGTCCCCATCGTAGCAGTCTCAGCACATGCCAAAAGACATAAGGCGAAAACCGCGCAGAAAGTGAACACAGCCAACTGTTCCCTGTCATCTATCTATCTATCTATTGACCTTTCGAGCCGTAACCGGCCCATAGGGCGTAGACCAAGATACACCTTCTCCTATATGAATTTTTTTGTTCTAGCAGTTTTCTTTTAAAGATATTTTATCAAAATCTCGCCATTTGTCTCTGTTCTGTGCAAGCAGTTCTATCTCATTGAGGGAGCCGATTCCTGCTGCTCTTGCCTCTCTCATCAATGTTCTTCTCAGTGTCTCCCTGGGTCTTCCTCTTTTTCTTTTACCTGTTGTTTCCCATATGAGGGCTTGCTTTGCTATTCGGTTATTATCTCTTCTCATCACATGTCCAACGTATGACCATCTTCTTTTCTTTATAACTGAAGATATTAGTGGTTGATTGGCGATTTCTCTAATTTCCTTGTTTGTTTTGAATTCGTTCCATGCTATACCAAGTATTTTCCTTAGACATTATTTTCGAATGCGTTCAACTTTGTTTCTATATCTCTTGTTTTCCAGCTTTCACACGCATACGTAAGGGTTGATAGTCCCTGTCATACGATATCATTATTCATCGTAAACAATTGGAATATCGAAACATGATCAAAACGGATGAGACACACAGCCCACGGTGTGCACAGAGCACTTGACTCAGTAGCTCCTGCAACAAGCCGGAGTTGGAATATGAGGAAACTGCAACAAGCAACACTTTTCATGCATAGCCTTCAATTGTTCCCGCCGCCTATCCACAATATACCGGAAGTTCAGTCCTTCTGTTACTTAAGGTTTCTCTGTTTCTTATAAATTTTCTGTTTATTTAATATTGTTTCTGTTTGCTTAACCCTTTTTCTATTATTTAAGATTTTTATATTTGTTTTAAATGTTCTAATTGCTTAAAATTGTTTCTATTTAGTTGATACTTTTTCTGTTTTTTTTTTGTTTCTCAACATTTTTTCTGTTTCTTATAAATTTTCTGTTTACTTAACATCTTTCTGTTTCTTATAAATCTCTTCTGTTTACTTAACATCTTTCTGTTTGCTTAACACTTTTTCCACTGCTTAACACGTGTCTGTTGCTTACAATTTTTTCTGCCAGCTTAAAATTCTCTTTATCTGTTTAACATTTTTCTGTTTGCATGTCATGTTTCTCTTGTTTAATCATTTGTATGTTGCTTAACTGCACCTGTTTATTATTTATATCATTCTTCGTATAGAAAACATAAACACATTTATCTTGAATAGTTTGTTACATCATTCTCTAGGCTACAAATCATCGTGATGGTTATGAACTGGGCTGAGTGCAAACTGATCCGAGTTCCTTATCAGGTGGAAGTAGAAGTTGATGACTTGCTCATAATTCTTCACGGATATACGTTCATTCACTCCATGAAAGCGCTTAGGGTCCCCAGGAAACATGTGGCTTGGTGAGAAGCGGTAGACGTTTTTGGTCAGATGCAGGTAGTGACGTGTATCTGTGTTGCCCATCAATATATCTGGTTGGAAAAAAGCAAATTTAATTAGTTTACAAACATTTCTAAACAATTCATTTCATTAGTTTCAAGAGCTTTCATTGATTTAAAAATTATTCATCACTCTCATTATTTGTCTAAATTACTCACCACTCTTTCATTATTTATTCTAAATTACTCACCACTCTTTCATTATTTTTCTAAATTACTCACCACTAATTCATTATTTATTCTAAATTATTCACCACTCTTTCATTATTTATTCTAAATTACTCACCACTCTTTCATTATTTTTCAAAATTACTCACCACTATTTCATTATTTATTCTAAATTATTCACCACTCTTTCATTATTTATTCTAAATTACTCACCACTCTTTCATTATTTTTCTAAATTACTCACCACTCTTTCATTGCTTTTCACAATAATTCACCACTCTTTCATTATTTTCTCAAATTATTCACAATTTTTTCATTAGTTAGTCAAATTATTTACCATTCTCTTATTAGTAGCCTCCATCAGTCATAGTTGACTATGGATTTTGCAGCACCCCAAGAAATGTTATTTTTCTTTTTTGTTTCGTCGTGTATTCTCTTTTTCTATGAATCTGTCTACTTCTTGTTTGAGTTTTAGCTTTAAAGTGTGTTTCCAAAGATTGCGATCTGCAGCTATTTCTTCCTAGGCTGCAGGGTTATGTTCAAAGTCTTTATGTCGCGTTTACACATGTCTACAAACTGAAGTTTTGGGCGTCCCCTAGTTCTTTTGTCATCTACTTGTCGTCTATAGAGTATATCTTTTGGTATATGACCAACTTTCATACAGTGTACATGGCCAAGCCAGCATAATCTACATTGTTAGAGCAGCATTTAGATGTTCGGGAGGCCTGTGGGAGTGAAGACCTAGAAGAAAGATACCAACCATACGGCACAGACATTGTATATGGAATGTACTTAGTCTTCTCTCCTGCTTTGCATAGAATGTCCATGATTCACTACCACACAGAAGGATACTAATAATGCAGGCATTGTAAACTGTAGACTTTGTTTTAAATGTCAGTTTGTTGTTTTTCCAAACACGCCTAGAAAGACGAGCAAGGTGGTAGCAGCTTTACTAATGGGGTGGCAATCTCTGTATCTAAAGATAGTTTGTCATTGATGATGGACCCCAGGTAGCTACACTGCTGCACGACATCAAGTTTGTAAATATTGATAAAAATGGCAGGTGTTGTTTCAATGTTATTGAGTTATTTGCGGGTCATCATCAGGCACTCAGATCCCCTCCTCAGCAAGTCTTGCAGTGTCCAGTGACTGACGACTCCAGTTCTGTGTTGGTTGATTAGTCTTTTTACATACCCACTAAGTTTCTCGTTTCTGGCTGTGCCCATCTTAATTCCCATCTCTTTCATCTGAAAGAGTGACGTGGACTCATGGTTGTCGAAGTTCTGTGTCCTTACCACTTCCTGGAGGGCATTGATGACGTCCGTCCGATCCATCAGTTGACTGTCCTCAACAATACCACAGCTAGCCAACCTGTCTACTCTTTCATTTCCCTGTACTCCTGCATGTCCAGGGACATAGACAAAGGTGACCTTACATATTTTTTACTTCTGCAATGACTCTAACCATTGCATGCATACAGAGCCCACCTCCAATTTTTTTATCATGCTCATCAAATAACTCAGTATACAGGGGTGGGTGTAGTCTTGTGACTCTAACCAGATGAATGCCTTGGTCACTGCCATCACCTCCATCATTATGCTACTCGAGGTCATGTTGGCCTCTGCTCAATGTTGGCAGCTGCCATGTTCTTCAAGGTGGCTAATCCTTTGCGGGATTTTGTTATCACATGGTCGATGTGGTCCCGAAAACACAGGCTGCGATCAAACTTAACTCCGAGGTATGTCATCAACTTGTCCCTGGTCACCTCATCAGCTCCCATTCGTACTACCGGTGTGGTCGTATTAACGATATGATTGTTAAGGGAGAACCACGCAACTGATGCTTTATTAGGATTAACCAAGGCACCTGAAACCCCACACCAGGAAGAAATGTGATAGAGTTCATTTTGCATTATGGAGGCGATTTCACTTCTGTCTATTCCCTGTCAATACACCAGAATATCATCAGCAAAAGTCATAGTTCTTCCCCTTCCATCCAGCTGTTGTTCCGTGATCGTTATTGTGTACACGTTAAATAGAACTGGTGACAATGGTGAGCCTTGTGGCAGCCCTGGACAAATGGATGTTGGCTCGGATGACCAACTTCCACATCTGAGTATCACCTTCCTCTGAAATAGTGCCGCGGCGATCCATCTAATGAGGAAGGGATGCACTGCCAGTTTGAGGAGCATATGCATGAGGTATTCAAATGGTACTCTGTTGTATGCATCCTCCAGATCTATAGCAGCAGCACATGTCTCCTCTCATCTGTGGAAGCCATCAAAGACGTTATAGGCAAAGACGTCATAGACCGTCAACTGCCGCATTGAGCCATGTCTCTTTGTTATATCTATAACCTCTGAGTGTGGGTGGGAATACGCGTTTCTGTTCAAAGTGACAGGTGAGGACATGGGTAACTATTTTCTCCAGTAGCTTGCCCACAGTGTTCTGCATTGTGATGATTCTGTAGGCACCGATCTGAGAATGGTCCTTGTTTGACTTCAGTAGCGGTAGTAAGTAGCTGTGAAGCCACTCCTCCTTAATCTGGCCGCTCTGAATGCTGGCATTAAACTCTATGGCCAGTTTTTGCAAGTCGTCGTCAGCTAAATCGCCTATGTCGTCGTACCAAACACCATCTGGACCAGGAGCAGTGACCTTTTAAGTGTTGCACGAATGGTATCGGTTGTGATTGTGAGATCTTCTCCTGTGTGCATTACATATTGGAATTGTGCATCTATAAATCATCGATGTCCCATCCTTGATAAGTTACTGTGCAGCGCCATTATAATGATTTTGCAAGAAACACTTCTTGGTGATAGGACAATTAGTGCACCTGGATTTCACTGTTACTACAATAGAAGACACCTTGGGCAGGCCACCTTTGTGCGAAACAACATGGTGGCAGCTGTGGTTGATATGTCTGCATGGGATAATACAGAATTGCAGGTACATGCAGTTAGGATGCAAACCCCAGTTCCTTTCATGGTTGTATATGTGTATGCCTGTAATGGGAAAGTGGGCACATAACAATGGCAGAATCTCTTCGCATTTCAGGAGGAGAACATCATTTTCTGCAGAGACTTTAGAGGAAGCTAGTGGGGTAACGTCATAACCAACAAGCAGGGAGAAGACCTAGAGAACGCACTGATGTCCGTCGATTTAGTGTGCTTGAATGATGGAAGGGCAACCAGAATGGCCACTCGAACAGGGGACTCTGATAGTGTCATAGACCTGGCACTGGTTTCAATGTTCTGACTGAGTATGTTAAGCTCTTTGCAAACTTATTGTTAGACCAAAATCTCTGCAGGCATGAAAAAATGTATTTCTCTGGAGTTCTTCCTGACTTTGCGTGACAAGTGCAACTTCATCTGCAAATAACAGGTCTCAAATAGTGATATGTCTGATTTTGGACCTTGCCTTTAGTCTTGTGAGATTGAACAACCAACCATCAGATCTAGTATGAAGATAGACTCATTCGTTCACATTTGAGAATGAAGATAGACTCCTTCGTTCACATTTGAGAATGAAGATAATCCTTCATTCACATTTGAGAATGAAGATAGACTCCTTCGTTCACATTTGAGAATGAAGATAGACTCCTTCGTTCACATCCGAGAATGAAGATACTCCTTCGTTCACATTTGAGAATGAAGATAGACTCCTTCGTTCACATCCGAGAATGAAGATACTCCTTCGTTCACATTTGAGAATGAAGATAGACTCCTTCGTTCACATTTGAGAATGAAGATACTCCTTCGTTCACATTTGAGAATGAAGATAGACTCCTTCGTTCACATCCGAGAATGAAGATAGACTCCTTCGTTCACATTTGAGAATGCATGTTTCAATAAAACAGCGAAGAAGATTCCAAATAGGGTTGAAGCAAGAATGCATTCCTGCTTGACACCACTGTGTATGTTGAAGGGCTGTGATGTGCTGCAGTCATATTGGATGGTACCCTTCATATACTCATGAAATGATTTAAATAGTGTCAGCAGAGTATGTGGGCAGGCTATTTTTGAGAGTATTTTGAAGAGACCATCCCTGCTGACAAGGTCAAAGGTCAATAATGGCGATGAAGAAAGGCTTTTTTTGCTCTCTAGATTTTTCTTGAAACAAATGTTCTAAAATACAGGAAAGTAAAAAAAAGTACAGTACCCCCGTCACGTCAAGTGACGTATAGGGAATATGGGGTTAGGGACCATAAATTTTACTGACCTTCAGCACATGATTTTTGGGGTAATGTGGTCGGTATTACATCCGTGCCGCTTTACTTTCCCAGAAAAAGTCCGGTACCCATTAAAGGCTGGGTGAACCGGAAGCCGTCGGTTGGGAACGAACCTTACCTCTTGTCCTTTGTAGTCCAGTTCACTAACCATAACCACTGAGCTATCGCGGCTCCCAAAATACAGCATGGTGCAAATTAAAATTTATAATTGTGGAATTCACCAAATGAAAGTTGTGGATTCTGAGACTAGAGTATGAATGTTATCCTTACTTGGAGCAACAATTGCACTGGGCCAGATCTGCCTAACTGTTGTCTTTAATGCCTGCAAGGATTGAAGATAGAGGTAAAGCATTATAGTCATGGAGAAATAAAATAAATATTTTACAAACAATTGTGTATTGTCAACATGAAATATGAAGATAGTACTATTTAACACTTAATTACTCCTAACACTCTGCCAACAATGCTAAACATGGACATTTAACAGCTAAAAAGGGGAAAAGAAATATAAAAGCAAAAAGTAAGTAAAGTACTCCGTCATGCCAAGTGGCATATAGGGAATATGGCGCTAGTGACCATAAATTATACAGACCTTCGGCACATGATTTTTGGGGTAATGTGGTTGGTATTACGCCTGTGCCGCTTTACTTTCCCAGAAAAAAATCCGGTACCCATTAAAGGCTGGGTGAACTGGAAGCCATTGATTGGGATTGAATCCTACCTCTTGTCCTTTGTAGTTCAGTTCACTAACCACTGAGCTATTGCAGCTCCCGAAAACAAATATGCCCACCAGCAATTGGGCTGAGATTGGTCTGACTGCTAACATCAGGACTAGAAGACAACAGAGCTGATCAAGACCCTACTCCACCTCCCAGTGGTGCTCCTATAAACTATCCATTCTGGCCAAGCAAGCAAGGATTGAAGAGGTGAGGTAATTTGCTTTTTTAAAAAAATGCCATGCTGAAGTTGTGTTGGGTTCACACATAGACATCATAGCTTTGCTGCAAACCACAACACAGGGCATCTATGCCCACTTAATGTCCTTTTAAGGACAGATGATGAAGAGCACTATTTACTCCTTTAGTAGTTGTAGGACAAACATGAAGGTAAAAAAGAGAGAGAGAGAGAATCATAATGGATATAAGATGCCTAAAGGCAAAGAATATTTGGGATAAGAAGAGGCAGAATCTGAAATGTGGATATAAGGAAAAGATTTGGGGTAACACCAGCAATTGAGTCATTTTGTGAAACAACAGATTTAGTCATGTGATGCGATCACCGCCAGATAACATCATCATCATCATCATCATCGAGTGCCTTCTCCGCAGCGAAGGTTGGCTACCATGGATCGCCATTCTACTCTGTTTCTTGCTTTGATGGTGCAGGCTGTCATAGATTGACTTGTCCATCTTTTGATGTTACTCGTCCATGTTAGTCTTGGTCTGCCTCTGCCTCTTTTACCTTGTATTTTTCCTTCCAATATTACTTTCAGTAGGTTGTTGTGTCTTTTAACATGCCCTAAAAATTTCATTTGTCTTGTCTTAATTGTATTTAGTAGTTCTCTTTTTATTTTCAGTTGTTTTAAAACTTCATCGTTTGTTATCTTTTGTTTCCATCCAATTCTACCTATTCTTCTATGAATCCACATTTCAAAGGCTTCAATTTTCTGTTCTGTTTTCTTGTCTAAAGTCCATGTTTCTGCACCATACAGGAATATTGAGAAGATGTAACATTTTGCCATTCTTAGTTTCAGCCCTGTTGATATTTGTTTTGTTGTTAGTATATTTTTCATGGCATTAAAATTACTTTTTGCCATACCTATTCTTTTGTTTATTTCAAAATTTGCATTTTCCATCATTGGTTATAGTATGTGCCAGGTAGTTGTAGCTCTGGACTGTCTCCAGATGTATTCCCTCAACTGTGATAACACCCCGCCAGATAACACCCTTCTTTAACAGGATCTGGGTGCGATGATTAATGAAATAGAAGACAACATGGTGAGCACCATGAAAAAAACTACTTAATTTTTCCTTACAGAAGACAACATGGTGAGCACCATGAAAAACCTACTTAAATATTTTCCTTACAGAAGACAACATGGTGAGCACCAAGAAAAAACTACTTAATTTTTCCTTACAGAAGACAACATGGTGAGCACCAAGAAAAAACTACTTAATTTGTCCTCAATGCTGAAAGACAGCAAAGGCAGAGAAAAGTAAATTTAAAAAAAAATAAACAGCAACACCTGCTAATGTGCTCCTGATAGAGCACATGTCTTCCACAGGCCTTCAGTAAGTTCCTCACAGACCTTCAACAAGCCTTCAGCAAGTCCTCCACAATTCTTCCACAGGCCTTCAGTAAGTTCCTCACAGACCTTCAACAAGCCTTCAGCAAGTTCCTCACAAACCTTCAACAAGCCTTCAGCAAGTCCTCCACTATTCTTCCACAGGCCTTCAGTAAGTTCCTCACAGACCTTCAACAAGCCTTCAGCAAGTCCTCCACAATTCTTCCACAGGCCTGCGACAAGTTCCTCACAGACCTTCAACAAGCCTTCAGCAAGTTCCTCACAGACCTTCAACAAGCCTTCAGCAAGTTCCTCACAGACCTTCAACAAGCCTTCAGCAAGTTCCTCACAAACCTTCAACAAGCCTTCAGCAAGTCCTCCACAATTCTTCCACAAGCCTTCAGCAAGTCCTCCACTATTCTTTCACAGGCCTGCGACAAGTTCCTCACAGACCTTCAACAAGCCTTCAGCAAGTTCCTCACAGACCTTCAACAAGCCTTCAGCAAGTTCCTCACAGACCTTCAACAAGCCTTCAGCAAGTTCCTCACAAACCTTCAACAAGCCTTCAGCAAGTCCTCCACTATTCTTTCACAGGCCTGCGACAAGTTCCTCACAAACCTTCAACAAGCCTTCAGCAAGTCCTCCACTATTCTTTCACAGGCCTGCGACAAGTTCCTCACAAACCTTCAACAAGCCTTCAGCAAGTCCTCCACTATTCTTTCACAGGCCTGCGACAAGTTCCTCACAAACCTTCAACAAGCCTTCAGCAAGTCCTCCACTATTCTTCCACAGGCCTTCAGCAAGTTCCTCACAGACCTTCAACAAGCCTTCAGCAAGTTCCTCACAGACCTTCAACAAGCCTTCAGCAAGTCCTCCACAATTCTTCCACAAGCCTTCAGCAAGTTCCTCACAAACCTTCAACAAGCCTTCAGCAAGTCCTCCACTATTCTTTCACAGGCCTGCGACAAGTTCCTCACAAACCTTCAACAAGCCTTCAGCAAGTCCTCCACTATTCTTTCACAGGCCTGCGACAAGTTCCTCACAAACCTTCAACAAGCCTTCAGCAAGTCCTCCACTATTCTTTCACAGGCCTGCGACAAGTTCCTCACAAACCTTCAACAAGCCTTCAGCAAGTCCTCCACTATTCTTTCACAGGCCTGCGACAAGTTCCTCACAAACCTTCAACAAGCCTTCAGCAAGTCCTCCACTATTCTTTCACAGGCCTGCGACAAGTTCCTCACAAACCTTCAACAAGCCTTCAGCAAGTCCTCCACTATTCTTTCACAGGCCTGCGACAAGTTCCTCACAAACCTTCAACAAGCCTTCAGCAAGTCCTCCACTATTCTTTCACAGGCCTGCGACAAGTTCCTCACAGACCTTCAACAAGCCTTCAGCAAGTCCTCCACAATTCTTCCACAAGCCTTCAGCAAGTCCTCCACTATTCTTTCACAGGCCTGCGACAAGTTCCTCACAAACCTTCAACAAGCCTTCAGCAAGTCCTCCACTATTCTTTCACAGGCCTGCGACAAGTTCCTCACAAACCTTCAACAAGACTTCAGCAAGTCCTCCACTATTCTTTCACAGGCCTGCGACAAGTTCCTCACAGACCTTCAACAAGCCTTCAGCAAGTCCTCCACAATTCTTCCACAGGCCTGCGACAAGTTCCTCACAGACCTTCAACAAGCCTTCAGCAAGTTCCTCACAGACCTTCAACAAGCCTTCAGCAAGTTCCTCACAGACCTTCAACAAGCCTTCAGCAAGTTCCTCACAGACCTTCAACAAGCCTTCAGCAAGTTCCTCACAGACCTTCAACAAGCCTTCAGCAAGTTCCTCACAGACCTTCAACAAGCCTTCAGCAAGTTCCTCACAAACCTTCAACAAGCCTTCAGCAAGTCCTCCACTATTCTTCCACAGGCCTTCAGCAAGTTCCTCACAAACCTTCAACAAGCCTTCAGCAAGTTCCTCACAAACCTTCAACAAGCCTTCAGCAAGTCCTCCACTATTCTTCCACAGGCCTTCAGTAAGTTCCTCACAAACCTTCAACAAGCCTTCAGCAAGTCCTCCACAATTCTTCCACAGGCCTGCGACAAGTTCCTCACAGACCTTCAACAAGCCTTCAGCAAGTCCTCCACTATTCTTCCACAGGCCTTCAGTAAGTTCCTCACAGACCTTCAACAAGCCTTCAGCAAGTCCTCCACAATTCTTCCACAGGCCTGCGACAAGTTCCTCACAGACCTTCAACAAGCCTTCAGCAAGTTCCTCACAGACCTTCAACAAGCCTTCAGCAAGTTCCTCACAGACCTTCAACAAGCCTTCAGCAAGTTCCTCACAAACCTTCAACAAGCCTTCAGCAAGTCCTCCACTATTCTTCCACAGGCCTTCAGCAAGTTCCTCACAGACCTTCAACAAGCCTTCAGCAAGTCCTCCACAATTCTTTCACAGGCCTGCGACAAGTTCCTCACAGACCTTCAACAAGCCTTCAGCAAGTTCCTCACAGACCTTCAACAAGCCTTCAGCAAGTTCCTCACAGACCTTCAACAAGCCTTCAGCAAGTCCTCCACTATTCTTCCACAAGCCTTCAGCAAGTTCCTCACAGACCTTCAACAAGCCTTCAGCAAGTCCTCCACTATTCTTCCACAAGCCTTCAGCAAGTTCCTCACAGACCTTCAACAAGCCTTCAGCAAGTCCTCCACTATTCTTCCACAAGCCTTCAGCAAGTTCCTCACAGACCTTCCACAAGCCTTCAGCAAGTTCCTCACAGACCTTCAACAAGCCTTCAGCAAGTCCTCCACTATTCTTCCACAAGCCTTCAGCAAGTTCCTCACAGACCTTCCACAAGCCTTCAGCAAGTTCCTCACAGACCTTCAACAAGCCTTCAGCAAGTCCTCCACTATTCTTCCACAAGCCTTCAGCAAGTTCCTCACAGACCTTCAACAAGCCTTCAGCAAGTTCCTCACAGACCTTCAACAAGCCTTCAGCAAGTTCCTCACAGACCTTCAACAAGCCTTCAGCAAGTCCTCCACTATTCTTCCACAAGCCTTCAGCAAGTTCCTCACAGACCTTCAACAAGCCTTCAGCAAGTCCTCCACTATTCTTCCACAAGCCTTCAGCAAGTTCCTCACAGACCTTCAACAAGCCTTCAGCAAGTCCTCCACTATTCTTCCACAAGCCTTCAGCAAGTTCCTCACAGACCTTCAACAAGCCTTCAGCAAGTCCTCCACAATTCTTCCACAGGCCTGCGACAAGTTCCTCACAGACCTTCAACAAGCCTTCAGCAAGTTCCTCACAGACCTTCAACAAGCCTTCAGCAAGTTCCTCACAGACCTTCAACAAGCCTTCAGCAAGTTCCTCACAAACCTTCAACAAGCCTTCAGCAAGTCCTCCACTATTCTTCCACAGGCCTTCAGCAAGTTCCTCACAGACCTTCAACAAGCCTTCAGCAAGTTCCTCACAAACCTTCAACAAGCCTTCAGCAAGTCCTCCACTATTCTTCCACAGGCCTTCAGCAAGTTCCTCACAGACCTTCAACAAGACTTCAGCAAGTCCTCCACAATTCTTCCACAGGCCTGCGACAAGTTCCTCACAGACCTTCAACAAGACTTCAGCAAGTCCTCCACTATTCTTTCACAGGCCTGCGACAAGTTCCTCACAGACCTTCAACAAGACTTCAGCAAGTCCTCCACAATTCTTTCACAGGCCTGCGACAAGTTCCTCACAGACCTTCAACAAGCCTTCAGCAAGTCCTCCACTATTCTTTCACAGGCCTGCGACAAGTTCCTCACAGACCTTCAACAAGCCTTCAGCAAGTCCTCCACAATTCTTCCACAGGCCTGCGACAAGTTCCTCACAGACCTTCAACAAGACTTCAGCAAGTCCTCCACTATTCTTTCACAGGCCTGCGACAAGTTCCTCACAGACCTTCAACAAGCCTTCAGCAAGTCCTCCACAATTCTTCCACAGGCCTGCGACAAGTTCCTCACAAACCTTCAACAAGCCTTCAGCAAGTCCTCCACTATTCTTCCACAAAGCTGATTAATTCAGATGAAAAATAGGTACTGCACTCTGGGCAAGCCCATAGGCGCTTAGTCCTGTTTCTCCCAGGTGACAATGAAGGGTATACATGCTGGTGACACTTGTGGTGTACCATTTGTACACACATTCCCAACCTTCCATTCATATTTGTTGTTTTTATGATTTCTATATACATTCTTCCAACCCTCCTCATATATATGTTGTTTTTATGATTTGTATATACATTCTTCCAACCCTCCTCATATATATGTTGTTTTTATGATTTCTATATACATTCTTCCAACCCTCCTCATATATATGCTGTTTTTATGATTTGTATATACATTCTTCCAACCCTCCTCATATATATGCTGTTTTTATGATTTCTATATACATTCTTCCAACCCTCCTCATATATATGTTGTTTTTATGATTTGTATATACATTCTTCCAACCCTCCTCATATATATGTTGTTTTTATGATTTGTATATACATTCTTCCAACCCTCCTCATGTATATGTTGTTTTTATGATTTGTATATACATTCTTCCAACCCTCCTCATATATATGTTGTTTTTATGATTTGTATATACATTCTTCCAACCCTCCTCATGTATATGTTGTTTTTACCATGTTTACATACATTGTCCAAACTTTCCTCTCATCATCAACATCTTCATCAAGTACCAGGCCTGCTGGTGTAGGTGATCATGTTTCTCCACAACTTTCAATCAAGACAGTTATTTATCATTTCTGTTGTTGACCTTCTGCCAAGCCCTACTCTTAAGCTGTCTGGTATTTTTTCTCTTTGATTCCTTCTATCTCTTCGTCCCTCAATTTTTCCAGTTCTTACAATATATTCCAGTTGTTCTCTTTTCATTACATGGCCAAAAAATGATGATTGTTTCTTCCTAATATTGGAAATTAGCTCTCTTTTTGCTTCGACCTCTTTCAGAACATTTTCATTACTCTTCTTAGCTGTCCATGGTATTCTCAACATTCCTCTACAGACTCCAGTGATTTTCTTGTCTGTTGTCCCATTGTCCATAATTCACATCCATATGTTAAGACTGGCTCTACATAACATATAAGAACTCTCATACATGTTGTTTGACCATTGGAACATTCACTCTCTCAACCTTCCTCTCATGTATATTGCTTTAGCTCATCCCATATACAATTTTAAATCCCTGTCACAAACCATAACCCCTCATTGGTTTACGTTATGTTCTAATCTTTCTAGCTCTCTTCGTGCTCTGTTACTCATCATTCTCTATTCAATTCTTCTCAGTGTACTTCACCTTTCTTGTGGGTTCTAGAAAACACACATCTCACAAAGCAGACACAGCAGAAGTTATTGATTAAAAGAATCAATCTCACCGCACACAGGACTGACTCATAGGTACTCAGTCTTTCCCAAAAGATGATGTAAAGTATGTGTGCTAATAGTTTCTGATTCCTTCTTTCGATTATTTCATCCTACGTTTACCTAGCTTCATGCACCTTCATTAACCCTTGATTACGATACTTATCTGTAACTCTCCCAGTTATAATACCGCAGTAAAAATTACTACCACTTAAATGTAGCATTAGGTGTTCTAAAAATAGTCATTTCTCTTAACTCTTTCTCTGTACGGTTGCGGCAAGTCCGTCAATATGTTTGGTGACTGCACAGCGTTATTCGCCATGTTTCCAGAGTCACAGTGTTGTTTGATGTTTACTGATAACCAGGAAACTGCCCTGGTCACAGCGAAAAAGGAAAAACTGCAAATTTCTTGAAACTTGGCTTTGTCTCATGATCTCAACAACAACAACAAAAATTCCAACAGCAATGGAAAATGTATTAAACACTCAGAGATTGTCAAAAGTGATAATTAGGAAGGTACATGGAAGGATGAGGGTAATATTTGAAGACAGAAAAATGTCAAATTTTGAAGAATTTCTGTTTTGATGTGGTCAATTTGACTACGGTATCATATTCTAGAATTAATCACTATATAAATCTCAAATAAATAATAAAAAAGACTTCCTTTTTATATCAAGCTTTAAATTGTTCACTGTGGGTGTCCCTCTAGAAAGACTATAGACCCTTTCACTGATGGGAACAATTCATACACTTTCTTGAATGTCTGAAGCATTCAAATGTACTATTCATTTTAGATCTATTGACCCTAAATGGAGTGTCTAACACATTAAATTTGATTTCTTGAAAGGGCTCCCTGAAAGCTAGCACTGAGCAGCAGAAACTGTATCAACCTAGATTTTCACACATTAAGGGAGTTAACACATAAGCTTTGCTTATTTTGAAATGATATTTAACTCCCTTTCTTTTAGTAAAATATCTCTGTCCTTTTTTCAGCATTTTCCTCATAGACCTATCAGGAAATTTAATTACAATCAATCAGTTGAATATCTTGTAACATTATTAGTCGTTGGGGCACCCATTGATGACATTTTCACAATTTGTTTCCAATCATCGTGATTTAGAGCAGCTCTCTGCGTGCGGCACAATGTAAGACATCCCTGTCCATTCTCTGATGTTATCCACCCATCTTTACTTTTGTCCTACCTGTCTTTTTTTGCCTAGTACTGTGCCTTGCAGAATGGTTTTGGCAAGGCCTGTGGACAGTGTGACATGTCCATGCCAGGTCAGTTTCCGTTTTTTTACTAGTGACAATAGGTCTTTATTAATTATAATATAATTAGACTTTCATTAATGGATGCTTACGCAGAATAAAAAGATGGAAATGGCAGGACAAAATCACTAACATAGAATTATGGAAATGTACCAGTCAAATACCAGTGGATAAAGAGATACAGCGAAGATGATGGTGCTGGATAGGACACACACTGCAAGCCAACTGAGAGTATTACACAACAGGCCCTTTTTTGGAATCCCCAGGGAAAAAGACAAAGAGGAAGACCAAGGAATTCTTGGAGAAGACAGATAGAAGCAGAGATGAAGATGATGGGGAAGACATGGAATGATTTTAAAAGAATGGCAAGAAACAGAACAGCTAAGAAAGCGTTTGTTGAAGACCTATGCTCCACAGGGAGCTGAAAGGTAGAAGAAGAAAGAATTACAATATAATTACAGTTTCACTTTAATGACAAATAATTTGGGTCAAGACACTCAACAGCTGTCGGTGATTCATAGATGACAGCTTGTGATAGAATAGTTAAATGAAGACCGATCAAGATCCTACTCCACCTTCTAAAAGGGGGATGGAAACAGGCTAGCCAGTCTAGCCAAATGAAATAGAGATCAAAGAGGGAAAGCAAACTGGTACCCAATAATACCATGCAAAGTCTGATGCACTGGGCCAAAAGATGCAAAATACTGTAACTTAATATAAATGACAACAGAATGCAACTATACTAATAAGACTGTTAAGAGCAAAGAATGTTCGGGAGTAGTTATTTGGTGATTGATGTGGAGAATAAGAATTTAAAATAGCTTGAAATATATTGTACCTGATAGCCAAAGTCAGTTTCACCGTGGCCAGATACAGGATGAGGCTCCATCTCATACTCAACTTCAATGTTCACTCGATCATCTGCTATCACATTTCTGTCATATTCTATAACCTGATGAAGTAAATTATTCATTAATTATACAGTAAAAAGGTAAAAGATGTTACATAAAATATATTTTTATCAGGGAATTAAGAATTCCACTTCATCATATTATGTCATAGTCCTGAGTGAGACTGGACGAAATATAGAGCTGTAATTCATTTTAAAATATAACTTTATATCATCATCATCAAGTACCGGGCCTGCTGGTGAAGGTGATCATGTCTCTCCACAACTTTCAATCAAGACAGTTATTTATCATTTCTGTTGTTGACCTTCTGCCAAGCCATTCTTTTAAGCTGTCTGGTGCTTTTTCTCTTTGCTTCCCTCTATCTCTTCGTCCCTCAATTTTCCCAGTTGTTACAATATATTCCAGTTGTTCTTTTCTCATTACATGGCCAAAAAATGATAATTGTTTCTTCCTAATATTGGAAATTAGCTCTCTTTTTGCTTTGACCTCTTTCAGAACGTTTTCATTACTCTTCTTAGCTGTCCATGGTATTCTCAACATTCTTCTGTAAAACCACATTTCTACAGACTCCAGTGATCTTCTTGTCTGTTGTCCTATTGTCCATGATCCACATCCATATGTCAAGACTGGCTCTACATAACATTTAAGAACTCTTTTTCTTGTTTCTATTGTCAAAAATGGATTGCATAATTTTGTATACAATTAAAAAAAAAAAAAAACAACAACAATATTTTATATAAAAATACAGGCTATGAAAGATCAGCTAGATTTGTCAAGAACAAATTTATAAGCAAGTGGGATACTGAACATCAGGGTTACCAGTAAAATGATGACTCCTACCAGTTCAAAGAAAAAAAAAAAGAAGTATTAAATTTTAGCCTCTAACAGGCCACAGCAGATTGAACTTTGATTAGTATAATCTTGTCAACACTTCAAAGATGCGACCTCATATAAATGTTACTGACAAACAGTTGATAGAATTCTGAATGATTTGTTACAAAAAAAAAAGTAAAGAGCCCCTGTCATGCCAAGTGGTGTATAAGGAATATAGTGCTGGTGACCATGATTTTTGGGGAAATGTGGTTGGTATTACACCCGTGCCATTTTATTTTCCCAGAAAAAACAATCCAGTATCCTTTTAAGGCTGGGTGAACCCGGAAGCCATCGATCAGGATGAAACCCGACCTCTAGTTGTTTGTAGTCCACAGAGCTATCACGGCTTTGCTATATTTATCTTCTACCTTTCAGCTCCTTTGCTATAACCATGCCAAACATATAATTAACAGATAAGACACAGTTCTCAAATACACGGTGATAGTTATACAAATTATACAATAAATGCACATGGGGATGTTACTCTGGGTGACTAGTAACACTCTGGGTGACTAGTAACTGAGTTCTACTCGTTTACAGTAATCTCAAATAAAAATTTTAAAATTCAAATGAAATTATAATCCTTTGAAATGAGAAATGCTTACTGTTAGTGTCAAATGTAATAAATTAATTATTAATATCACTTTATAACAATAATTATCAATTATTTTTTAAAAACGACTATATTATATACAAATTTGAAAGAGGAACTATTATTTAAAAGGTAAAATGGTACTGAACTGGAAAATATGGCTGCAGATTGTAGCCCATTGAGAACAAAAATAAAAAAAGGCACATCATCTTTCGAGGCAGTGCTGGTATCAAATCCTGAAGACGAACAAAAGGTGCAGGAGGAAGGAGACGAGCCCAGGCACTACGAATACATCTTAATTGTTCTGCGGATGGATCTGTCTATCCAATATTTGCAGATTCAGCTATGAGAGAAGCTGCCCAGCAAAGAAGCATCCAGCATAAGACACTCATATTTTAACCAAACTACTGACATATCATGATAGCTTGCAACAAACTGTCTGTACGTAGGCAATGGGTAGAGTCATTGCAGAAGTCAAAAATATGTAAGGTCACCTTTGTCTACATCCCAGGACATGCTGGAGTACAGGGAAATGAAAGGGCGGACAGGTTGGCTAGCTGCGCTATTGTTGAGGACAGTCAACCAATGGATCGGGCGGACATCATCAATGCCCTCCGGGAAGTTGGAAGGACACAGGACTTCGATAACCATGAGTCCAAGTCACTCCTTCGGACGAAAGAGATGGGAGTTAAGATGGGCACAGCCAGAAACGAGAAACTTAGTGGGCATGTAAGAAGACTAAGCAACCAACACAGAACTGGAGTCGTCAGTCACTGGACACTTCGAGACTTGTTGAGGAGGGGATCTGAGCACCTAGGGACATGTTCGGAGTGCAATGATGATGACCTGCTAATAACTCAATAACTCAAACTGTCTGTCAAGACACCAAAGGCCACATATATAAAAATAGTATTAGAACATAATCTTCTTTCCAGAGATTTGTTGGAAAAGTTTCCAGGAAGATATATATTATAATACTGACACTGTAACAAACAAGAGTAATAAAAATACAGACAAGAAAGTATTGTCAAAGACAATTAAATATAATTTTTTAACATTTAATACAAACACCACAAAATTCATTGCTTTATTTTTTAAATCATTGTATTTTGTTTATGACAAGGTTCTCCACTGAAAATATGCAAAAGAATAGAAGGTCTTTTATGTTGGATAAAAGACAAAGTGAAGAGAAAAACCTCTAAATAAACAGACAACTAAGATAATGTCCACAATGCAAAAAGTCAACCAAAAATCATAATCAACAACAAAGAACTTGATAATGTAACAAATTATGAATATCTGGGATAACCTGTTATAACTAACAATGGAGACTGCCAAAAGAAGATCAACAGAAGACTAGCAACAGCAAAACAAAAATCTATTGCCATGAAGAACATACAGCACAATTCCAACAAGGTGGTAAAATTAAAACTGATGAGGACATGTATCCTCCTATTAGAAAAATATGGTTGTGAACGATGAACAATCTCACAAAACAACAATGAAGAAAATTGGTTCACAAGATACAAAATGCTATAGAAAAATCCATAGGATACTTTGGATAATGAAAAAGAGAAATGAAAACATATTAAAATGCCTAAGTATTGGGAAGAACTGGCTTACAAACAACATCTTACAGAGGACATTTAAGTGGTATAGCCACATAAAAAAACACAATGGACTAGAAAGAACAGTAAAGGAAGGCATGTTCCAGTGTTCCAGGAAGATGAGACAGGGAAAGATCAAAAAGAAGATGGATTCAAGACATCAAAGAGATCTTGAACTTGACAACAGAAGAAATGAAAGATTGGAGACAGATCTTTCAGTTGTGCTGTTGGAACAGCTACATTCTGTACAGGACATGCAATCCAATAATAGTTAAGTTTTTATTTGTTCTATTTTTTATAAAGGCTGTTTAGCGGAAATATCAATTAAGCTTTAGTCTACTTTTTCTTCTTTTGCATTCACCTGAAATTGACTCATTTTCTTTGTCTGCATCTAAGAAGGCATCAAATGAGCATTGTGTTCCAGACACTTCAACAGGCTGCAATTTCTGCACATTTTGGCCCAACACATCCTACATCAGATCACAATTTTTTGGAAACTGGGTTTGCCTTCCCTTTTTTAAATCCTTACTCATTTGGCCAGAGAAGTTTTTCTGTTTTTAGGGCTATTGTGGAGAAAATAAACTACATTTTTCATTTCCGATTCATTGTCCTTGACACCAACAGTCAGCTATGAATTACTGACAATTTTCAGCCAATAAGATGTCCACAACAATTATTAGTCTGTTTAAACTGCTGTTTGTCTCTTTCTTATCATCCATCTTTAGCAAATAGTTTTTTTTCCTGAATTCCATCCTTAATGTAGAAATATACATCCGCTATCAGAGTATGATAACATTGTCTTATCATAAATAATTAACAAAGTAACACAAGTATTGTATGTTTTATATGTGTCTCAATCAAGCCAATAGGGTGAGTTATTCTGTTCATTTTTATTCAGGCAACAAAAACTTTAATAAGGAGATGACAACAATGGCAATCAGTGAACAAGTCATCAAACAACAAATGAAATAATTTGCCCATCTAGAAAGAATATCATATGATTCCTTATCATGAAAAAGTAAAAGTAAGGAGCCCCCGTCACGTCAAGTGGCATATAGGAAATATGGTGTTAGTGACCATAAATTTTACAGACCTTCAGCACATGATTTTTGGGGTAATGTGGTCAGTTTTATGCCCATGACGCTTTACTTCTCCAGAAAAAAATCCGATACCCATTTAAGGCTGGGCGAACCCGGAAGTCGTCGGTTGGGATTGAACCCTACCTCTTGTTCTTTGTAGTCCAGTTCACTAACCACTGAGCTAGCGTGACTCCGATTCCTTATCATACAAAGTATATATTAAAAGACAAAGGAGAAGAACAAGATGTAAACCCAGAGTAAGATGGACCAACAACATCAAATGGTAATGGCTGAAGCTGCCTGCAGAACAAGATGGAAACCCAGAGTAAGATGGACCAACAACATCAAATGGTAATGGCTGAAGCTGCCTGCAGAACAAGATGGAAACCCAGAGTAAGATGGATCAACAACATCAAATGGTAATGGCTGAAGCTGCCTGCAGAACAAGATGGAAACCCAGAGTAAGATGGACTAACAACATCAAATGGTAATGGCTGAAGCTGCCTGCAGAACAAGATGGAAACCCAGAGTAAGATGGACTAACAACATCAAATGGTGATGGCTGAAGCTACCTGCAGAACAAGATGGAAACCCAGAGTAAGATGGACCAACAACATCAAATGGTAATGGTTTAAGCTGCCTGCAGAACAAGATGGAAACCCAGAGTAAGATGGACCAACAACATCGAATGGTAATGGCTGAAGCTGCCTGCAGAACAAGATGGAAACCCAGAGTAAGATGGACCAACAACATCAAATGGTGATGGCTGAAGCTGCCTGCAGAACAAGATGGAAACCCAGAGTAAGATGGACCAACAACATCGAATGGTAATGGCTGAAGCTGCCAGAAGAACAAGAACCAGAACTTTATATCTCCCTTGACACCTGAATGGGTCCAAGAGGAAGTAATGAAGAGGTATAAGCAGCATTGGGGTTCCCCTGCAGTAAATATTTCTTTAATACTCTCTTCATTCTTTATAGCAAGTAAATATGAGTATTAACCTCTTTGACTGTCTGTGATGGATGTATTCTGTGGTTAACTATTGCTTCAGCCAGTGGTGGTATGATGTTTTTCTGCAAAAGAAAAAGAAAGTAATTATGTACATATAAGAATTATAAGAAATACTGAATTATTTTTTTTATTAAATGTATAGACCTACCAGTTAGTTGGTTCTATCTCCTTCAAGGTTATGGCATTGTGCTTGCATACACTTGCTCCAGTGTTCTTGCCATTTATGAAATCCCCTTTTGTAGGCAACTTTTGTCTCTTTTTTTTAGTGATAACCCATTAGGTGGCTGTAGATGAGTTGTGTTGTTAATTTATAGCCAGCCATGATATCTACAGCCAGCTGTGATATCTACAGCCAGCCAACCATGATATTTACAGCCAGCCATGATATCTACAGCCAGCCATGATATTGACAGCTAGCTGTGAGATCTACAGCCAACCATGATATCGACAGCTAGCTGTGAGATCTACAGCCAGCCATGATATCTACAGCCAACCATGATATCGACAGCTAGCTGTGAGATCTACAGCCAGCCATGATATCGACAGCTAGCTGTGAGATCTACACATTTCATCTTCACAAATCCATCTTGGCATGAGTTTATGGATATTTTGCTTAACAATTATTTTCAGGCAGCAGCCATTTTGGCCTACTCTTTTAGACTTTTAACTACCAAGAGTTCTTTAATGTGCACAGAGTGTTTACGAGACCTTCTGTTTTTCATCGCTATAAGAGAGGGTTAGACATAGAATCTCACTACACAGAGACCAGAGAGGGTTAGACATAGAATCTCACTACACAGAGACCAGAGAGGGTTAGACATAGAATCTCACTACACAGAGACCAGAGAGGGTTAGACATAGAATCTCACTACACAGAGACCAGAGAGGGTTAGACATAGAATCTCACTACACAGAGACCGGAGAGGGTGAGACATAGAATCTCACTACACAGAGACCAGAGAGGGTTAGACATAGAATCTCACTACACAGAGACCAGAGAGGGTTAGACATAGAATCTCACTACACAGAGACCAGAGAGGGTGAGACATAGAATCTCACTACACAGAGACCAGAGAGGGTTAGACATAGAATCTCACTACACAGAGACCAGAGAGGGTTAGACATAGAATCTCACTACACAGAGACCAGAGAGGGTTAGACATAGAATCTCACTACACAGAGACCAGAGAGGGCTAGACATAGAATCTCACTACACAGAGACCAGAGAGGGTTAGACATAGAATCTCACTACACAGAGACCAGAAAGGGTTAGACATAGAATCTCACTACACAGAGACCAGAGAGGGTTAGACATAGAATCTCACTACACAGAGACCAGAGAGGGTGAGACATAGAATCTCACTACACAGAGAGGGTTAGACATAGAATCTCACTACACAGAGACCAGAGAGGGTTAGACATAGAATCTCACTACACAGAGAATAGGAGAGGGTAAAACATAGAATCTCACTACTCAGAAACCAGGAGAGGGTTAGATATAGAATCTCACTACATAGAGAACAGGGGAGGGTTAAGAAATTAAGAAAGCATGGATTTCAAGAGAAAAATTTCCGCTTGTGGTATGCGGCAGATTTGAAACAAGATCCATCATGCCCAGAGGTCAACATCTTGCCTCTAGACCAGTCAATCGTCCGAACTTTTTGTAATAACTGTCATTTGTCTTTTGCGTTGGTTTGAATCTCAGAGTGACTCATTGATGTCTTCACAGTGTTGAGTCGACATTGCAGGACTGTTTTGTAGAATTTAATATTCACACTCTATTCTCTACATCGACCACATTACCCCAAAAATCATGTGCTGAAGGTCTGTAAAATTTATGGTCACTAACACCATATGTGTGATTCCCGTGTGTTACCGGGGTCTCGTTATGAGGGAAGTAAAGAATAGTGACACTGTGACCTTCCAGGTATGTCGTAAGAGGCGACTAAGGATGTTGATCGATGGCTTGACAAGCTGTCATTGTAAAAAGTATTGTTATGGAAACAGCGCCATCTATTTTAGAGCAGTGATCTCTGCAAGATGTGCCATTTTGGCACGCAAGGCTTCTGTTTTTGAGATTGTGGTTCTGCCCTATGTCCCGTCTTCGGCTCGAAAGGACAATAGATAGATAGAACACCATATTCCCAATATGCCACTTGGCGTGACGGGACTCTTTACTTACTTATTCTCTACATACAATGACCATACAATTCATGTCAAAGATCATAATAAACATGAACCTGACAATGGCCTTCCTCTCTTGCCAACTTCCATCAAAGACATGATGCCTTTTACCACTATGAGGATATTTGTTTTGTTTCCTGGTCACATTCATACACCCTTCTTTCATCGTCTGTGATTATTCAGGACACGATGTTTGGATTACTTTAGGTTCACTCACAATGTTTGGATTACTTTAGGTTCACTCACAATGTTTGGATTACTTTAGGTTCACTCACAATGTTTGGATTACTTTAGGTTCACTCACAATGTTTGGATTACTTTAGGTTTACTCACAAAGTATGGATTACTTTAGGTTCACTCACAACATTTGGATTACTTTAGGTTCACTCACAAAGTATGGATTACTTTAGGTTCACTCACAAAGTTTGGATTACTTTAGGTTCACTCACAAAGTATGGATTACTTTAGGTTCACTCACAAAGTATGGATTACCCTAGGTTCACTCACAAAGTATGGATTACCCTAAGTTCACTCACAAAGTATGGATTACTTTAGGTTAACTCACAAAGTATGGATTACCCTAGGTTCACTCACAAAGCATGGATTACCCTGAGTTCACTCACAAAGTATGGATTACCCTAGGTTCACTCGCAAAGTATGGATTACTTTAGGTTCACTCACAAAGTATTGATTACCCTAGGTTCACTCACAAAGTATGGATTACCCTAGGTTCACTCGCAAAGTATGGATTACTTTAAGTTAACTCACAAAGTATGGATTACCCTAGGTTCACTCACAAAGTATGGATTACCCTAGGTTCACTCGCAAAGTATGGATTACTTTAGGTTCACTCACAAAGTATTGATTACCCTAGGTTCACTCACAAAGTATTGATTACCCTAGGTTCACTCGCAAAGTATGGATTACTTTAGGTTCACTCACAAAGTATTGATTACCCTAGGTTCACTCACAAAGTTTGGATTACTTTAAGTTCACTCACAAAGTATGGATTACCCTAGGTTCACTCACAAAGTATGGATTACACTAGGTTCACTCACAAAGTATGAATTACCCTAGGTTCACTCACAAAGTATGAATTACACTAGGTTCACTCACAGAGTTCAGTATGAACTGACATGCTATTTCCTTTTTGCTCCACTGTCATTAGTTGGGGCATGAGTATTTTTAAACCCACTCATTTGCAGATCTTGAGTTAGGATTTATGGCACATCTCAACAGATACTCCAACATCTTATACAACATCTATGACAGTCAGATGTTGGTTAGCACACATGATTTCTTGGATATAGGTCATGATCTTATAGATCATCTTCACACGGATCATTCTTTTACTTGCAAGAAATGAGACTTCATGCTGTGCTTCTTCTATCTTCTTCTATCCTTCCTCTGCTGCCGTTGGCGTCGAGGGGAGAAACAATCTGCGATTCTTTGCTCTTCTGTTGGCCTCTTCTGATGTTATTCCTCCTAGTGACTCTAGTATTCCCTTTATCCATCTCTTTCTCGGTCTTCCTCTTAATCTGGCGTTTTCATAGCATTTGTTTATGGCTCTTTGATTCATTGTTAGTACTTTTTGTCTTGTTATGTGGCCGAAACCAATTTATCTGTTGTTTCTTTATGTATTCGATGGCTGGTTCAATTTTGAGTTTCTTCCTCAGGTCAGTGTTTCTTACTCTGTCACTTAAGCTGTTTCCTGTCATTCTTCTGACACATTTCCTTTTGGTGGTCGTTATCTTTCTTATTGTTCTAGAGTCCAGCGTCCAATTCTGGCACTGATAGCACAGAGTTGGTAGAAAAATTGATTTGTATATTGCCCTTCATGCTGTTAGATTTCTAAATATTTCATTACAAGTAAGTACACTGTTATATATGGGAGCTATCTTCTTTACTTTCCTTTACTGTACTTTCCTGTGTGTTACCGGGGCCTCATTATGAGGGAGGTAAAGAATAGTGACACTGTGACCTTCCAGGCATGTCGTAAGAGGTGACTAAGGAGGTTGATCGATGGCTTGACAAGCTGTTATTGTAAAAAGTATTGTTATGGAAACAGCGCCATAGATTTTAGAGCAGTGATCTCTGCAATATGTGCCATTTTGGCACGCAAGGTTTCTGTTTTTGAGATTGTGGCTCTGTTCTATGTGCCGTCTTCGGCTCGAAAGGACAATAGATAGATAGATAGATATTCTTTACTAAAAACAAATGACGTTTGAGTGTTCAGTAGACTGTTTTATAAGTAAAAAGATACAGAGATTGCATCAAGTTCAATTATTGCCTATTTATAGAATCTTTTTCTTTCTTCTTTTCTAATCCACAACCTAGAGAGATGGTGGAAAACAACTGATAGTTACAACCAGCTTCTTCTACTTCCAATCGCTTACATCTCCTCAAAATGACTTGATGATATTAACGACTGTTCATTCTTTAATGTTTTCTTCTGATAATTTCTTCTACCTGCAGCATTTTATTTTGTTCTTTCACTTTCCACTGCAAGATAGTTTTTGGAAACTCCGATGGGCAGAACTACTTCACAGCAGTAAAGGTGGCTTTAGAGGGACCAAAGTGCTCCCTGATTTTGTTTTGAACATCATTGGCAATAGTCCAAGATGAAAATGTATATTTCTTTCCCACATTATTATAAAATTGTTTTTGTATCTGTGGTTCTGCTATTAGAAGTCATGTCTTGCATGAGTAATATAATAATGGATAAAGTGCGTCATTTGTTTGACTATCGAGATTAGAAACATAAAATAGTCAGTAACAGCATTAGCTAGCATTCTAATAATAGATATATATATATAAGGTAGACATCTCAAATGCTTCAACCCTAGAGAATTAAATGCTGCGGTGCATTCTTTTTTGTGTGTGTTTTCTTTTTTAGAAACCCATAAGTGATGTTTGTAAATTATTTATCCCCATGCAGAAAAGTCCTGTCAATGAAGCTAGATGTAAAAAAAAAAAAAAAAAAAAAAGTAAAGAGCCCTCGTCACGCCAAGTGGCGTATAGAGAATATGGTGTTAGTGACCATAAATTTTACAGACCTTTGGCACATGATTTTTGGGGTAATGTGGTCGGTATTACGCCCATGCCGCTCTACTTTCCCAGAAAAAATCCGGTACCCATTTAAGGCTGGGTGAACCCGGAAGCCATTGGTTGGGATCGAACCCACCTTTTGTCCTTTGTAGTCCAGTTCACTAACCACTGAGCTATCACGGATTAATGTGATTGTGTACAACTGCCACCTAAAGTATTTTTTACCATTTACACATAATTTATGCAACAATTCCGCCTTGACAAAAGTACCTTAACTCCTGCATTGAACATAGTGACAGAGGTTACTGTTCTTATAATGGAAGATGCAGTGGGCTGTTGAGACAGGATCCTGCAAAGTATAGAAAGGTTCATATGGAAATAACAATAATGACAGGCCTACAGATGTAGAAATTTTCACTCGTGTAGTCAACATGGCTCGCACTGGAGTTTCACCTTGCTAATGAAATAACTAGATGCTACAAAATATAAATATATATATATATATAGTAAACATCTCAGGATTATTCAACAGATACATTGGAAACAAGAAACAGATACATTGGAAACAAGAAACAGATACATTGGAAATAAGAAACAGATACATTGGAAACAAGAAACAGATACATTGGAAACAAGAAACAGCCACATTGGAAACAAGAAACAGATACATTGGAAACAAGAAACAGATACATTGGAAACAAGAAACAGATACATTGGAAACAAGAAACAGATACATTGGAAACAAGAAACAGATACATTGAAACAAGAAACAGATACATTGGAAACAAGAAACAGATACATTGGAAACAAGAAACAGATACATTGGAAACAAGAAACAGATACCTTGGAAACAAGAAACAGATACATTGGAAACAAGAAACAGATACATTGGAAACAAGAAACAGATACCTTGGAAACAAGAAACAGATACCTTGGAAACAAGAAACAGATACATTGGAAACAAGAAACAGATACATTGGAAACAAGAAAGATACATTGGAAACAAGAAATAGATACATTGGAAACAAGAAACAGATACATTGGAAACAAGAAACAGATACATTGGAAACAAGAAACAGATACATTGGAAACAAGAAACAGATACATTGGAAAGAAGAAACAGATACATTGGAAACAAGAAACAGATACATTGGAAACAAGAAACAGCCAATAGAATTGAAAATTTGCAAACAATTGTGAACAAGTCTGACATTAAAGTGGGGAGAAACTAAACAACCTCAGGTATGCAGATGAAATAATATTAACAGCAGAAAACCAACAAGATCTACAAAATCTATTAGATACAATTGTGACAGAAAGTGAACAAATGGCTTGACCCACAACACCAAAAGGACAGAAACTATGATAATATCAAAGAAAACAAACAACACACAAGAATGTAGAGCAAAACTAAATAGAAAAATCCTGAAAAATGTGCTTAGATTCAAATACCTGGGATCAATAATAGCATCAGATGGTAGATGGACTGTAGAAATAAGAAGCAGAATAGGACAAGCAAAGACAGAATTTCATGAAATAAAAAACATTCTATGTAACACATTATTATCAGTTAATGTTAGAAAATGTGTCCCAAAATGGTACATAGAACCTGTTCTACTATATGAAAGTGAGTCATTAACAATGATTAAGACAATACAAAGAGACATTAGAGGCAGCTGAGATGTGGTTTATCAGAACAATGCTACTAATTCCATGGATAGCAAAAAATTACAAATGAAGAATGTTTAAAATAATATGGAGAAATTAGATATATAATCAAAATCATAAGGAGGAGACAATCTACATACATTGAACATGTCATGTGAAAAGAGAGCATTGAGAATACTATACAACAAGCAGAATGAATGGGGAAAAAAGCAGAGGAAAACAGAGAGAATATTGAACAGTTCATTCAAATGTTCTTGAACCTTCCAGCACCACTAGATGCTACATAGGACTCATTGTGTTTTTTGCCATCCACCTCTATATGAGAGATATTCAATCTTATCTAATGAGTCTATGCCTGCCAACTTTGTTTCTCTTATAAGTGTTCTTTTTAGTGTCTTGCTATGTCTTCCTCTTTTCCTGTATCCTGATGTTTTCCATATAAGAACCTGTTTTGAGATTCTCTTGTTGTCGCTTTTCAACACATGCCAGACATATGTCCATCTCTTCCTAATTGTAGATGAGATCATTGGTTGCATGGCCAGTTCTCTTATCTCTATATTAGTCTTGAATTCTCTTTATTGTACACAGAGTATTCTTCTTAGGTATTTGTTTTCAAAAGAGTTTAATTTTCTCTCATTCTCTTTTATTGTTTCCCAGTTTTCATGCACACTAGGTAAGGGCTGATAATTCATTTGAGTTGAATATTCCAAATTGCATAATAAAAATTCACCAACTGAAATCATGACATGCATGAAGAACCAAGTGATGTGGAGAGAGATGATCATCTCGACCAACCGGTATGGAACCTGATGATGATGAACGCCATAAGTGACAATGCAAAATGGCTGCACATCACCTTGTTTCTGCGGAGATTAATGTAGTCACTTAAATCACTTCAGTTGTTTTATTTGTTTTAAATATGTGTTCTTGAGGAAACTGGAGTGAGGAAATGAATATGCACTCTCGTTTTGAAGGAAGTCATTTGGATTAATTGCCTATGCCGCCAATTAGGGCTATACGGTAGTTGATCTTGTCAACAGAATTTGCCAATGTACTCTGGTGGGAGGGAGCCACAATAGCTCAGTGGTTAGTGAACTAGACTACAAAGGACAAGAGGTAGGGTTCGATCTTGATCGAAGGCTTCCAGGTTCACCCAGACTTAAATGGGTACCGGATTTTTTTTCTGGGAAAGTAAAGCGGCACGGGCGTAATACCGACCACATTACCCCAAAAATCATGTGCCGAAGGTCTGTAAAAAATAGGGTCACTAACACCATATTTCCTATACGCCACTTGGCTTACTTGGCATGACAGGGCTCTTTACTTTACTTTACTTACTTTGGTGGGAGCTGTGACACGTGGTGGAGCGGATATTGGCAATTCTTGACAGCAGGGACATTGATTCCATGAACAGAACAAAACAAAAAAGGTGGGGATGGAGCCAGAAGTACTGATGCTTTTCACAAATATTTAACTCTTTTACAGTTAGGAAAGTAGGTGGTTGAGCAGATACAAGTCAATGCCATTCTTCAAGTAAAGTGGATATGGATTTGAATCGTGATAAGGGTAAAAAATTTTCTTTTTTTCTATCGAGGGTGTGGGGTGAGACATAAACTCTGACCTGAACACCTTGTGGTGACTACTGGGAAGCTACTGTCATGCCCTACATCCCTCACCTCTACACCTGAGCAAAGCCAAGAAATTAGATAGCAGAAATATGTGACAGTTAGACCAGTCTATGCCAAATGGTGGAGCCTGTATTACCAAAATGTATACATCCACTGGTGAGGGTTTGGGTAGTTTAGAGGTCAAGAAGGCTTCAGGTTTAAATCAGTGGTGAGAATTTTTTTATTTGAATTTGTGGTTCCTTCGCAGCTTTACATTTCCCAGATTTCTATTGTCTAGACCTCTGAGATAGCATTTCAGAGCACGTTAAAGAACCCTTGGCAACTAAAAGTTAAAAAGAGTATAGGCCAAACAATCACTGTCTGGGCTGAAATTGTTAGAAAGTCTACACAAATGGATCCAGGCAGTTTATTCATATGGGTTAGGGTTCTCCTCAGAGGTTTGTTTCAAGGAAAAATTTGGAGCACGTCTGTATGTGTCCAGAGTGCAGTAATGAGGATCCTAACATAATACAACATATTGTGCTATTTCATTGATGTCATTCACACATCATGGAGTACAAATTTATAAGAATATTAAGCAAAGTGTTTACACTCAATAGACAATTGACTTTTAAACTTCTATTAGGCTATGAAATATTTGAGAAAAACATTTGACAGGACCCTTTCTTTTAATCACAATGTTAGTAATGCCACTCAAAAGGCAAATAGAGGTGTCAGTGTGATCAAGAACATGGTTAGGGCAAACATCAAGCAATCGCTACTGCAGGCTGTGGTGTTGCCAGTGCTAGATTATGGTTTGGGGATGTTCACTTTCTCATCAATGCAGATCGATCAGAAAGAGTTCAGAATGAGGGCCTACGGGCGATGCACAAAGAGGTACACCTATCTGTTTAATGCAGTACCTACTTGCCTTACAGAGCATTAGTACAGCACATGTATGCTCAGGCCTGCACCTATTTGAATATGGTTAGAAACTCACAGCATCCTTTGCATTCAGAAATGGGTGCTACCAAGGGCAAGCACCTCGTGCGCAAAGAATCCTGGATGGCCGAGGTGAAGAGTCCACTCCATAAAGAGATTATATGATCTGCATGACATTAAGGCTGGGAAGAACTGGAACTTTTATATTTTCATTACACAAATTCTAATTTTATGCTGCAATCCCTGGCCTTTAAATCTGATCCATTAGCAATGCAAGTTTGTCTAATTAAGTAGAACCTGCCATGAGTACAAACTCTAAGTGGCACAACTTTGCAAGTGGTAAGGGAACATTAGTTCATAATGCCAAACCATATCATGGTAAGGATACCACTATAGGTAACTTTTAGCTATACACATTTGAAACAAACCACGTTAGCCATTCATCTAATATACATGTGCTATAGAGAAAGCAATATTTGAAAAAACAGTGCCTGAATATGCACACAAAATAAGTAGACACAAAATACCAGGAAAGTAGAGGTTGGAAGAGCCAAATATTTGCAATGAGGATTCTCTGGAGAACAGCCATCTGTTGAATAGAAGAAATAAAACAAATAAATGTACATAAAATTATTGTCTTGGAATCTCATTTGTGATAATTTTCTTGCTGTCTGTTAGTAAAATATTTTTTTTGAAATGACAGCATTTCTGAATCTTCTTTATCTTCTTTCCTTCTTCATTTGTCTTACAGTGTCATGGGAGATTAATTTGTGGTCTTTTGCTCTTCTGTTGGCCACTCCTGCTGTTATGTTTTATAGTGTTTCTAATATTTTATAAATCCATCTTTTTCATGGTCTGGTGAGCCTTTGGGTCTGCTGTTCATGCATCATTTGTTGAAGGCTCATTTTGCAGTATTTTAATCTTTCTGCCTTTTCACATGACTCAACCATTTAATCTATTATTTCTGTATGCATTCTGCAACAGGCAGTATTCCTAGCTTTTATCTTAATTCTTTATTAGTAGAGCTATCTCTCAGGCTATTTCCTGCCATGTGCCTAACACATTTAATATCAGTAGTGGCTATTTTGTTTATTGTTCTTGAGCATAACATCCAGTTCTGGCATATGTAGCACAATGTTAAAATGAAGTTGGTGTTGTAGAGTACCCATTTTGCCTCTAGCATTGTTTCCTTGTTGGACAGCAGTGATGACATCTGTCTGGTGATTTGACAAGATTTATTGAACCCTGAGTTCATTTTTGCTACTTGTATATTAATATATATGGACAATAGGACAACAGACAAGAAAATCACTGGAGTCTGTAGAAATGTGGTTTTACAGAAGAATGTTGAGAGTACCATGGACAGCTAAGAAGAGTAATAAAGAGGTTCTGAGAGAGGTCAAAGCAAAAAGAGAGCTAATTTCCAATGTTAGGAAGAGACAATCATCATGTTTTGGCCATGTAATGAGAAGAGAACAACTGGAATAATAACAACTGGAAAAATTGAGGGACGAAGAGATAGAGGGAAGCAAAGAGAAAAAATAAAACAGACAGCTTAAGAGAATGGCTTGGCAGAAGGTCAACAACAGAAATGATAAATAGCTGCCGAGATCGAAAGTTGTGGAGACATGATCACCTACGCCACTAGTTCCGGTACTTGATGATGATATTAATATATGTCACTAGAATTGCTAGGATCTAAATTCCTTCACTTCCTTTAACTGACTGCCATGTTCTGTTTATCTTTTATAAGAAAAATGGTCATGGATACATATTGACTATTACGGGGGCTGATTGGTCTCAGGGCAAGACACCAGTCTCAAGACAGAGTGGTTGTGAGTTCAAATCCTGGTTGCATCAGTTGGTATAATTATTTATGATTTCTGTCTGCGGCAACCACCCCTGGTCTCAGTAGCGAGGCCCGGCTTGAAATGTCAATTACTCATTGACGGAAAAAAATATGAGTACCTCCAAGGATGGAGTATGGCAATATCATGTAAAAAGGATCAAGATCAAATCCTGAAACAAGTGCCAAAAGTGAAATGCTTCGGCTCAGTAATAATATCAGACAAAATAAACAATAAAACAGAACAAAATATCAACAAATGTAAATATTCAGAAGAATTAAAAATTATTTTGCAAGAGAGAAAACTGTCAACTGAAGTGTGAATGAAAGAGAGAGAGAGAGAGAGAGAGAGAGAGAGAGAGAGAGAGAGAGAGAGAGAGAGAGAGAGAGAGAGCCAATGAAAATGAGGCATAAATTATAAATAAAGAAAAGGAATACTAAACACCAAAATATGTAGTTTCTTTAGAGAAGGTTAAACATTCTCTGTACAGTAAAGAAAAAAGTGTGAGACTTAGACAAATGTTAGCACATTAGTTCCAGCATGCTGGGTATCAATAAAAGTCTTAATAAAAATGTAATTGAGAGCTCTTAATGTGTTCTATAATTTAACAAAGATTCTGATTCTACAGCTTTCCAATATGGTATTTTCCATGAATTAAAAGTAATAGACAAATGATTATATATTGTTAAATAATAAGAAAATAATAGACAGACCTCTGGTACAAGAGTTTCAAAAAATTCTGTCTCCACTCCAGTACCGAGCATACTAGGGAGTGGGTTGGACTCGAGCCTGCAAGAAATAAAAATATTTTTAAAATAGAGAGAACGTGTGCGAAAGATTAAAAAAAAAAAAGATAGAGATGAAGGAAACCTAGTCATTCCAGAATTGAAGACCAAAAGAAAAGTAACTGGTCAAATAATTCATTTTATAATGGACAGGAAAAGAATGAAATTCACATAAAAATAGACTATAAGGTTATCTTTTAATTTGTTTTAAATATAATATTTCTTTTTTTTTTCCTGGACATGGACTAACAAAGAGCTGACATAGAGACAAATAATAATAAATGAATATTATTATAGAGGGAAACTTCCGAGGAGATAATCAGCAAATCAATTCAGAGGAAGAGGTATGTTTACAGCACTCGGAAAAAATGACAAATAATCAACAACAGAAAAAAATATGGACCACAGCAGGATCGAACCCGTACTCGGTGGCAAAGCGCCTTGCCACAAAAAGCCAAACGCTAGGGAGCACTGCCTTTGTTAGCTGAGTGGCAGTTCTGTTGTTGATTATTTGTCATTTTTCCCGAGTGCTGTAAACATACCTCTTCCTCTGAAAGAGCTGACATGCTTTGTGGTATCTTTTAGAGAAAAATAAAAATCTCTCCCCCCAAACTTCATCCAATGTCGACCTGTACGGAAGGTGCCAACACAATGCATCTCTGTCTGTCTCTACTATTTTTCAACAGGTTGTTATTATTGGTTTGCTTTATCTTTAGAGTCCCCTTCAGGACAGCTCTTGAGACTGTTTCTGAGCTGAAGCCATCTTCAGTGCTTTTACTACTGGGACCCAGACCACAGTAAAAGGAGAAAAGAATATAGCCACTTTCACACATGTCATAAGAGGCATCTAAGGAGGTTTTGGGGACCAAGTCTTTGCCAACTTCAGTGTTTTCGCAAGTGTGTGGCAAGCATGCTTCATACTGGGGAACATGCTGATCTGAGACCTATGGAGTTGATTGTGCAATGAAAATGATCTCTTGACAAACTAAACCTGCTCACCAATATCCAGATCTGCCTGTTATCACTGCATGCATCTCCTCTTAGTTTCACTTCTTAAGTAGATATTTCCATTCACCAGCTTTTAACCTCTGGCAAAGCCCATATAGGCTTGTAGGCTTTTCCAGGGATTAATTTTTATGTGAACACCTGCTTTGTTCCCAGTACATACTGGCAGTGCAGCAGGTGTCCACCATACAGGTAGATATCCTCCAACATTAGAGATACTCATATTTTTATCATCAAGAGAAACATTTTTTTCTAAGAATTTTGCCTGGGTAGTTTGGCCTACTCTTTTTTTTACTTCATGGGTTCTTTAACATGGTCAGAGTGCACATGAGACTTCTTGTTATTAGCCGCTATACAAGAAGGCTTCACATCAGATCTCACTATCCTGAGACCAGGGGAGGATAAAGCAATAAAGAAGTCATGAATTAAAAGAAAAAGATTCTCACTACCTGAAATTGAACCCAAGACCTTCTTGTCCAAGAGTTGGCATCTAACCTTTAGACCATCCAGACCCCCTCAAGCAGTTCTTTCAATCAGAATGATAATTTTAGACTTTAAGCTAAAGAAGGACATATCAAACATAATGATAGACAGCAGACAATTAAAACAGGTGGAGGAATTTAAATTCTTAAGAAGTCTAGTGACCTACGACAATTCACAAACAGCAGAAACAGATTCAACAAAGCTTGTCAATCACTGGATAGATGCCACCACTATTGTCCAACAAAGAAATAACCCTATAGGCAAAACACATATTCTACAATGCAAGGGGTATAATACAATTGCCATTGTGTTATAAATGACAGCCGTGGATCAAGAACAATTTGAAAAATAACCACAATGGAAACGACATGTTATTAGAAGCATGACAGTAAATAGTCTGAGAGACACGAAACAAACAAAAAAACTAATAAAAGCACTTGGAATAATCCCAGCAATTGAATATATAAACAACAGATAATTTTAATGGTTTGGCCAAATGATATAAAGATAAAAAAATACAACACAATGAGCCTTTTGTAAACACCATGAGAAAACTAAGTCCAAGGTATGACCCCCAAAAAAGATGGGACTGATGTAATATTAAAACACTAGGTAGATCAACACCAGGAAAATCAATAGCAGGAAAGTTCAACTGAAGAGCAAAAGATTAAAAACTAAATCTTTTCTCAAACCTGAAAGGAAAATGAAAAAAAGAAAGAAAAAAAAAAGAAGAGGTCAAAAAATAAAAGAAAAAGAAAAAAAAATGACAAAAGTGAGTGGTTTGAAAATATTTTTAATAATTTTAGAAAGACATGATAATCAGGAAAACCAGTTTTAGAAAAAAAAATGGGTGGAGTGGGCTACTTTAGGTGTAAGTAGCTAAATTAGAACCACGCTATACACATACCTGTGAACTGCTTTGGCAAGGATACCAATTGTGGATTCTTTAGGTGGTGCAGATGAATGACCTGGTGCACCTTTGACAGACAGTTTCAGAATTAATTGGCCCTTTTCACTAACACCGATGCTTCAGAGAGAATAAAGGATGAAAATAATTGTAACAATTCATTTGAGAAATAACGGTAACAATTAATTTGTAATATAATTATCATCATCATCATCATCCATGATTGCCTACGCCAACCGGTATGGTACATGATGATCATCATGTGCCATACCGGTTGGCGTAGGCGATCATGTCCTTCCACAATCTTCTATCTACAGTGTATCGTATCAGTTCTGTTGTTGACTGTTTTCCATGCCATGACACCAAGCTATCCAGTATTTTCTCTCTTTGTCATCTGCGATCTCTCTTTCCCTTTATTTTGCCAGTTGTAACCAATTATTCCAACTTTCCTCTTCTCATGATGTGCCCGAAAAATGTTGATTCTTTCTGATGTTTTTTAGGACCTGCCTTTTTGTGTTGGCCTCTTTGAGAATTTCCTCATTGGTCTTTTTAGCTGTCCAGGGAACTTTCAACATTCTTCTGAGAAATCCCATCTCTGTGGCCTCTAATCGTCTTTTCATTTGTTTGTCTACTGTCCATGATTCGCTTCCATAGGTCAGAATTGGTTCTATATAGCACCGATGAACTCTCTTTCTCAATTCTATTGACATAGATTTGTTGCATAAGATATTTTTCATTTTATGAAATGCTATTTTGGCCTGAACTATTCTGCTTTTTATTTCCGTGGTGCATCTTCCATCCAATGTTATTATTGTGCCCAAGTATTTGACGTGTTGCACTTGTTTCAGATTTGTCTCGTTTATTTTTATGCTGCATGCTGGTGATGATCGTTTCTTCAATATGACCATTACTTCTGTTTTCTTACTATTCAGACTGAGACCTTTCTTGTTGCTTTCTTTAACTATTATGTTATATTATGTCTATCATTGCTTGTAGTTCATTCTCTGTCTCTGCTATTAAGACTGTCATCTGCATATCGCAAATTATTTATGTTGTGACCATGTATGAATCTAGACAACATCCCTCCTGACCAACATGAAACTTCGTGAGTCACACTGGGGCTGCAAAGTCATGAACAAAATTCTGTCATTTCGCCCTTCATTATAAGCGTACCGCAGGTTTAGGGATAAATGATCAGCCATCATGATGACATACCACACACAACAATGGATGCGCCCACAAACAACCGATTAATACAGTGAATGCAGCCAACAATGCACGAACATGGTAACGATGGTGCAAAATCCCTAAAGTGAAACAATCGATTGACTTGGCAGAGCAGTCCGTATCAATGAGTTGTAACTTGTAAATAATTGACGTCACACAATTCCAGCGACGGCCAGTGAACAGCACTCAATATGATGATGTAAACTGCATATAAACTCCAAAACGGGGAAGCCTTTTATATCTTTATATTTAGTTCAAATTTGCAAAACTTTATATTTTTTTTTTAAATGAATATACATTAAAATTGTTAACATAAATGTTTGCTATTTCATTAAAATATAAGCAATTTTATGATTTAAAGGGCATTTATGATGTACAAAAAGGAAAATTAAATTAAAGATCTACCCTGCAATCTGCTTGTTGACACCAGGAACAATTCCTTCAGTCAGAGGTAGACCTTCATCAGAGATGTACTCAAGTTCAGTAACTCCCTTCTGTTCCAATCTTTTAGCTATTTCTCCAGCTCCATCTTCCCCTGTTACCTGACACAGAAAAAATGTGTTTTATCAAATTAACTCTCTCATTTTTCAGCAATTTGTGAGTGAACGATTTGACATCCTCATCCCAACGTTGTGCTACCAATGCCAGTCCTGGACCTTAGATACAAGAACAATAAGAAAAATAACCTCTACTGAGATGAAATGTGTTAGACGAATGACAGGAAACAGCCTGAGAGATAAGATCAGAAATGAAGAACTGAGAAAAAAGCTAGGAATAACTCCCACCATAGAATATATAAAGAGACAATAGATCAAATGGTTTGGCCACGTGACAAGCAGGAAAGATCAAAACACAACAAAACGAGCCCTCAATAAACGTGAGAACACCAGGCACAAGGGTCGACCACAAAAAAGATGGATCGGTGAAATATTAGAAGCACTGGAAACATAACAGCAGCACAGGCGAACAGAAGAGCAAAAGACCGCAAATTATATCTCCCCTCAATGCTCAAAGGCAAATAAGGAAGGAAAGAAGAACAACAACAACAATTTGATATATCTTTGTCACTTCCTCTTGTACCTATTCCGGGTGTCAAGGGAGATACAAAGTTCTGGTTCTGGCACCTACCACTGCCAATTGATGATGTTGTAGTGTTTCTTTGATGTTGTCTGTCCTTCTTACTCAGGGCCTGCCTTTTGCTCTTCTCCCATCTCCTATTTGGTAAGAAATCGCATGACTTTCTTTCTGGATGGGTAAACATCTTTATTTGTTGTTTCTACATGTAGTCTATGATTGGTTCAATGCCCAATTTTTTTCTTTTATGATTTGCTTCTAATTCTGTCTCTTCTGGCCATTCCAAGCATTTTTCTCAGACATTTCATGTCTGTAGTGACAAGCTATGTTCTGTGTAAATTCCAATCAATACATATGTTAAAATTAGTTAAAAAAAAAAAAAAAAAAGTAAGTAAAGTACCCCCGTCACACCAAGTGGCATATAGGGAAATATGGTGTTAGTGACCCTATACTTTACAGACCTTCAGCACATGATTTTTGGGGTAATATGGTCAGTATTACGCCCGTGCTTTACTTTTCCCAGAAAAAAATCCGGTACCCATTTAAGGATGAGTGAACCCGGAAGCCGTCGGTTGGGATCGAACCCTACCCCTTGTCCTTTGTAGTCCAGTTCACTAACCACTGAGCTATCACGGCTCCCAGTGACAAGCTATGTTCTGTGTAAATTCCAATTAATACATATGTTAAAATTATTTGTCTTTATTTTGTTCACGGATCTATTATATACAACACACCAAACTAATTACACATTAATGATTAATAAAATGAATTAAGAGGAATTAATGCAAAAGTATTTTCTCACATCGGGAGCCACGATGGCTCAGTGGTTAGTGAACTGGACTATAAAGAACAAATGGTTGGGGTCGATCCTGATCGACGGCTTCCAGGTTCACCCAGCCTTAAATGGGTACTGGATTTTTTCTGGGAAAGTAAAATAGCACAGGCGTAATACTGACCACACCATCCCAGAAATTATGAGTCTAAGGTATATAAAAATTATGATCACTATCACCATATTCCCTATACGCCACTTGGCACGACGGAGCTCTTGACTTTTCAAAAAAATTTTCTCACATCAGAAAAAAAACCACAAGGATTTGTCATTTTTGTGACCTGTTGATAATATGGTGTTAGAGGGGGATGGGGTGGTGGTTTAGAGGTAAGACATCGGGCTCTAACAAGAAGGTCCCGAGTTCAAATCCCACCACACGCGAGGCAAGACGCCGACCTCAAGACAGAGAGGTTGTGGGTTCAAATCCTGGCTGCACCAGTTGGGATTTTTATTTATGATTTCTCTCTGCGGCAACCACCCCTGGTCTCAGCAGCGAGGCTTGGCTTGAAACATCAATTACTCATGGATGGAAAAAATATGAGCACCTCCGAAGACGGAGTTATCTGCCTGTGCGGCGAGGGACCTGTGCACACGGCTGCCTGGGAAAAACGGATTAACACGTAAAAATTCAGTCCCTAGTCTCTAGGAACTTCGTCAGAGGTAAAAAGTTGGCAAACGTAAAAAAAAAAATCTATGGTTTCCTCTTAAGTTTTCGCTCCCCTGGTCTCTGGGTAGTCAGATTCGGTGTCTAGCTCTCTCAGATAATGTCAGAGAACAGGAGATATCATGTTTATTATGTGCAAGTTAAAGGACCCCTGGCAGATTAAAATTTAAAAGAGCAGGCCAAAAATGGTCACCGTCTCGGCAAAACTGATAGGGAAAATCTACCCAAAACTCTCGACAATAAAAAGGAAAATATCTCTAAAGTCAGAGAATCTCTGCCTGAATAGCAAGAATATCTGCGCACAAACATGGATTTAGTGCCCTATATTTTTCATGTGCATAATTTATGGGTGATGAGGTTAGGGAAAAAAGGCAAAGCTCCAGGTCCCGACAATTGAGTTATTGAGTTATTTGCGGGTCATCATCATTGCACTCCGAACATGTCCATAGGTGCTCAGATCCCCTCCTCAGCAATTCCCTCAGTGTCCAGCGACTGACGACTCCAGTTCTATGTTGGTTGATAAGTCTTCTTACACGGCCACTAAGTGTCTCATTTCTGGCTGTGCCCAACTTAACTCCCATTTCCATCATCCGAAGAAGTGACGTGGATCTGTGTTTGTCGAAGTCCTGTTCTCTTCCCACATCTCGGAGGGCATTGATGATGTCCGCCCGATCCATTGGTTGCACGTCCTCAACGACAGCGCAGCTAGCCAACCTGTCCGCCCTTTCATTTCCCCGTACTCCCGCATGTCCAGGGACATAGACAAAGGTGACCTTACGTATTTTGGATTTCTGCAACGACTCTACCCATTGCATGCGTACAGAGCCCGCCTCCACTTTTTTTTATCATGCTCATCGAATCACTCAGTATACATGCGTGGGTGTAGTCTTGTGACTCTAACCATTTGAATGCCTTGGTCACTGCCATCGCCTCCATTGTCATGCTACTCATGGTCATGACGTATGCACCACTGTCTTCGTAGACTATTCTGCCTGCCGAGCGTGCTGTAAATGCCCATGCACTTCTTTGGTGTCGCCTTACAGATCCGTCTGTATAGATGACTGCATCTTTCTCATTGGTGTTATCACAGATGAGACCGTTGACCTCAGCATTAATCACGACTGGGTTCTGTTCCCTACTTTTCCTGTAGAGTGTGACAATACACGAGAAAGTCCCCTTGAATGACGTAGGCACCGGTATCCACTCCTCACCAACGCTGATATTGGTAAGCCCAAAAACCTGTTTCATGACATCTTCTGCTCGGCCCACCCATGATTTGCCTCTTTTTAGCCTGTCACCTTTCTCTGTGTTGAGCACGTGGTGTAATGGATGCTCTCTATCTGTACTAATCTTCAGGTATGCTCGTGCTCTCCAGATCTTGATTCTGTCATCCATGGTTGGAAAGTCAAGAAGATACCTCATTGCTACACAGGGAGTGTCCCTCGTACATCCCAGGATAATGCGCATGGCTTCATTTTGTATTTTCTCCAGCCTATCAATTTGAGTCGTACTGACAGTAAGAATGGCCAGGGCATACTCGATTGGTGCGAGGACTAATCCCTGGAACAGAAGAGTAAGTAGCCTCTGCTTGATGTTGACAGCTGCCATGACCTTCAAGGCGGCTAATCCTTTGCGGGATTTTGTTATCACATGGTCGATGTGGTCCCGAAAACACAGGCTGCGATCAAACTTAACTCCAAGGTATGTCATCAACTTGTCCCTGGTCACCTCATCAGCTCCCATTCGTACTACCGGTGTGGTCGTATGAACGATATGATTGTTAAGGGAGAACCATGAAACTGATGCTTTATTAGGATTAACCACGGCACCTGATACCCTACACCAGGAAGAAATGCGATCGAGTTCGTCTTGCATTGTGGAAACGATTCCCCGTCTGTCTCTTCCCTGTCGATATACCAGAATATCATCAGCAAAAGTCATAGTTCTTCCCCTCCCATCCAGCTATTGTTCCGTGATCGTTATTGTGTACACGTTAAATAGAACTGGTGACAATGGTGAGCCTTGTGGCAGCCCTGGGCAAATGGATGTTGGCTCGGAAGACCAACTTCCACATCTGAGTATCACCTTCCTCTGAAACAGTGCCGCGGCGATCCATCTAATGAGGAAGGGGTGCACCGCCAGTTTGAGGAGCATATGCATGAGATATTCAAATGGTACCCTGTTGTATGCATCCTCCAGATCTATAGCAGCAGCACATGTTTCCTCTCGTCTGTGGAAGCCTTCGAAGACGTCATAGGTAAATACTGCCGCATTGAGCCATGTCTCTTTGTTATATCTATAACCTCCAAGTGTGGGTGGTAATACACGTTTCTGTTTAAGGTGACAGGTGAGGACACAGGCAACTATTTTCTCCAGCAGCTTGCCCGCAGTGTTCTGCATTGTGATGATTCTGTAGGCGCTGATCTGAGAATGGTCCTTGTTTGGCTTCGGTAGCGGTAGTAAGTAGCTGTGTAGCCACTCCTCCTTAATCTGACCACTCCGAATACTGGCATTAAACTCATTGGCCAGTTTTGTCAAGTCGTCAGCTAAATTGCCTATGCCATCGTACCAAACACCATCTGGACCAGGAGCAGTGTTGTGTGACCTTTTAAGTGTCGTGCGAATGGTATCAGTTGCGATTGTGAGATCTTCTTCCAGCCCTACATCCTTACACAATTTTGACAGCGATCCCCGTATCCTCATTCTTACAGCCTCATTTCTTTGATCCGTCTGCTCAATGTAGTGGGCAAGCAGGGCCTTCCCTTTGCTCTCATCTGATTTGTGCCACATTTGGCGTATGCTCTGAAAGTCTGGTATGCCTCTGTGTCGTTGTGTGCCATTCATGCACTGATGAAGGCGCCAGAATGTGGCGAGCGATCCCGACAATATAACAATCAAAGAGATAAATGCATTAGGAGAGTACAAGTCATAACAAAACTACTCAATGAAATATATAACACTGGACACATACCCGAAGATCTACTAAAATCTATCTTTGTAGCCATACCGAAGACGTCAGGCGCCACTGATTGTGAAGACCACCGCACTATTAGTCTCATGAGCCATATGACAAAAATATTACTAAGAATCATCATGAGATGTATAAGAAATGAAATAAAACCAGAAATAAGTGAGGAACAATGTGGATTTATGAAAGGAAAGGGCACCAATAATGCAATATACATCGTAAGAACATTGATAGAAAGATCTATAGAGGTAAAGAAAGATCTATATATGTGCTTTATAGACTACGCAAAAGCATTTGACAAAGTAAAGCATGTGGAAATAATCAATATGCTGGAGAAATTAAACACTGATGGGAAGGATCTGCGAATCATAAAAAACATGTACTGGCAACAAACAGCAGCAATATGAATTAACAACCAAACAGGACAATTTCAACTTATAAAACAAGGAGTCAGACAAGGCTGTGTTCTGTCGCCGGATTTGTTTTCACTTTACAGCGAACATATTATGAGATCAATAGTAGACAAAAAAAGGAATTGAAGTCAATGGTCACAAAATAAATAATTTGCGATATGTGGATGACACAGCCTTAATAGCAGAGACAGAGAATGAACTACAAGAAATGATAGACATAATAGTAAAAGAAAGCAACAAGAAAGGTCTCAGTCTGAATAGTAAGAAAACAGAAGTAATGGTCATATCGAAGAAACAATCATCACCAGCATGCAGCATAAAAATAAACAGGACAAATTTGAAACAAGTGCAACGCGTCAAATACTTGGGCACAATAATAACATTGGATGGAAGATGCACAAGGGAAATAAAAAGCAGAATAGCTCAGGCCAAAATAGCATTTCATAAAATAAAAAATATCTTATGCAACAAATCTATGTCAATAGAAATAAGAAAGAGAGTTTATCAGTGCTATATAGAACCAATTCTGACCTATGGAAGCGAGTCATGGACAGTAGACAAGCAAATGAAAAGACGATTGGAGGCCACAGAGATGGGATTTCTCAGAAGAATGTTAAAAGTACCCTGGACAGCTAAAAAGACCAATGAGAACATTCTCAGAGGCCAACACAAAAAGGGAACTCTTAAAAAACATCAGAAAAAAGCAATCAACATTTTTTGGGCACATCATGAGAAGAGGAAAGTTGGAATACTTGGTTACAACTGGCAAAATAAAAGGAAAGAGAGATCACGGATGACAAAGAGAGAAAATACTGGATAACTTGGTGTCATGGCATGGAAAACAGTCAACAATAGAACTGATACAAAGCACTGTAGATAGAAGTTTGTGGAAGGACATGATCGCCCTCGCCAACCTGTACAGTACATGATGATGATGAGGTTAATCAGAACCCTGACAGCCAAGCTTACTTTCCAAGAAAAACCTCTAGTACAAATTTGTAAGATAATGGGTGAATCCCAAACCTGTGTTGGTTTGAACTAAACTTGTCATACTTGGGGACCACCTGAACTAATCAATTCATTACTGTAGCCTCCCTTAAAAAAGCAGTTAATTCTAACCACAAATATTTTTTCACTATATCCTTTTAATTTATTTTCAATTCACTTAGTTTTTAATGGAGATAATTTATGCAGCTAAAAATTCTGAAAGTTTCATATAATTCAATTTTTTAATATTTAATGGGGAACTGGGAGGTCTCGGGGTAAGACATTGGCCCCTGGACAAGAAGGTCCCAGATTCAATTCCATCATAGGCAGTGGGGAAAAAAAATTAATTTTAAATTTGAATCTGTTTCTTCATAGCTTTACCCTCCCCTGGTCTTTGAGTGGTGAGGTGCAATGTCTAGCCCTCTTGGATAATGGCTACAAACAGGAGAACCTGTTTGCATTCTGAGCATCTTCTGCATTAATTTCTAAAAAATGTTGCCTGGGCAGCAGGACTCTGGGCCTACTCTTTAAGACTTTTAACTGCCAAGGGCTGTTTTAAAGTGACTGAGTTCACACTCGTCTTACTGATTATTTTTCACCAAAATCTAAGAAATTTCACTGACCAAAGACCAGAGCAAGCCACAAAAGAGAACATTTCCTACCACCGGTGCAGGATTTGAACTTATGACTTTCTCGTCCAGAAGATGGTATCTTACATTTAGACCATCCAGTCACTCACAAGAAAATCTACAGTACTACAATTGTCTAATGGACAAGAAAATCTACAGTACTACAATTGTCTAATGGACAAGAAAATCTACAGTACTACAATTGTCTAATGGACAAGAAAATCTACAGTACTACAATTGTCTAATGGACAAGAAAATCTACAGTACTACAATTGTCTAATGGACAAGAAAATCTACAGTACTACAATTGTCTAAAGGACAAGAAAATCTACAGTACTACAATTGTCTAATGGACAAGAAAATCTACAGTACTACAATTGTCTAATGGACAAGAAAATCTACAGTACTACAATTGTCTAAAGGACAAGAAAATCTACAGTACTACAATTGTCTAATGGACAAGAAAATCTACAGTACTACAATTGTCTAAAGGACAAGAAAATCTACAGTACTACAATTGTCTAAAGGACAAGAAAATCTACAGTACTACAATTGTCTAAAGGACAAGAAAATCTACAGTACTACAATTGTCTAATGGACAAGAAAATCTACAGTACTACAATTGTCTAAAGGACAAGAAAATCTACAGTACTACAATTGTCTAAAGGACAAGAAAATCTACAGTACTACAATTGTCTAAAGGACAAGAAAATCTACAGTTCTACAATTGTCTAAAGGACAAGAAAATCTACAGTTCTACAATTGTCTAATGGACAAGAAAATCTACAGTGAAAGGCCAACTATTTGCACAAGGAATGGAAAGAGTGAAAGAAAGACATACATATAATTTGTAGCTTAAACCAATTCTACATACTAACTTTTTAGATATTTACTAGAACTGACCTCTTCATCATGACCAAAACCAATGTAGAAGGACCTGACAGGTGCAATGCCTTCTGTCAGCAGATATTCCAATGCCTCTAAAATGCCCTGTAGATATAAAGGAAAAGGTATATGTTGCATACGATAAAGCTCTGTGTTTGTGTTACTTTTAAAAAATAATTATGTTCTAGTTTGTAACAACGGAATTAAATTATTAATGCAATTATGTCAAACAAAACAGTAAGAAAATGAAAATAATGCATGATCATTTCCTTGTAATCCTTAGTTAAATATTACAACTCGATATGAGAAATTGTTTGGTCTCGAGGCAAGACGCCGGTCATGAGACAGAGAGGTTGTGAGCTCAAATCCCAGCTGCATCAGTTGGGATATTTATTTATGATTGCTCTCTGCGGCAATCACCCATGGTCTCAGTGGCAAGGCCCAGCTTGAAACATCAATTACTCATCAACGAGAAAAAATATGAGTACCTCTGTAGACAGAGTTACCTGGCTAGATGGCAAGGGACCCCTGTGCACACAGTGCCAGGGAAAAATGGTTTAACATACAAAATTCTGTTCCTAGAGACTTCACTAGAGGTGGAAGATGGCTAACACTTTAAAAAAAATCAATATATAGACTGACACAATGCTGAAAAAATTAAGTAATTAAAAAACAATGCAATAAACATTTGTGCACTGCAACATTCCAAACAATGAAGAAATAGACAGATTCACATAAGGTGGGGTCTCCAACAAGAGGATTCAAAAACAACCTACATGTGACCAAAACAATTTGAAATGCCACTTTCAATTTAAAATAGGGAGACAAAACACACAGAATACACTATCTATGATGTCTATCACCAAGGTTTTGAAACATGTACACTGGTCGACCAACCTGAAGGGGAAAAAAAATGTGTACCTGAACTTTGTTCAAGGAAGGAAAAGCATTCAAGAAGAGAGAGAAAGCACTGACTCACAATTCTCCAAAGGATGAATTAGAAGTGGAGGAACTAGACTCCAGTCCCCAGTGGCAATAATGCATGTGGCAAGGGATTTAGTGGATTTTGAGATAATGTTTGAAATTATTTTTTTTATGTAAATCCATTTTTTTTTTTCATAAATATCAAAATTGCTTTAGTGTCATCATTTAAACTGAATTATTTTATAAGTCCTGATGTAGAGCATCATGTTGCCCTTAACTGCCTGACCGTACAAGTAGCGATAAAAGAGGGAAAGCAACCTGGACCCAAAAATGTGGAAGATTGATGTGTTGGGCTGAAAGTTGTAGATAGTGTTGCTTGTTATAAACCAGCAACAAACCATCCACACCCACTTAATATTCTTTTACGGGTGAACAATAAAGAATAGTACCTTTTGGGTGAACACAGCAGAAAAAGAAGACAAAAGAAGCAAATTATAAAGGTACAGTTCAATAACATAAAACATAATAAACATGAGAAAGACTTTCAACCAACCATCACACCATGTTTGTCATCTAAGGTCCCACGTCCATAAATGTATCCATCGACAATGTTCCCAGAGAACGGTGGAGCATCCCATTCTTCTAAGTTTGTGGCAGGAACAACATCCATGTGGCTCATAAGTAGATATGGTTTTAGATTTGGGTTGCTCCCCTTGATGTGGTATAAAAGGCTGTAGTTGTTGACTCGTTCAAATTCAACCAATGATGAATTGTGTATTGCTGGAAAGTCTACACTCAAGAAACAAAAAATAGATGGTGAGTTTACAGATCAGAATAAAAATATTCACAAAAATAAATAAAATTACTGTAAACATGAGCTTAACTCTTTCACTCCAAACCAGGGCTCTTGGTGTTTATAATGTATTCTGTCCAAATAGAACCATCTCCTATGAGTAGTATTTCTGACTCTTCTCCAAATGTTCATCTGGTACAACACACTCTCTTTAATATAATTTGTATGATTCATTCATCTATCCATTCACCCACCCATTCTTCTATCTATCATCCTTTCAAGCAGAAGATATTATAGGTGATTATAGATGATATTTTGGGATACTTTGTCATTTCTCTTATTTCTGCAATAGTTTTTAATTCATCCCATGGTATACAAAGTATTTTCAAATGTATCCAATTTGTTTTCTATTTCTTTGGTTGTTTTCAGGCTGTCGCAAGCATAAGTAAGGGTGAATAATACATTTGGCTTGAAAATCCTGAGCTTTGTTTTTGCACTTAATAATTTTGATTTCCATATTTTATCAAGGTTTCTGAAAGCCTTTGATATTCTGATTCTAATTTCTTTCTTTGCGTCTCTTTTTTAATCTATGCAGCTTCCAAAATATACAAAGGGGTCTACTTCTACCAATGCTGTCCTTCCAGGTATACTTCTTCTGGATAAAGTTGATTTTTCATTAATTTTGTCTGTTCTTGATTTATCTGAAGTCATATTTTTCTAGCTATTGATGACATTTGTCTTTTCTTGCATCATGTTCACGACATTGCTATTGATAAGAATTGTGTTGTCCAATTTAAGTCTATTAATTTAGATCTATGTGTCCATCCAACACCTTTGTTACATATGAAGTATTTTTTTTGTGTGAAATAAAAACTTGGACCTGAACACTACATGGCGACTGCACTGAACAAGCACCCTTTATTCTCTGCTTGTATAAGTTCCCCCAGCAAACCATAATGAAAGGAAAATGTTGTAAAGACAATTTATAAAAATAAATCTTTCTCTCACTCATGTACATCATCATCATCAAGTACCGGGCCTGCTGGCGTAGGTGATCATGTCTCTCCACAACTTTCGATCTCGGCAGCTATTTATCATTTCTGTTGTTGACCTTCTGCCAAGCCATTCTCTTAAGCTGTCTGTTATTTTTTCTCTTTGCTTCCCTCTATCTCTTCGTCCCTCAATTTTTCCAGTTGTTACAATATATTCCAGTTGTTCTCTTCTCATTACATGGCCAAAAAATGATGATTGTTTCTTCCTAATATTGGAAATTAGCTCTCTTTTTGCTTTTACCTCTCTCAGAACATCTTCATTACTCTTTTTAGTTGTCCATGGTACTCTCAACATTCTTCTGTAAAACCACATTTCTACAGACTCCAGTGATTTTCTTGTCTGTTGTCCTATTGTCCATGATTCACATCCATATGTTAAGACTGGCTCTACGTAACATTTAAGAACTCTTGTTCTTGTTTCTATTGTCAAAAATGGATTGCATAGTATCTTCCTCATTTTTTGGAAAGCTGCTTTTGCCTGAGCCATTCTGCTCACGCACATACACAATTATATAATACACAAACACTAACTTCCAAATTTATCGAAGCCTGCTGTGATAATGGTCAGTTAAGATCTACCTTAGGCATTATTTTTATGTGCTTTTATTCAGTAATAATAGCTGGCTCTCTTTACACATTCATTTATTTTCACTAAAAAAGACCCTTAAATAGAAAGAAGCTCAACTAAAGAATATGGTTGTTACAGAGGAATTACGAAAAGAAATAACAGAATGCATGTAAGTAAACATTAGATCTGTTTCCAGCACGCAATAATTAAACGATGATATCAATGAGAAGAAGGTCCGACCTCAGTAACAACACCTCATAAGGAGATGATACAAGACCCTTCAGATGTTTCTCTTCACATCATCATCATCAAGTACCATGCCTACTGGCGTAGGTGATCAAAGTCTCTCCACAACTTTCGATCTCAACAGTTATTTATCATTTCTGTTGTTGACCTTCCGACAAGCCATTCTCTTAAGTTGTCTGGTATCTTTTCTCATTGCTTTCCACTATCTCTTCGTCCCTCAATTTTCCCAGTTGTCACAATATATTCCTGCTGTTCCCTTCTCATTACATGGCCAAAAAATTATGATTGTTTTTTCCTAATTTTGGAAATTCTGCAATTCTCTTTTAGCTTTGGCCTCTTTCAGAAAGTTTTCATTACTTTTCTTAGCTGGCATTGGTATTCTCAACATTCTTCTGTAAAATCACATTTCTACAGCCTCCAGTGATTTTCTTGTCTGTTGTCCACAATTCACATCCATACATTAAGACTGGCTCTACATAACATTTAAGAACTCTTTTTCTTGTTTCTTTTGTCAAAAACATGAATAGATTATTAGTCTCTTCACATATTTAAAGGATTTAAAATAGGCACAGTTTCTTCTTTACTCAAGCTCACCTTGGCTTAAGCAATAATGAGGACCAAACATTTTTGTAAACTTCAACGATCATGAGAAGAACCAAGATTCTCCTCTACCCATTAGTGATGATAAGGAGAAAGTGAGGCCACACTAGCCTTCATCCTTGTCAACTACTATCTCACTACGACATTAGCAGGCAAGTCCATATTAATTTTATTTATTTATCTTATTTGTATGTGAAGGTCAACAACAGAAATGATAAATAACTATCGAGATTGAAAGTTGTGGATAGACATGATCATCGATGCTAGCAGGCACGACACTTGATGATGATGATGGTATGTGAAGTACACATTTATTTATGTTTACATTGTAGAAGTATTGTTTTTAGTATTTATTCAGTAACTGTGTGAGAATATGTTTGGTCAGAAATGTATGGAAAGAACATATCCTCTATATGTTACCAATGTTTACTTTTGATGATGAAGTCACCAAACTTGCTGAGATCTTCCCTATTATAGTCACCAGCATCTCGACTGATAGTCTGGAACTGTAAAGCTGTCTGAAACCTCTTCAGCCTTTGCTCTGACAGTGGAATAAAATCATCATCAGTTGCTTTACATTCTTTGACTGGTGGACTCTCCCGTGACAGGAGAACGGTTCTTATCGTAATCATGCTCAGAAGAACAAGAAGAGATGTCAGTATAATTGCTTTAATCATCTTGTGAAACTTCTGAAGAAGATCGATGTGTGACCTGAAACATCCACACAAAAAACTTTGTAATTTAAGGAAACAAAGAAAAAATACAATATGCAATATGTTCATTAAGTATGTGCACTTTTCATGCTTTGTTACCAAGAAATTGTGCTGTGTAGCAGTTTCAGTGAACTGTGACATGTATGTCTTTCAGCATAACACATATATCACTCATATACTGAGATTGAATGAAGAAAGCCTTCCCATTAGGCATTAATGTGGAAACCATCTGGTAAAACAAAACAAGGGCAGACCCAGAGAATAGCTATACAAAACAATTGCTAGGGAAGGCTCAACCAAGGGACTAAGAAAGAACCATGAACTACAAGAACTAGCAGCGAATCGTCAATCATGGAGAACTAAGACTTCTTCCAATTCCGTTGTCTTTGGCCCCAGAGGAGAATGAAATGAATTGATTTTAATCATGTAAATATAATCTACTCTCCTGTTACTCATCATTGAGTGCCTTCTCCACATAGAAGGTTGGCTACCATGGTGCACCATTCTGCTCTGCCTCTTGCTTTGATGGTGCAGGTTGTCATAGGTTGACTTGTCCATCTTTGGTCTGCTTCTGCCTCTTTTACCATGTAATTTCCCTTCCAAGATTACTTTTAGTAGGCTGTAGTGTCTTTTAACATGCCCCAAAATCTCATTTGTTACTTGCACATCTCTCCTGTTACTATGATAAGGATAAGAATAACATCACGAAGTAAGAGGACTAATACAGTATGTAGCAACGTCGTCAAAGAATTGTTTTAAAGACCACACTTGCCCTCCATATCTAAATCTGCGCTGGTTCATTGACTCTGATAAAAGGTAAAGGTAAAGTACGAGACATGAACCGGCGTCTTAGCACGCGAGTTTCCACCCATATGTGCTCAGCCGCCTATTCAGAAATGTTCGGATATTTCTGTATAGTGTCGTCTCAAGCATCGAAACTCAGATGCGAAGCGACATTCCTCACCTTCCCAGGATAATACCCTGGTACCCATTTCTGCCAACGGCTGGGTCGACCGTGGGGGTAATTTTTTTTTAAAATTTCCAACCACGAGTACAATTCACACTGCTCCCAGCGGGAATCGAACACGGGTTGTCCGAACGTCGGTAGTCTAGTCGGGTGGTTTCCCCAACTAGGCTACCGAGGCCCCCAAATATATCAGCAATCAGTTACAAGTAGCTGACTTCTACTAGCATTTTCTTCTTCCTCATGTTGATGCTACGCCATCAGGCAAGAGCTTGCGATCAATCTCACTGTTGGTGAAGAGCTCCTCATTAGTTCCAAACAGATTTTAATGTAATGTGGAGTCTTGGGTCCAATGCATCTTTTTTAACTGGTTATATGTCCTGTAGTATATGTTCTCCTATCAGATTACTTGATGTGAATCATAGGTCCAAGTATAAGTATCTATCTATCTATTGACCTTTTGAGCCATAGCCGGCCCATAGGGCATAGACCCAGATACTCTTTCTCTTATTTCAGTTTTTATTCTAGCAGTTTTCAATCCTTCTAAAGATATTTGATCAAATCTCCCATTTGTCTGTGTTCTGTGCAAGCAACTCTCATTGAGGTTATATATATCTTGATTGCTGCTGCTCTTGCCTCTCTGATCAATGTTCTTCTCAGTGTCTCTCTGGGTCAGCCTCTTCTCCTCTTACCTGTTTTTCCCACATGAGGGCTTGCTTTGTTATTTGGTTATTATCTCTCCTCATCACATGTCCAACATATGACCATCGACAAGCATGCAACAGCATCAATGATTTTACACAAAAATTGTTTGAAAGTGATAAGATCTAATGTCATAAAAAAGGTCTATAATATCAAATCTGGTGCCATCTTTTCATCAATAGTTGACAGTGGTAGATCTTCAACAAGCATGTCACGGAGGTTGTGATCACGCTTATAGGCAACTTATGGTGAGGGTCAGGGAAGAGTGGATGAGTAGTAGAGTTGGAGCGGAGAATGGGGAGGTAACGGTGAATGATTCTGATTAACGTGTAGTGGTGAGGGTGATGGGTGAGAGCAAGTACTACCCTGTCAGAGGGATGATGGGTAGAAGGGGTGAGTGTAGCCTGGCATGAGGTGCCAGGTGTTGGTGAGCAGGTAGGAGAGCTGATTTGGGATAGAGGTGTTGACAGAAGAAATCAAACATCAGGTAGGCATTATGTAGGAAATCTTCATCACTGTGGCCAGAAGCCTGAGTAATCGCGAATAGGGAAGATAGTTCTTGCAAGATGTCGGGTGAGAAGAGTTGTGGTGGGGGAAACAATGGAAGTCACTAGGTTTGTACAGACCGAGGTAAGTAGACCAGAGGCACATAAGGAAACTGTAATATCTAGGAAGAAAACAGAGGAGGTGGAAATGTAGGAAGTGATATGGATCGAGGAGTGAATATGTCCAACATACTCGATGAATATGGAGATTTCCTCCTCAGAAAATTCAGTCAGACCGATGCCATAAGGAGAAGAGGACCCTGGTAGGTGTTCGTCTGGTGCTCCAGGTAACCCATGAAAAGACAAGCGTAGCTAGGGCCCATTTTGGTGCCCATTGCTACATTACTGATCTGGGTGAAGAAGTTGCTATTAAACTCGAAAGAGTTGAGTTTGAGAACTAGTTCCGTTAGACAGAGGAGGATGTCGGTAGAGATAGAAGGTTGGCCTCTCTTATCAAAGAAAAATCAAGAGCTCGAAGGCCATCGGTGTGGGTAATGGAGGTGTATAGGGAGCAGACATCCATGACAAAGAGGCGGTAGTTACGATCAAGAGAAAGGGTGAAGGAGACAAATATTTTCAGAGCGTCGTTGGTGTCTTTAACATACGAGGGAGGTTCATGATAGTGAGTTGAAAAACACTGTTGAGAAAGTCAGAAATGTGAACTGTGGGACAGGAGATAGAAGAGACAATAGGTTGTCAGTTGTGTTTATGTATCTTGGGTAGCATGTAGAAAGAGGGTCGACCTTTGCAACTATCATGGAGGATCGTACTGGACAAGCTAGTAGGGAGTAGTCCCTCCTGAGTTTACTTCAGAATCGTCTTCCGTACAAAGACTTTATTAGAGACAGTGGCATTGTCGGAGATGGGTTGGTAGAATGTGTGGTCAGATAATTGTCTTTGTCCATCATGAATATAGAGATCTTTCCTCCATACAGAGCCACCCTAATTGGCAGGCTTGATGACAATGTCCTGATAGTGGCGAAGAACATGGAGAGCCTGGAATTTCAGGGCCTGAGATTCAAATGTTGAATTCTAGGGGGATGAGTGTCCTAATATCCCGGGAGGTGGTACTAATGAACAGGCACAAAGCCTACGATTGGCCTGCAGAAGGGAGGAGAAATGGGCGAATTCATTATCAGGAGAAGGCTGAGAGGAAGAGTTAGGATGAAGATAGAAATGAACCTTATCCCATAGTCATCTGTAGTGTTCGTATACGTCCAGTAAGAGAGATAGTGAGTCACTCAATGTGCGATGAGGGACAAATTTAAAATCCTTGCTGAGAAGCGAGCATTCGTAGCCAGAAAGAGGCAAATCAGGGGAATACACAATGAGGGAGTTGGAGTCAGCGGCATTTGGGGGTGAGAGAGGTAGAGGAGGTTTGAGATTTTATGTTTGTGCTGAGAGGACAAAAAGTCACAGAGTAATCGGTTGAAGTGGAGGATAGTGTGACGGATAAGACAAAGAGCCATGGGAAAGTTCATGGTGAGGAGCTGGAGTTGTGACAGGAGGTATTGTTGACGGGTGTCGAGGTGGGATATAAGACAAGAGTGGCTGGTGATGACAATTCGTACGCATCTCAGCCGTACTGAAGTTCAAGGTTCAGTAGCTGACGGCATAAGTAACTACAAAGGTGGGTTGAATGACCTGGGGTGAGAAATTTGATCGGAACCCACATTGGAGAATCTTACAATCGAGGCAGTTGTTAATAAGATTTAGATGGCAGGTAAATCTGGTTTTCTTGAGAGTAATGAAAGCAAAATCCTTTGAGAGAGTTCGGGGGGTAGAGTAGAAAAGGAAGTAATGATGGAGTGACGGTTTAAATTTAGATAGTTGTCTAAGGGAGGGCATGGTGAGAAGACAGAAGGGAGCAGGGTAGAAAAGTAAGAGCTGAGTGGCAGTGTTCCCTAGCGTTTGGCTTTTCGTGGCAAGGCGCTATGCCACTGAGTATGGGTTCGATCCTGCCTTGGTTCATATTTTTTTCTGTTGTTGATTATTTGTCATTTTTTCCGAGTGCTGTAAACATACCTCTTCCTCTGAATTGATTCACTGATTATCGCCTCGGAAGTTTCCCTCTATAATAATATTCATTTATTATTATTTGTCTCTAAGAGATAAACCAAGGAAGGAGAATGAAAGGAGAGGTAATAATGTGTGGTAAGGAGAGGGAGGGTTAGATGTGGGATTAGTGTATAACCCGATCGAAGAAGAAATGACTAGGAAGTTGACAGATATGAGAGATGGGAGACTGACGAGAGGTTATCTAAATGATAGAGATCATTGGTTATTACCACAAGCAGTGGCAATAGTAGAAAGGGGAAAAAATGCAGAACAGAGCCCGAGTAAATTTTTTGGAGAGAACCAAACGGAGGTGAGAGAATGAAAAGCAATGTTGATGAGTCTAACTAAAACACAGAAACATAGATGACATTAGACAAACATAAAGTAGCATCAGTATAAAATTAGTAGGGAACAGGCAAATAATTGTAGTGCAGCTGTAAAGCTGGTAGCAGGAGCAATATATATATATATTTATATATATTAGCCCACTAATCCACAAGGTTTTCCATCTTTTTTCATGTCTTTTCCATGTTTTGCCATAGTACAGCCTCAAATGATGTTATGCCAATTTTTATACAGTCTCTCCATGATGTGCAATCTCTTGCCAGATGTTCTCAGTCATTTTCACAGATGGAGAAGTCATTCATAGATGATTTACAAATATCTCTATGTCGTAGTTTAGGTCTGCCGATTTGTCATTTTCTGTGTATTAGTTCACGATTTAGTATTTGTTTAGGAATGCAGTTTTCTTCCATTTGTTGGCACGTCCCAGGCATCTTAACCTTCGACTTCTAAGCATTGACATGATTGTTACAGTCTTAGCAGGTTACAAAACTGTTAAGTTGGTTAATTTGTCCTGCCATTTGATGTGCATTATTCTATGGAGACATTGCACATGGAAGATATTTAGTCTTTTTTCATAATTTGATTAAGTTGTTTAAGTTTCAGATCGACATAGCAGTGTGCTAAGCACACAAGTTTGATATACTAAAAGTTTGGTCTTAGTGTTAATTTTGTGTTGTTCCAGGCCCTTTCTGTGATTTGCCAAAAGTTGTAGTTGTTTCCTGGAATGCAGCAATATCAACCTGTAGCCTATTTAGTTCTTTATCTATGAGGGCTGTTGTTCTAATTTGCCCTTCTTTCAGTGTGTTTGCTTTAACAAGTCCAGGGCATATGGTCCTTACGTTCCATGTACCAAGTTTAAACATTAATGCTTTCCTCCTCATTTCACTATGCCTACTCTGTCTGGGAACAGAATATGGAGATAGTGCTTTGCCCAGTCGCACTATCCCCTCTCTACTTCATTTCAAAAATTTCAGGAGAGACAAGGTCCATACATTCGGAATTGAAAGAAGGTGCAAGGGATGCAAGAAAGATGGTTAGCGCCGTCTACTACCTTAGGGTCCCACCCTCTGGATTTTTACTCTGGGTGTACTCCCATAACCTTCAACTCTAACTAGAATCTAGTCCACAAGGCAGTGGAGGGTTTTGAGATTGAAGTTTCCCTTCTAAATGGCTTGCCAGCAAAGGTTTATGAGTCTCAGTAACCTGGAGCGATATATAAAGATACATCTTTGTCAGGCTCAGCTTCCTGGACATCTGAGAAAACACTTTACCAGTCAATGTTAGGCTAGGAGTCAAACCCAATGAACAGTACCATATCCGTGAAAACACATCACTAAAATAGATATAAATTACTTAAATATGTAATAATATCACTATCAAGCAAAATCTTGTCCTTTGTAGTCCAGTTCACTAACCACTGAGCTATCGTGGCTCCCACCTGACATCTTGCAAGAGTTTATTCATTATGCTTCTATCTGTTTCTGTGCCAGTTTAATGAACATGTCTTTGCATGATGAAGAGGTAAGTAGATTGGTTAGAGGTGAGAAAAGATAAACAAGTTTTGGAAAATTGAAGTACTAAAAATATGGTTTCTATCAATGTGAAATGCAAACATGACAACTCTGCAAAATCGTTAGTTATCAAAAGAAAAATAGTTTTGTAAGAAAATCATAATTTATTATCATAAACAACTGTAGCAAAACTATTCAGATCATCATTTCATCTCACCAAATAATGTGCTTATTTCACAAATACTGCAAACAATGGCATGACTACATAATAAAGGTAAATATTATATAAATTCTAACTTAACAGAAATAATATATTCTACTTAATGTTTTATTGTTTTCTCTAAGGTGCATTTAGTTTGAGTATTATTAATTTAATTTTTATTAATATAATAAATTATACTATACAATCATGATTAAAAAAAAAAACCTTTGCCTCTAGAGCATGAAGTATGCTCCTTGATGACCTCCTTTTGTTAATGATACAAACTGTCTCAGCTACACCAAATAAGAACATCTGACATCCACAAATGAACTATGAGATTAGACATGCTATCATCAAATATGGACTATAGTTCTTAACTTTACACTTCACAGTCCTGGTGTGACCAAATATAAAAGTTTACTTATAACTTTTAGTTTAGATCCTACACAAATAACAAGGAAACGAAATGCCGGACCCTATCCTGTTATTAGTGTTATCATCAGTTATATAGTATTTTCATTTTCTTCTCTGAACTAATCATCTGGGACTGCTCATTTGATAAAATTAAATCAGTAGTTATGAGTAATTAACACACACAAAAACTCAATTAACTGGTCTAACTCAGTAACTTAATAAATAATACTTGGCAGAGTTAACAAGTAGTGTAGTGTAGTACCGTAAATTAACTCAATAAGTTTCAATAAAAGTAAATTAACTGATTTAAATGTAATTATTTAATTCAGTGGTTAGTACAATACTTAATATTAGCATATTAAGTATATTAAAATAATACTTAGTATTACTGTTTGAATAACTAATTATTGAAAAATTAATTATTAATTAAACTTAAAACTGTCGGTGTCACTAACTAGTGGGTACAAATAATAATACATAAATATTATTATATGGGGAACTTCCGAGGCGATAATAGGGAGACACTGCTACAATAGCCAATTTTTTTAGTTGGTTGCGTGGCAGTGTACCAAGCGTTCGGCTTCTCGTGGCAAGGCGCGGTGCCACTGAGTACGGGTTCGATCCCGCTTCGGACCATATATTATTGTTCTTCGTTTTTTCTGTTGTTGTTTGTCTGTCAATTTTTCCGAGTGCTAACACATACTAGATATACTTCTTTGTTCTATTATTCACTAACTAGTGCCAGCAAATTTAATATTAAATATACTTGCAATTGCAATGACCGCATTGCCGCATACTCACTGCAAATTAATTGTTAATTAGTTTGTTAATTGTATTTGTATTTATAAATAATGCTATTATCTCTCTCTCTCTCTCTCTCTCTCTCTCTCTCTGCAATCAAGACTCAATTACAGTAGGATTCCAGTCTCCATAATGAAAGGTAATCTGTATGTTTGTAATGCTATTATAACAACAAACAAGTGCGACATGACACAAGGAACCTTCTACCAGACGACAACAAATAGATCGATATTATCGGCCCTTTTGAGGGCAGGATAACTCTTGTCGTATTCTACTTTCACTTTCTCTTTACAACGCAAAGACCAAAACTATCATCATGTGCCATACCGGTTGGCGTAGGCGATCATGTCCCTCCACAATCTTCTATCTACATTGCATCGTATCAGTTCTGTTGTTAACTGTTTTCCATGCCATGACACCGTGCTATCCAGTATTTTCTCTCTTTGTCGCCCGCGATCTCTCTTTCCTTTTATTTTGCCAGTTGTAACCAAGTATTCAAATTTCCTCTTCTCATGATGTGCCCGAAAAATGCTGATTGCTTCTTTCTGATGTTTTTAAGAGCTCCCTTTTTGTGTTGGCCTCTTTGAGAACTTCCTCATTGGCCTTTTTAGCTGTCCATGGAACTTACCAAAACTATGATCATCATAAACAAAGATAGTACTCAAAATCTACAAGTGGATATCAAAGTAGAAAGAATACACCTGGAGACAGTTCAGAGCCTCACTACCTTGGACATACTATAACCAATTATGGAAATGTAAAACTGAAATAAATAACAGAATCATCATCAAGTACCGGGCCTCCTGGCGTAGGTGATCATTTCTCTCCACAGCTTTCGATCTCGACAGTTATTTATCATTTCTGTTGTTGACCTTCTGCCAAGCCATTCTCTTTAAGCTGTCTGGTATTTTTTCTCTTTGCTTCCCTCTATCTCTTCGTCCCTCAATTTTTTCCTGTTGTTACGATATATTCCAGTTGTTCTCTTCTCATTACATGGCCAAAAAATGATGATTGTTGATTGTTTTTTCCTTATATTGGAAATTAGCTCTCTTTCTGCTTTGACCTCTCTCAGAACATCTTCATTACTCTTCTTAGCTGTTCATGGTACTCTCAACATTCTTCTGTAAAACCACATTTCTACAGACTCCAGTGATTTTCTTGTTTGTTGTCATATTGTCCATGATTCACATTCATATGTTAAGACTGGCTCTACATAACATTTAAGAACTCTTTTTCTTGTTTCTATTGTCAAAAATGGATTGCATAGTATCTTCCTTATTTTCTGGAAAGATACTTTTGCCTGAGCCATTCTGCATCTCACCTTTTTTGTACATCTTCCGTCTGAGGTTAACAAAGTTCCCAAATATTTAAATTCATTTACCTGTTTTAATATTGTTCCACTTGTCTTTATTCTGCACTGAGGTGATGTCTTTTTCTTTGTTGTTACCACTGCTTCTGTCTTTTTACTATTAAGGCTGAGTCCTTTATTTTTGCTTTCTTGCACTATAATGAAAGAATAGGAATGGCAAAAAGTAATGTTAATGCAAGAAAACAGAACAGAAAAATTGATGCCTTTAAAATGTCAATGTACAGAATAGATAGAATTGGATGGAAAGAAAAGAAAAGAAACAATGAAGTCTTAAAACAATTAAAAATAAAAAGAGAACTACTAAATACAATTCAAACAAGACAAATGCGATTTTTGGCCATGTTAAAAGACACAACAGCCTACTAAAAGTAATCTTGGAGGGGAATATACAGGGTAAAAGAGGCAGACCAAGACTAACATGGACGAGTAACATCAAAAGATGGACAAGTCAGCCTATGACAATCTGCACCATCAAAGCAAGAGACAGAACAGAAGCATATCTTACAAGCATATTTTTGTTGGTTTCTTGTCGTATAGTTTCATTTCATGCAAAATGTAAAAAGTAAAGTACCCCCGTCACGCCAAGTGGCGGCGTATAGGGAATATGGTGTTAGTGACAATAAATTTTACAGAACTTCGGCACATGATTTTTGGGGTAATGTGGTCGGTATTACGCCCGAGCCGCTTTACTTACCCAGAAAAAATCCGGTACCCATTTAAGGCTGGGTGAACCCGGAAGCCGTCGGTTGGGATCGAACCCTACCCCTTGTCCTTTGTAGTCCAGTTCACTAACCACTGAGCTATCGTGGCTCCCTTCATTTCATGCAAAGTCTCTCCAATATAAATGACTAATTTCAGGGGGAGAGTACGTTTACAACACTCTGAACAATCCACACACAATCAACAACTGAAAATACAAAGAACAAAGACAGCCAAAGAAGGATCGAGCCAGTACTCATCGACACCGCGCCTAGCCATGAGAGACGCGTATACTATTCGCGAAGACAGAACGTCTGTTCCCTAGAGCTGTACTGGATTGTCACTTCTGGCATGCAAATGCAAGTACACTATTTACAAACAAAGTACAAGAGTTGTAGAATAGTATGCGCCTTCGTGTGCTTGTTATGTTATTTTCCCCCTTCTAAATACTTTTAAGTTTGGGACACTTTATTATCATCTTGTGCCATACCGTTGGCGTAGGCCATCATGTCCTCCCACAATTCTCTATGCAAAGTCCAAAGTATTAATTGTGTTGTTCATTGTTTTACATGCCATGACACCAAGCTATCTAGTATCTTCTCTCTTTGTCGTCCGCAATATCTCTTTCCCTGAATTTTGCAAGTTGTAACCAAGCATTCCAACTTTCCTCTTCTCCAAATCGTTGATTGTTTTTTTCTGATGTTTTTTATTAGTACTCTTTTTGCGTTGACTTCTTTGAGAATTTCCTTGTTGGTCTTTTTAGCTGTCCAGATAATTTTCAACATTCTTCTGTTAAATCCCATCGTTGTTGCCACTATTTGTCTTTTCATTTGTTTGTCTACTGTCCATGTTTCGCTTCCACAGGTCAGAATTGGCTCTATATAGCACATATGAGCCCTCTTTCTCATTTCTATTGATATAGACTTGTTGGATAAGACGTTTTTAATTTTGTGAAATGTTATTTTGGCCTGAGCTATTCTGCTTTTTATTTCTGTGATGCATCTTCCATCTGATATTATTGTGCCCAAGTATTTGTTGTTGTTGTTGTTGCGTTCGCCAGCTTTCAACTCTGACGAAGTCCCTAGAGACTAGGAACTGAATTTTGCGTGTTAATCCATTTTTCCCTATGAACCGTGTGCACAGGGGTCCCTCGCCGCACAGGCAGATAGCTCTGACTTCGGAGGTACTCATGTTTTTTTTTCCGTCGATGAGTAACTGACGTTTCAAGTCGGGCCTCGCTGCTAATACCAGTGGTGGTTGTCGCAGAGAGAAATCATGAATAAAAATCCCAACCGGTGTAGCCGAGATTTGAACCCACAACCTCTCTGTCCCGAGGCCGGCGTCTTGCCTCGAGACCAACCAATCCCCCATGGACTTGGAATATGAGGAAACTGCAACAAGGAACACGTTTCATGCATAGCCTGCAATCGTTCCTGCCGCCTATCCACCATATACCAGAAGTTCACGTCCTCCCGAAAGTGATGATCGTCATATTTCTTTAAAAATGTATAGCGCTTGATGATGTTAGGCCATCGTTGTTGACTTCAATTTCGAACATATAAACACACAGGTAGTCGTCAGATTATCTCCGTCGCACATCAAACAACAGACCGTAAGATTAGCGTACGGCGGTCTAGGGATTTACGATGAGCCATTACGATGACGTTGTACACATAATAATGTCGGACGCACTGCAATGACGCGCCCTTTAGAATCATGATTACTCTAGTGAATGTAGCCTACAACGAACAGAACATGGTGCAAATTCCCTAAAGATATAAAACTGCGGCTGACGAAGCATTTCACATTAATGAGTAACATGGGGTACGCTTGTGAAAAGACACAATATACTAACACGACACGGGCCATTATTTCGGTTGTCGTGTTTAGATTTATTGGTATTATGGTATGTAAAGAGATATAGGCTCGCCCTCACCCCCCCCCCCCACGCCTGCATAGGCATATGAGATATATGGTATTATGTTATGTTAATGTAATCATCATTGCACTCGGAATGCATTAACAGGTGGTCCTATTTTATTCTCGAGATATCATGGTGGTATAATTACACACAGAATACAGAGAGATGTAATTTATGTGAGACTTTTTAGCATATCAACAACCCTTAATGAGCTATCACTGTTCGTCGTCGTCATCATCATCGTCATCATCGTCATCATTGTCATCATCATCATCGTCGGCGTCATCATTATTATCATCATCATCATCATCATCATCATTATCATCATCCTCGTCATCATCATCACCATCACATCCATCATCACCATTATCATTATCATCATCATCATCACTATCACAGTCATCATCATCATTATCATCGTCATCACCATCATCCTCGTCATCATCATCATCATCATCGAGTGCCATCTCCGCAACGAAGGTTGGCTACCATGGAGCGCCATTCTGCCCTGTCTCTTGCTTTGATGGTGCAGGTTGTCACAGGCTGGTTTGTCCATCTTTTGATGTTACTCGTCCATGTTAGTCTTGGTCTGCCTCTTTTACCTTGTATTTTCACCTCCAATATTACTTTTAGTAGGCTGCTGTTCTTTTAACATGACCCAAAAATCGCATTTGTCTTGTGTGAATTGTATTTAGCAGTTCTCTTTTCATTTTTAGTTGTTTTAAGACTTCATCGTTTGTTTTATTTTCCTTCCATCCAATTCTACCTATTCTTCTATATGTGCACATTTCAAAGGCTTCAATTCTCTATTCTGTTTTCTTGTCCAATGTCCATGTTTCTGCACCATATAGGAATGTTGAGAAGACTTAATTAACATTTTGCTATTCTTAGTTTTAGCCCTGGTGTTATTCGTTTTGCTGTTAGTATGTTCTTCATGACATTAAAATTACTTTTTGCCATTCCTATTCTTCTGTTTATTTCTGTTGTGCATTTTCCATCACTGGTTATAGTATGTCCAAGGTAGTTGTAGTTCTGAACTGTCTCCAGGTCTATTCCTGCAATTTTGATATCCACTTGTGGGTTTTGAGTATTATATTTGTTTATGATCATAGTTTTAGGCTTTTTGATACCCGAGAGTAACAACTGGGAAAATGTAGGCTCCTAACATTTTTATTCAGACTAGTTTAGCCGAGAGATCATCATCGTTGCAGAAAGGATAGCTCCATATAGCTCATTTCCGCCCTTCTACACACTTTCAGCGTTAAGCATGTCCGCCCTTCTACACACTTTCCAGCGTTAAGCATTTCCGCTACACATTAGCGAAAGCACCGAAGATAGCTTCAGCAAATATGCACGAACTCAGTAATACCGGCTATGACCTTCATCCCAATTTTAGTCGCCTCTTACAGCAGGCATCGTAGGTCAAGTGGCTCTTATCTTGTCTCCCCTGACCGTGGTCATGACCCCGGTAAGCCACAAGGAGGTCAGATTTTCCCCCCCTTTTATCTCGCGTTTATCTGTGAGTGTACTGTGTATGTGTGTTTGTGTATGTGTTAGGATGTATGTGTGTGTATTAGAGTGTGGTGTTTGTGTTAGGGTGTGTGCGTGTTGGGGTGTGTGTGCGTGTGTTTGCATTAGGGTATCAAAATTACCTTGTAATTTGTACTGGGAGCAAACAGCAATAATAAAATATAACAAGGAGAACTCTACACCCATTTATATAACAAGAGGAGTAAGACAAGGATGCATCCTATCACCATGCTTATTCAATCTATACACTGAGCAAATCTTTAAAAACATCTCAGAGATGCCAGGCCTAAACATTCATGTAAAGATAATCAATAACCTAAGATATGCTGATGATACTGTTCTACTAGTAGAAAATCATAAAGATATACAACAATTACTTCATGTGATAAACATAACAAGCAAAAAATATGGACTTGATATGAATATCAAAAAGACTAAAACTTTGATCATAAACAAAGAAAATTCTCAAGACCTACAATTAAATATCACAGTTGAGGGAATACATCTGGAGACAGTTCAGAGCTACAACTACCTGGGACATACTATAACCATTATAACCAATGATGGAAAATGTAAAATTGAAATAAACAAAAGAATAGGTATGGAAAAAGTAATCTTAATGCCATGAAAAATATACTAACAACAAAACAAATAACACCAGGGCTAAAACTAAGAATAGCAAAATGTTACATCTTCTCAATATTCCTGTATGGTGCAGAAACATGGACATTAGATAAGAAAACAGAACAGAAAATTGAAGCCTTTGAACTGTGGATTTATAGAAGAATAGGTAGAATTGGATGGAAAGAAAAGAAAACAAATGATAACGTTTTAAAACAACTAAAAATAAAAAGATAACTACTAAATACAAATAAGACAAGACAAACGCAGATGTTCCCTAGCGTTTGGCTTTTCGTGGCAAGGCGCTGTGCCACTGAGTACGGGTTCGATCCTGCTTTGGTCCACATTTTTTTCTGTTGATTATTTGTCATTTTTTCCGAGTGCTATAAACATACCTCTTCCTCTGAATTGATTCGCTGATTATCGCCTCGGAAGTTTCCCTCTATAATTATATTCATTTATTATTATTTGTCTCCATTACACTTAGTATGCTGAATTGTCTTTTAACATGGCCAAAAAATCTCATTTGTCTTGTTTGAATTATGTTTAGCAGTTCTCTTTTTATCTTTTAGTTGTTTTAAAATTTCATCGTTTGTTTTCTTTTATTTCTATCCAATTGCTCCTATTCTTCTATAAATCCACATTTAAAATGCTTCAATTTTCTGTTCTGTTTTCTTATCTAATATCCATGTTTCTCCACCATACAGGAATGTTAAGACATAACATTTTGCTACATTTAGCTTTAGCCCTGGTGTTATTAGTTTTGATGTTAGTGTATTTTTTCAATGACATTAAAATAACTTTTTGCCATTACTATTCTTTTGTTTATTTCAGTTGTGCATTTTCCATCACTAGTTATAGTATGTCCAAGGTAGTTGTAGTCGAAACTGTCTCCAGGTCTATTCCTTCAATGTTGATATCCACTATTAATAGTAGGTTTTGAGTGTTATCTATGTTTATGATCATAGTTTTAGTCTTTTTTAAATATTCATATCTAATCTATATATTTTGCTTGTCATGTTTATTTCATTGAGTAATTGTTGTAGATCTTTTTGGATTTTCTGTTAATAATATATTATTAATATCATCAGCATAGCTTAGATTATTGATTATCTTTCCATTAATGTTTAGGCCCTGCATCTCTGTATTATAAAGATATTATACATACTTATATACAGATTATATAAGTATATATTGTATTATACAGATATATATATTATATACTTAGATGTATGTCTTTTAGGTAGTCTATAAGTTTGTTTATGGTGTATTCTATCAAAAGCTTTGGTGTAGTCTATGAAGCAGGCATATATTGTTTTTTTTTTTTACTTCTGTGTACTTCTTGATTAATGTCTTCATGCAGAAAACGGCTTCTTTTGTCCAACTATTTTTCCTAAATCCAAATTGTTGTTCTTATAATTCCATATTGATTTTTTTTTTTCTGAATGCCCTCTTGTATAACTTTTAGCAAGATTTTTGTTTCATGGCTCATTATGCTTATTGATCTCAAACGGTCTACAATGTTCTCAAGGTTCCACTCACCTTATTAACAAATGGTCGAGTCTGGTCAAGCGATACCTGCGATTAGAAGTTGGAGAGGAAAGACAACCACGTACCAAGAAGTGCCACGGTCAAGTTTGTGTTAAGCTGGAATGCGCAAAATATCACAGTTTGCTGTAAAAGGATACCACAACGCAATTTAGCGGCTTCTAAAAGGAGGACGAAGAATAGTCGTCTGGAGAAAGAAGCTGAAAGAGAAGAGAAGGAAGGCGCTGGAGTTGGTAGAACAGTTATGAAAACATCGCAGCCTCTAAAAATGAAATAGGAAAAGAGACTTTTTTCCTATGAAGTAAATAAGACATATGGCGTGATAACTACCACATCACCATACCATGCACTGTTGTTCAATGGAAAATATGGTCACTAACAGTAACACCATATTCCCAAAACGCCTAGTAAGCCCTAAAGGGAACATTTACTTTACTATACAAAGAAGCATTCGCCTCATGTGGGAAACAACAGGTAAGAGAAGAGGCCGACCCAGAGAGACACTGAGAAGAACATTGATGAGAGAGGCAAGAACAGCAGGAATCGGCTCCCTCAATGAGATAGAGTTACTTGCACAGAACAGAGACAAATGGCGAGATTTGATAAAAACATCTTTACAAGGATTGAAAACTGCTAGAATAAAAATTTAGCTAAGAGGAGTATCTGGGTCTATGCCCTATGGGCCGGCTATGGCTCGAAAGGTCAATAGGTGGATAGATAGATAGATAGATAGATAGATAGATAGATAGATAGATAGATAGATAGATAGATAGATAGATAGATAGATAGATAGATAGATAGATAGATAGATAGATAGATAGATAGATGATAGATGATAGATAGATGGATAGATGATGATGATGGATGATAGATGGATGATGATAGATGATAGATAGATGATAGATAGATAGATAGATGATGATAGATGATGGATGATAGATGGATGGATGGATGGATGGAAGGATGGATGGATGGATGGATGGATGGATGGATGGATGGATGGATGGATGGATGGATGGATGATGGATGGATGGATGGATGGATGGATGGATGGATGGATGGATGGATGGATGGAGGATGGATGGATAGATAGATAGATGGATGGATAGATATGGATAGATAGATAGATGGATGATATGGATAGATAGATAGATAGATAGATAGATAGATAGATAGATAGATAGATAGATAGATAGATAGATAGATAGATAGATAGATAGATAGATAGATAGATAGATAGATAGATAGATAGATAGATAGATAGATAGATAGATAGATAGAATTTTCTGTTTTATTAAGTTAAAAATGTAGAAATCTTTTTTATTGAATAAACGAGTGCAATAGAGATGAATGGATTATAATAATTGTCCAGACACATCCAAACCTTATTTATATTCGAGCCGTGGAGTAAGCAATGTTTACTTTGAACACCACGATATCTGTTATTGCAGCGAGTTGGCAGATTTTTGAAAATGTATTCAAGGGTTTGAACATAAATGTTTGTTCACAGTTCGTTAACCTTCGCTGTAGATAAAGTCTTTAATTTGATGGCTTCGTTTGTGACCTTGGTAGCTAAGGATCTAACTTGAACAAAGGGATGGCATTGGCAAGGATCATTTTGAATCTATGAAGTGGGCTCATTTTGTGTTTAACTCAAAAGCATATGTGTTTTTTAACCAAAGACCTTTTTTTTTGGGGGGGGGGAGGGGGCAGACTCAAGGAAGATATCCCCGATGGAAGAATAAATTGTACTATTAGTCCCATAAATGATTCGCTTCCAGGGGTTTATGATGTAAACAAAGCAGTTTTGTCATTGCAAGTGAATAATGTCCACACCTATAATTGGTCAGGATTGTGTAGCAGCAGCTTTATAGCGAACACAGAAAACATCACAGGATTGTGCTGTTCTGAAACAGCTATGCCATGCTACCCTAGAATTGCCTTTAATGGGATTACTGTGACCACAAACCACTCTCCATGTGTGTGCCACATATTTACACCTCAGAAAGAAATACTGAATATAACAACATCATATGCCGTCTGTGATATTAATGACCACAAACCAGGAGCCTCCTGTATGATTGATACAACTGTTGCACCAAGCACTTCATCAGCAGAGCCAGATCTTTGGAATGTTACTCTGACATTGTTCTTGAATGATGTCCAAGTTAATGAGACATCAGAATCGTGTGGCAGCAGCTACAAGAAGGGAGCAGAGAACATCAAGTTCTGCTGCTATAAAGGAGACTTGCCTTGCTATCCCAGAATTGCCTTAAATGGGATCACTGTAGTTGAAAACTTCTCCTCTTGTGTAAACTACACATTCACATCCAAGAGTGAATCAGTGAAGGTCACAAAATCATATTCTCTCTGTGGTTTTACTAACTACAGGTCAGGTGGCTTCTACTGGAATGGAAATGATAACTTACCACCACTGTGTGTCTATATGTTTGGAATTGGAGTCATCAACGATGGCCTAACATCATCAAGTGCTACGACGATCATCATTTTCGGGAGGACGCGAACTTCCATGGTATATGGTGGATAGGCGGCAGGAACCATTGAAGGCTATGTCTGAAAAGTGTTCCTTCTTGCAGTTTCCTCATATTCCAAGTCCGGCTTGTTGCAGGAGCTACTGAGTTAAGTGCACTGTGCACACCGTGAGCTGTGTGTCTCATCCGTTTTGATCCTGTTTCGATATCTCGCTTGTTTACGATGAATGATGATATCGTATGACAGGGAACAGTTGGCTGTGTTCACTTTCTGCGCGGTTTCGCCTTATGTCTTTTGGCGTGTGCTGAGACTGCTACGATAGAGACTAATACCTTTCTTTGTTTGGGAGATGTGTTAGTAATTCGGATGATTCCACTGTCACGGGCGGTTGAGCAATTATGAATTTTAATTCGTTTGCAGTGATACCGAGGCCTTCCATAACCAATAACCAATAACCAATCCAAACCAAGTTACGGTTATGGTATTTGTTGTCAACTTCCGGCAGGTCTGATTTTGCATTCTTTTGAAAGATGGTATCTGGAATTCAAAATGTTGTTGTGAAGTTGGCAGCAGGATAAGGACTTTCACTGCCTAGCGTCCGGTATGATGATAATCTACTCACTTTGAGATGTTATTTTTATGTGTTTTTTATTTTTATTTTAACAGTGAGCGTGTCAGTTGAGTTGAAGAAATTAAAACCACAGACACGAATGATGATTCTTAGAGAATGAAAACAGAAAAATAAGTAGCAAGTTTATGCTTGCCTTGAATCTGGCGCATAGTCTGATAGATAGTAGTCATTGATGTTATCATAATAAATTAACTACATATATTACAATACATAATTATTAAATATTTATACTCTTAAATATACCATCTGTTGGTTCAGTTATTATTATGTTAATAAAAAACTATTGTCAATCAATTCAAAATAAATAATCTTATGACTTATAAATAAGAATAATAAGCCTTATCCTTATTATTATTTATTATTATAATTATATATTAATTTAATATTATAAAATTTGATATAAAAAATCATAAAAAAAATTACTATAGATAGTTAAAGTAGTCAAGTGGTGTGTTTTATATTCATCATCATCAAGTACCGGGCCTACTGGCGTAGGTGATCATGTCTCTCCACAACTTTCGATCTCGGCAGCTATTTAATTTTATCATTTCTGTTGTTGACCTTCTGCCAAGCCATTCTATTAACTCTTTCCGTATGGAAGCTTTTTATCAAAGCAATGGAAGAGATACAATTTTTCATGGTTTTAAGATTCAATCTATGTATTTATATTTACCTAACACATTAATTATAATATATGAATTTTTAGATAATTGAACTAATATTAGATTTCACCAATACCAAAATGATATAAGATATTTAAAAAAAAAGAATATGGTATAATGATAATTCATACGTGACGCACTGTGCGGCGAAATGTACGGAAAGAGTTAAGCTGTCTGTTATTTTTTCTCTTTGCTTCCCTCTATCTTTTCGTCCCTCAATTTTTCCAGTTGTTACAATATATTCCAATTGTTCTCTTCTCATTGCATGGCCAAAAAATGATGATTGTTTCTTCCTAATATTGAAAATTAGCTATATTTTTGCTTTGACCTCTCTCAGAACCTCTTTATTACTCTTCTTAGCTGTCCATGGTATTCTCAACATTTCTTCTGTAAAACCACATTTCTACAGACTCCAGTGATTCCACCGTAGTGACTCAGTAACTTCAGAGCATTCCTGTCTAAACTATCAGATGCCTTTTTAAAATCTACATAAAAAAAATAGTAAAGAGCCCAGTTACGCCAAGTGACGTATAGGGAATATGGTGTTAGTGACCTTAAATTTTATAGACTTCAGCACATGGTTTTTAGGGTAATATGGTCAGTATTACTCCCATGCCGCTTTACTTTCCCTGAAAAAAATCGAGTACCCATTTAAGGCTGGGTGAACCCGGAAACCGTTGGTTGGGATCAAACCTTATCTCTTGTCCTTTGTAGTCCAGTTCACTAACCACTGAGCTATTGTGGCTCCCTTAGTAATCTATGAATCTGATATAAAGTGGGGACTGTAGTTCTAAGTTTTGTTGAACTATTATACATAAGGTATTTATTTGATCAGCGCATGATTTGTTTTTCCTAAAACCTGCTTTTTCATCTCTCAAATGTTTCTCTATGGTCTCTTTTAGTCTCTCTAGAATGATTCTGCTTAATATTTTTCCTGGCGCTGATAGTAGTATAATTCCCTCATAATTTGTTCACTCCTGTAAACTTTCTTTCTTTGGTAGTTTGATCATATAACCTTTTTTCCAGTCTTTAGGTATTTCTTCCCTCTTCCAAATCGTATCTAGTAGATTATGTAACTTCTTAGTAGATGTGTTAATATCTGCTTTGATGGTTTCTGAAGGAATTTCATCTGGTTCTGTGACTTTGCCATTTTTTAAAAGCTTGATGGCTTTCATTATTTCTTCTTTGTTTGCTTTTCCACAGTTAACATGTAACTCTTCTTCTACTGGTAGTTTATCTGGAGGATTATTTGGGCCGGGTCTATTCTAGAGTTCTTCAAAGTGTTCCTTTCATTTCTTCATTTGTCCCTTATATTACTAAGCAGATTTTCTTTCTTATCTTTAATAGAGGTATTGATCTGTTTGTAAGTTCCACTTAATTTCTTTGTGCTGTTGTACCGTTCTTTCAGAGTTCCTGTATTTGCCACTTTCTCTGCCTCTTTAGCTAGTTTATCTTTATATTTCCTCTTATCCCTTTTGATGCATCTTCCCACTTCTTTGTTCACCGTTGTGTAAGTTTTCTGTGTCTTGGCTTTAGTACTTCTCATTTTGCTTTTATTTATGTCTGCTTTTTTATTCTTTTTTTCTTTAAATTCAGGTTCTCTGCTGTCAGCCTTATTCTGGTGTTCTCTTTTCCCCGAGAGTTTCTTCACATGTCTCCTTCCATATATCCTTTACCTGTTTCCAATGATCTTCTATATTTATTGCATTTTGTAGTTGATGGAGGACTTGGTATTTGTTTCATACTGTGACTGCAAATATATCTCTTGTTCTTTAAGAAACCCTACATTGAAATACTGTCTACCCTTATGTATTGTAGTATATCTTTTCTCTCTCTCTGCGATCAGGACTCAATCAGGACTCAATCAGAGTAGGATTCCAGACTCTCACTTTTATATATATATATATATATATATATATATATATATATATATATATATATATATATATATATATGGGTGTCCAGTTAGCGCAATCGATAGGCGGTTGGCTTACCACGGCAACAGCCGGGGTTCGTACCCTGGCGAGGACACCTGGGTTTTACTAATTCCCTAAAAATTAGTGGGAGCCGCGATAGCTCAGTGGTTAGTGAACTGGACTACTACGGACAAGGGGTAGGGTTCGATCCCAACCGACGGCTCCGGGTTCACCCAGCCTTAAATGGGTACCGGATTTTTTCTGGGAAAGTAAAGCAGCACGGGCGTAATACCGACCACATTACCCCAAAAATCATGTGCTGAAGGTCTGTAAAATATAGGGTCACTAACACCATATTTCCCTATACGCCACTTGGCGTGACGGGGGGTACTTTACTTTTTTATATATATATATATATATATATATATATATATATATATATATACTCTGTATATGGCCCTTTTCGTCTTGTCAGACGGTCTAGTGGAGGCTATTGCGTATTTTTTTGAGGTATTGTTTTTGCCGAACAGCTTCTCTCGTGGCTAATTCTACCAATGTTTGACAAACACACGCGGTCACATAATGAACAGGTCAGGCTCGCTGGTCCACAGGGTTTACCATCCTTTTTCATGAGTCTCTTCTCTTCTAAGTCCTGTCTTAGCACAGTCTCAAATGTTGTTAAGCCGGTCCTTATACATGCTCTCCATGATGTGCGATCACTTGCCAGATGTTGCCAGTCGTTTTCACAGATGGAGAAGTCTTTCAGAGATGATTTGCAGATATCTCTATATCGTAGTTTAGGTCTGCCGATTTGTCTTTTTCCGTGTTTTAGCTCACCATATAGTATTTGCCTAGGAATGCGTTTTTCTTCCATCCGTTGGACATGCCCCAGCCATCTTAGCCTTCGACTTCTGAGCATCGACATGATTGTTAGGGTCTTAGCACGTTGCAGGACAGTTACAATATATATATATTATGTATTGTAGTATATCTTTTCAGTTTAAACTTAAATTTGACTAGCAGAAGACAATGATCTAAAGCCACATTTGCTCCTCTGTATACTTTTACATCCTGTAAGGATGACTTAAACTTTTTATAAATACATATGTGTAGTCAATTTGATCCTTTGTTCTATGATCTGGTGACACCCATATAGCTTTACATATTCTTTTTTGTTGTAATATTGTTTCTCCTAGGCTCATTTGATTAAGAACACATGCGGCCATGAATATCTCTTCATTCTCATTCATTTCTCAAAGCCCATGTTTTCCTTTGATCTCTTCAAAGTCTCAATTGTCTGATCTTCCATCAAGTTTATAATATCTTTGGATCGTCTTCCATTCATCTGACATTACAACTGTTTGTATAATTAATCTTTAACTAAATCTCCCTTATCATTGGTTGGTACATATCATTGGATAATGTGTATTTAAAAAAAAAAAAATTGTGTTGTTTTAAATGTTGGTCTTATTAGTCTTTTGCCCTACAACTTCCCATTCTATCAGTGTTTTGTGTCCTTCCCTTATAACATTATAGCTCCCCCTTCACTATTTTGTGCTCAAGGTTCCTGGTGTCCTGATGATAAATTTATCTCGCCTGTGTTTAGTTTTATCCTTTCTGTTCCTAACCATCTAGTTTTGCACATTTCTAGTATCTATTTTGTAGTTTTACTTACATATCCGTGAGTGTGTGTTTTATGTTTGCTCCTGCTGAAGGCCTATTGGGCCGAAACGTCATTCGAATCTGTGTCATCTACTAATCACGTAAAGCTTCTAACATACCTTTTTTTCAATTTTTCCTATCTATTTTGTAGTTTGCCATTTCTGCTGCTACTTGTGCAGCTTTTCCTTGTTCATTTAGAGTATGTACATTCCAGGTGCCAATTCTGGAGGATTTCCTGGTAGACAAAAGGCAAGTCAGCAACCCGTACTCCTTGTGGCTTTTTCTGGATTGCACCGTATATCTCTTAGACAGAGAGCCTTTATCTTTCCTGGATGGCGGATTTACTTTTTTCCCTTCCTTTGGCTTGTCCATGTTTATGGAGTTTTTGCGGCTTATTTTTTACAGTAAAGGATAGCCAGTCCTGTGCCCAACACTCTTAGTCACCTCTTACAAACATGCCTGGTAGGGAACTTCGCTACAATTCTTTACTCCCCTTTCGAGCCCTAGCAGTGCACAAGCATAATTGTAGAAGTGCTTGTTAATTAATGTTATTTAATTGTATACACTATTTTATTTGTTTGTTTAATATTTGCTTCTGTATGTACGCCTTTATTAGAAATAATATTTGTTCTTAGAGATATCAGTAACAAATTAATTAATTAAAAGTAATGCATTTTTAATTTTGTACAAAACATTTTATTTATTATGTGATTTTTATCAGAAAATGGCCAGCTATCAAGCTGTCAGTGGAGGTCCAGGCCTTGGACCACTGTTAACTCATTTAACTATGGAGACTGAGATGCAAAAAATCTTGGCTGAAGAGAAGGCCAGGGCAGAAGAACATAAAATAAATTATCAGCGGCTGAAAGTGGAGCACACAAGGTAGAAGTACACTTTGTTGTTACTGAAGTGAATATTAATAACTTCATTATTTTATTCATCATTTCATTATTTTTTTTTTATTTAACACTAGAGATTACGATACGTATATGTGTACTCTTCCTTATATGATACCATAATAAACATTACTACCACTTAAATGTAACATTAGGAGCTCTAAAAATAGTATTTTCTTTGAACTTTTAACACATAGCTGTGTGTTTACACTAGGAGAGACACAGGGACTCGGATTTCCTGGCTCAGGCTGATTTATGACAACCCTAACATAATTTATGGTTAATGCATGTTAATAAATTCATTATTTTAATTCAACACTATCTCTTCTTTTACTTTTTTTAAGTAGGAAGGTCTATGGATTAAGTTGTAGTTTGATTACGAAACTCATTGGCCCATAGATTCAACACTGCAGACAAAACTATATGGACCACTGCAAGAACCACAAAAACAATAAAATTTATACAAGAAATGATGTTGCACATATAGACAATACTTTAGACGAATTAAAGACATATAGATTACTTTGAAATAAAAAATTGTGACAATTGATATGTCATTTTGAAGACAATTGAAATGACATAACATGGTATGAGGCTTATCATTTAACCAAAACATTGCCTTGAGATCCAATTTGGTCTCCCTCTGGCATAAAAAAGAAGGCTGGCTAACAGAGGCAAGGATAGATATGTTCCATGCAGTGGTGGACTACTGATCTAGAAGACCTAGTATTGCTTTAACAAATTTTTGCAACATGTGATAGGCAGCGAATGATGCTAAGAGGAAGCCGAACATGCAGCTCGATTAATGTACCAACCACCAATGTGTGAATAGACAACGTAACACTGCAGTAGCCACGGTACCATGTATTCAAATTTCAGGCTATAAATCGACTCTAAACCAGGAAAAGATTTCCGTATCTGATTCCCATGTTTCTCCTAGTGTAAACACACAGCTGTGTAGCAAAAGTTCAAAGAAAATACAATTTTTGGAACTCTAAATGTAATGTTTAGTGTTTGTAAATTTTACAAATGTGTAGTAAAAATGTAATTCACTGATAGGTGACGTAATATAGGGTTAAATCTGTCTTGGTGTTCTTGCATGTTGTCTATTTTCATGTATATCAATGCTTGATCATCTGTGAAAGGAAGTTTGTTGATTTTTGACCTTTTTGGGTCTTTCTTCCAATATGGATTCCACAAAAGAGCCTGTCGAACAATACTTTCAGTAAGTTTCCATAGTGTGTGTATCCTTTACATTTGTTGTCTTTATCGCATCCCTTTGTCCACTGGTATTTATCTGGCACTTTCCCATAGTTCTTTATTTAGTAATTTTGTCGTGCCATTTCCATCCTTTTATTCTGCAATAATATCCAACAATGAAAGTTTATATTTGTTGTTGTTCTCCATGATACACATCCATTGCATATCTTTAGAAGTAAACATAATTGTCTTATAGTGCAAAAGTGTACTTACCAGTTTAATAACTTGGTTAAAGTGCTTTAAATTTGGCTTTAATGAAGCTTATCCACATGTTATCTGCCTTTTTTTGTTCACTGAGCCTACAATGATTGATATAAATATCAAAAAGACTTAAAAACAATGATCATAAGCAAAGAAAATACTCAAAATCTGCAAGTGGATATCAAAGTTGAAGGAATAGACCTGGAGACAGTTCAGAGCTACAACTACCTTGGACATACTATAACCAGTGATGGAAAATGTAAAACTGAAATAAACAAAAGAATAGGAATGGCAAAAAGTAATTTTAATGCCATGAAAAGTATACTAACATCAAAACAAATAACACCAGGGCTAAAACTAAGAACAGCAAAATGTTATATCTTCTCAATATTCCTGTATGGTAGAGAAACATGGACATTAGACAAGAAAACAGAACAGAAAATTGAGGCCTTTGAAATGTGGATTTATAGAAGAATGGGAAGAATTGGATGGAAAGAAAATAAAATAAATTATGTAACTAAACTAAAAATGAAAAGAGAACTACTAAACACAATTCAAACAAAACAAATGAGATTTTGGGGACATGTTAAAAGACACAACAGCCTACTAAAAGTAATCTTGGAAGGGAAAATACAAGGTAGAAGAGACAGAGGCAAACCAAGACTAACATGGACGAGTAACATCAACAGAAGGACAATTCAGCCTAAGACAATCTGCACCATTAAAAGCAAGAGACATCGCAGAATAGTGCTCTATGGTAGCTAACCTTCGATGTGGAGACGGCACTCAATGATGATGAATCTACAGTACCTTGCCCATCAGGCTAATGTTCCTCACAGTCTGCTATGTATGTGAATGTTAGGAACACACCATTATGTACATATTCAGGCAACCTGGATTAACTTGTATTTTGTATTATATGAGCTATCCAGTGCACATCATACATCAAACTCAGTAATCTCTAGTTCAATGAGGGATAATTATGTCATTAAAATTAATTCAGACTATCAACCTTCGGTTGTTGATTTTTATGGCCGAATGGTTGCATAGTATATGTATATGTCAGATGTTAAATACTCATGACTGTTAGGTTTCTGTTAGGATGAGGGCATTATATTTTTTGAATGCAATTCTAAAAAAAAAAAAAAAGTGGTATGGTGACAGCTGTACATGGTAATTGACAAAACAAAAGTCGACGTTTCGGCCAAGTAGGCCTTCAGCTGGAACTACAAGCATCTCTACGCATCTTGACGCCTTTACTTCCTTACTTATTTTTTAAATGCCAGTCTGAAATTGTGTCACTGCCTTGATTGTGTTTCTTATCTCAATAAGTATCAGCTGTTAATATTTTTTATATTTTGGCCCCATTGTTTCATAAGTAACCCCCTCTTTACCTTCTAGGAAATATTTGTTCAACACAGAAATAAAATCACCATGTCTGGTGATTCTTTGCTTTTGTTCATCAGACTTAGCTGAGGACCAGCTTTGTTTCATGCCTTATGTCCTTATTATGGGCAGTCCTCTCAATTGTGGCAAGAGATCTAATGACCATCATATTAGTGTTCTTAATATTTCTCTAGGTCGACCACTTTTTATTTTCTCATTTGAGGGATTGCTGTGATTCTATTGTTATCTCTTTTCATGGCCCATATATACTTTGTAGGAGTGTACGTTACATCCCATCAATTGCTCCAATATTCTTCTCCTTCTTCTTCTGCAATTGTGGTTCATTCAGACTAGGACTCCGGACTCTCTTATGAAGGCAGCTTTCTGTTTCAGTGATTCGGTTGCCCCATATAGTTTCAATATATGCTCACCTTCTTTTCTTCATTATATATGATATTGTTGGATACATGCCCATTTCTCTTACCTCTGCACTAGTCTTAATTCTAGGAAAGAGACCGACCATTATTGCTTTTTCATCGTCAATATAATGTTTGGAACAATTGCCAGTTTTCTTTGTTTAATTAAATTCATAAGCCAATTGATTTTAATTTGTTTAAACATACTTTAACTGAATCTGTGACCAAAGATGTCTAAAAGTACATGGACTGAATGTGGTCAGTGCCTCATAGCTGACTGAATGTGAATCTGTGAATCATGATGGATCAAAACCCTACTAGGGGAATTGGGTGGTCTAGAGGTAAGATCTCTGGACAAGAAGATCAAGGATTCAAATCCTGCCACAGGTTATGGACATTTTCCTCTTCAAATCCTGCCACAGGTTCTGGACATTTTTCTCTTCAAATCCTGCCACAGGTTGTGGGCATTTTTCTCTTCAAATCATGCCACAGGTTGTGGGCATGTTTCTCTTCAAATCATGCCACAGTTTGTGGACATTTTTCTCTTCAAATCATGCCACAGGTTGTGGGCATTTTTCTCTTCAAATCATGCCACAGGTTGTGGGCATTTTTCTCTTCAAATCATGCCACAGGTTGTGGACATTTTTCTCTTCAAATCATGCCACAGGTTGTGGGCATTTTTCTCTTCAAATCATGCCACAGGTTGTGGGCATGTTTCTCTTCAAATCATGCCACAGGTTGTGGACATTTTTCTCTTCAAATCATGCCACAGGTTGTGGACATTTTTCTCTTCAAATCATGCCACAGGTTGTGGACATTTTTCTCTTCAATTCCATTGAATCTTTGTGGCTCTAAGCATTAAGCAACTCATGGCAGTTACAAAATTAAACAGTTGGTCAAAATGGCCACTCTTTGGTCAACATTGTTAAGCAAAATATTAAAAAATACCCATGCCAAAAATGGATGTGTTGGGCCAAAATGTGCAGATATTGTGGCTTGCTGTAAACTAACAACACAACACATACACACCCACATAATGGGTGAGCTCTGAAGATGAAGAGAAACTTCTTTACCTCTCCATGATAGACTAGCCAGTGCAGTCTAGGGATTGAGAGGAAAGGGAACCTGATACCCAAAACCTTTTGATAACATTTCTTCACCATAGCTTGTATTTTATTCTATAGTTCTACTGTGAGGGTCTATGTTTTGCAAGCATATAGGAAAATTGAAATAAGAACAGGAGTAAGGCAGAGATGCCTTCTGTCTCCATTTCTCTTTCTACTGGCCATAGATTGGATTATGTGAATAACTCAAAACAACAGAAATGGGATCCAGTGGTCACTGACCAAGCAACTTAACGATTTAGACTTTGCTGATGACATAGCTCTCCTATCACACAGCCGTCAACAGATGCAGGATAAAATGAGCATACTTGATGAGAAATCACAACAGCTAGGACAGCTAAGATGATGGCGGTGGATAGGACACACACTGTGGAAGCCAACTAAGAGTATTACACAATTGGCCCTTTTTTGGAATCCCCAGGTGAAAAGACAAAGAGGAAGACCAAGAAATTCTTGGAGAAGACAGATAGAAGCAGAGATGAAGATGATGGGGAAGACATGGAATGATCATAAAAGAATGGTAAGAAACAGATCGACTTGAAAAGTGTTTGTTGAAGACCTATGCTCCACAGGGAACTGAAAGGTAGAAGAGAAGAGAGAGGAAAATTGATATAACATGTGTGCTGATTAACATGATTTTAGAGCCTAGAATGATGTTTTTTATCTTTCCAAATAGGTTTTAGTCTTGAACTTACCTTCAGTAAAAATGTACATATGGAACTGTTGAAGACCTTTTGAGTTGAGGTGTTGGCTTATTTTGTTTTGTCTTATTCAACAAGTCTTTATAAACTATTTTGTATTATTTTATTGTATTTATACCAACAATTAGTGTTCATAGCACTGTTGAAGACCTTTTGAGTTGAAATGCTGGCTTGTGTTTTTTCCACACAAGGATTTAAAATACTCTTTTGTGCTGTTCTAGTGTTTTTAAACATATGAATACATAGTTTTAAAGACAGGAGAGATTTAAACTAATGTAACATTGCTGCTAGAGAAACACTCTAACCAATCGTCAGAGAGAAACATGAACCCTGTGTAGTATAGTCTTTCTGTATAGTATGTATATTTATAAAGTGTTGTTGCTTGAAAAAACTCTATATTGTAGATCATGTTGGGAGCCGCGATAGCTCAGTGGTTAGTGAACTGGACCACAAAGGACAAGAGGTAGGGCTCGATCCCAACCGACGGCTTTCAGGTTCACCCAGCCTTAAATGGGTACTGGATTTTTTTCTGGGAAAGTAAAGCGGCACGGGCGTAATACCGACCACATTACCCCAAAAATCATGTGCTGAAGGTCTGTAAAAATTATGGTCACTAACACCATATTCCCTATACACCACTTGGCGTGACCGGGGTACTTTACTTTTTTTTTTTTTTTTTTGTAGATCATGTTATTTTGGTTAAATTATTTTTTAGTCGGCTTCATTGTAACCTTTTTCAAAAGATGATATTATGTTGGTATTAACGCATTCCATACCATGTGTTATCGACACGTTTTGCAGCTTTTAATTTATTGATGTTATTATTTCCACTAAAACAATTCTCTTATTTAAACCACTTTTTTGACTTACCTGGGTGAATTGTCTGAACAAACCTTGTGTTTTAGATCAATTTTAATTTATTTTCTGTTATTTAAATTTTTTTTAAATTCAGAAAAATTACCTTGTTGCAGTGTGTTAAACCTATTATAGTTCGTTCAAAATTCGTACCCACAGAGTTGATCATTTATCTCGGAAACTGTTTGATGAATTTCTGTAATTCTTTTTCATGAAATCTTATTTTTTTCACCGACCTTCAGATTTTATAACATTTAAGTACAAAGGTAGTCTGAATTTTGCACAAATCGTTTTTTGTTATATAATTTTAGGAAAATATCAAACTGCGTGCTCTAAACATTAGATTTTACTGTAAATTATGTTAATTTTCTAACAATGCAAGCCAAAGGCATATCCGTGTTGCATTGAATAGGGCAACATTTTTCATTTGGTTTTATATCTTCGTCATAGAGATAGGTAAACTTCCTTCCTCTGCAGAGTCAAAGTTCTGTCCTATCCATTGATTGAAATACTTTCTATCTATATTTAGAGCTGTCCGTGTTCTGTTTTCTGGTTTTTTTATATCGTAATATAACTGACCTCTTATAGATTCTTTGCAAAAGTGCATGTACAGTAACACAATTACCTTTTGCACAGTGATGAATTTACACTTTAAACTCTTCATGGTTTTAAAAATCAAGTAGTGACTTCACAACAGCTTACAAATTATCACACATTCAGGAATATTCATTAATAGTAAATATTTTGTCAAAATACGCCTCTGGACCAATTTAACAAGAAACTGAAAATTAAATTACCAAAAAAAAACCTCGGAGTGACACGCGTCTTACAAGTTAAGAGTGCAAAACGGTGCTAAGATTGTGTGGTGTGCATGTGAAATTTTATCTTTTTAATTGGTGAGTTGATTACAACAAATGTGGGTATTGTAAAATCCTAAAATTTAGAACAAGCAAGAAAATCATATTTTTATATACCTTAAATAAGCAAAAATCTTTCCTAAATGCATGACAGTAGGGCAAAAATTCAGACAGAAGGTCAGTGAGAAAATAAGATTTCACGAAAAAGAATTACAGAAATTCATCAAACAATTTCCGAGATAATTAATGAACTCTGTGGGCACGAATTTGTGAACGAATTATAGTAGTGAATGTGTTAAAGGAAACAGAGAAAATATATAAGACAAGCTATGAGCTTAATGAGAAATCAACAAGAGAATTATAAACAACTGTAAAGGTAGAAAGTTGTGAAGGGACGTGATCATCTATGCCAGCAGGCATGATACTTGATGATGATGCCTTATTAAGTGCCTAGTTTGTGATGCCTGCTTTTATTACTCACAGGCTCCAGGACAAAATACTTGAACTGGAAGCTGAAAACAAGTCAACAATTGAAGAATCAAAAATTGTCAAAGACAAGTACCTGGCCATGTATGAAGCTTGCACGCGAGAATTAGGAGAGAAAATAGCAGAGATAGAAGATATGAAAGCTAGGGTAAGTATTCAATTCTGTTTTATTGCTTTCTCATTTGTTTTATTGCTGTTTAATTCCTGTTTTACTGCAGGCTAATTCATGTTTTATTGCTGTTATTGCTGCTTAATGTTATTTGCTTTAGCAAGAGCAAATAGTGGGGTGTTATGTACACTTCTATAAGGTATGGTGATAGCTTTACAAAAAAGGAACACAACAAAATACTGATGTTTCGGCCTTCATGCGGTCTTCCTCAGAAAACAAGAACAACACAAACAAACAACAAAATAAATATAACTACTACATCTAGGATGAGCAAGACAGGTAAATCAAGGAGAGATAAACAGAGAGATAGAGAAGAAAAGATGAAACGAAAGAGCAATAAGCGACATATTGGAGGATAAAAATAGATAATATGTGAAAATTAGTAATTTAAATTATATATAAAATTAAAGCAAGACTTAACTGATGCAGATCCTAAAAGCTCTGAGCAGGTGGTTGGATAACTGTGAGTCCAATGAGATGCAGGAGGAGAGAAGGAAGGAAGGTTGTAGGTAGAGAAGTCAGATGAGGTAAACAAAAAGTAGAATCATCATTGGGGTGAGAGGGAGTCAAGGGATGGACTTTCCACAATTCAAGCTGGGGCACTCTGGGAATGGAGATTCTGTGTTGCCTAGGTGTCAGAACACAGTTTTAACACACGGAAAAAGACAAATCGGTAGACCTAAACTACGATAAAGTGATATCTTTAAATCATCTCTGAATGACTTCTCCATCTGTGAATATGACTGGGAACATCTGGCAAGTGATTGCACATCATGGAGAGCATGTATAAGGAATGGTATAATACATCATGGAGAGCATGTATAAGGAACGGTATAAAATCATTTGAAACTGTGCTAAGGTAAAACTTAGAAGAGATAAGACTCATGAAAAAACCCTGTGGACCAGTGGGCCTGACTTGTTCATTCTGTGACCGCGTGTGTTTGTCAAACATTGGTAGAATTAGCCACGAGAGAAGCTGTTTGACAAAAGCAAAAGCTAAAAAAATACACAATAGCCTGCACCGTCTGACAAGATGAAAAAAACCATATAGAACCCAGTGAGGAAATACTAACAGAGGCAGATGCGTGAGAGGTAGATTATAAGACAAATTAGGAAAAGGCAGTACAGATTTGTGGGTCATTTATGGAGAAGAGGTGGGTTGGAATATTTAGTAACAACAGGAAAAATAGAAGACAGGAGATATAGAGGTAGACAAAGAGAAAGATACTGGATGGTCTGACAGCATAGTATGAGAAAAGATTGAGTTATACACACAAGATTGAGGGTTATAGAGGTAAATGATGCTTCTCTGTACGGACTTTGATATCGATAACAGGCATCAACATTCACCTTAAAGTCTTGTTGATTCATCTCAAAAGAACAAGCAGATCAGTTGGCAAAGGAAGGCTCAGCAGGCACATAACTAGATACACCGGTTACATACCATCATAAGAAACAGATAATCAAATCAATCAGAGGACTACAAGCCCCAAAATAGGATGTCCTTTCATAATATGAATAGATATGAACAAGTTATCATTATACGCCTCAGAACAGGACACAATCGACTCCATCCATAGTCACATGTATACAAAATTCAAGATCGGCACATCAACTACTTGTACATGTGGACAGGCACCCCAGATTGCTGAACACATGTTCAAGATTGCACAGAATATAGTAGACTAAGGAAAATCCATTGGCCCATAGATACAACACTACAGACAAAACTATATGGGCCACTGCAAGAATTACAAAAGACAGTAAAATTTATACAGGAAACGACATTGCAGATATAGACAATACTTCGGGCGAACGAAAGATAGATAGATTTCAAAAGAACATATTTGACATTTATTTATAGCAACACTTTTTTGCTTTTGGTAATTTTGTAAATATAAATATATATATAACATTTAGAGATTATTCTATTTTAAAAAACATACTTTTAAGTAAACACATTTTTTTATTTTTAGATGATCTCTCCATCTCGGTTAGAATTGATAAAAGCTGAAACAGTCGATGAAATAGAAAGATTGTACAAGGAAAAGACAAAAAAGCATGAGGCTGAAGTAGAGGAGTACAGGCTGGCATTGAATAAAATTCGTTATGAATTTTCTTTTCTGAAATCTGAATATGAACATGATCAGGAAGAGCATCGGAAACACATGGAAGACCTGGTTAAGCAGCATGATGTTGAGGTGAGTGCTAATTTATGTGTGTGTAACATAATGAATCCATCGTAAAAATTACTGCCTCAAAATACAAATCCTTTAAATTTGACTATTTGCTGTGTGTAAACATTCCCCCCCTCCTAATTCCCTACCTTCCTATTTACTACTTCTGTTGACCCTTGAGTGTTGGGTTTGTTTCTTTGATGCTGAATTTTTTTTTCACATGCATCGTAAAGAGTACAATGGTATCATAGAAGGGGGGCTGATTAAAAAAAATAAATAAATTTAGCTAAATTTCACGATTTTTTTTTTTTTTTTTTTAAATCTTTTTTTTTTCCCTTATGACTGGGGAAATCTCCTTGGCCGTCAGTGAGACATCAAACAAACCTTTGTAACATGGGATAGCCAGTAAATGATGCTTTGAGGAGACATCAAACAAACCTTTGTAACATGGGATAGCCAGTAAATGATGCTTTGAGGAGACATCAAACAAACCTTTGTAACATGGGATAGCCAGTAAATGATGCTTTGAGGAGACATCAAACAAACCTTTGTAACATGCGATAGCCAGTAAATGATGCTTTGAGGAGACATCAAACAAACCTTTGTAACATGCGATAGCCAGTAAATGATGCTTTGAGGAGACATCAAACAAACCTTTGTAACATGGGATAGCCAGTAAATGATGCTTTGAGGAGACATCAAACAAACCTTTGTAACATGCGATAGCCAGTAAATGATGCTTTGAGGAGACATCAAACAAACCTTTGTAACATGGGATAGCCAGTAAATGATGCTTTGAGGAGACATCAAACAAACCTTTGTAACATGGGATAGCCAGTAAATGATGCTTTGAGGAGACATCAAACAAACCTTTGTAACATGGGATAGCCAGTAAATGATGCTTTGAGGAGACATCAAACAAACCTTTGTAACATGGGATAGCCAGTAAATGATGCTTTGAGGAGACATGAAACAAACCTTTGTAACATGGGATAGCCAGTAAATGATGCTTTGAGGAGACATCAAACAAACCTTTGTAACATGGGATAGCCAGCTAATGATGCTTTGAGGAGACATCAAACAAACCTTTGTAACATGGGATAGCCAGCAAATGATGCTTTGAGGAGACATCAAACAAACCTTTGTAACATGGGATAGCCAGTAAATGATGCTTTGAGGAGACATCAAACAAACCTTTGTAACATGGGATAGCCAGTAAATGATGCTTTGAGGAGACATCAAACAAACCTTTGTAACATGCGATAGCCAGCAAATGATGCTTTGAGGAGACATCAAACAAACCTTTGTAACATGGGATAGCCAGTAAATGATGCTTTGAGGAGACATCAAACAAACCTTTGTAACATGGGATAGCCAGCAAATGATGCTTTGAGGAGACATCAAACAAACCTTTGTAACATGGGATAGCCAGAAAATGATGCTTTGAGGAGACATCAAACAAACCTTTGTAACATGGGATAGCCAGTAAATGATGCTTTGAGGAGACATCAAACAAACCTTTGTAACATGGGATAGCCAGTAAATGATGCTTTGAGGAGACATCAAACAAACCTTTGTAACATGCGATAGCCAGCAAATGATGCTTTGAGGAGACATCAAACAAACCTTTGTAACATGGGATAGCCAGTAAATGATGCTTTGAGGAGACATCAAACAAACCTTTGTAACATGGGATAGCCAGCAAATGATGCTTTGAGGAGACATCAAACAAACCTTTGTAACATGGGATAGCCAGCAAATGATGCTTTGAGGAGACATCAAACAAACCTTTGTAACATGCGATAGCCAGCAAATGATGCTTTGAGGAGACATCAAACAAACCTTTGTAACATGCGATAGCCAGTAAATGATGCTTTGAGGAGACATCAAACAAACCTTTGTAACATGCGATAGCCAGCAAATGATGCTTTGAGGAGACATCAAACAAACCTTTGTAACATGCGATAGCCAGCAAATGATGCTTTGAGGAGACATCAAACAAACCTTTGTAACATGCGATAGCCAGCAAATGATGCTTTGAGGAGACATCAAACAAACCTTTGTAACATGCGATAGCCAGCAAATGATGCTTTGAGGAGACATCAAACAAACCTTTGTAACATGCGATAGCCAGCAAATGATGCTTTGAGGAGACATCAAACAAACCTTTGTAACATGCGATAGCCAGCAAATGATGCTTTGAGGAGACATCAAACAAACCTTTGTAACATGCGATAGCCAGCAAATGATGCTTTGAGGAGACATCAAACAAACCTTTGTAACATGCGATAGCCAGCAAATGATGCTTTGAGGAGACATCAAACAAACCTTTGTAACATGCGATAGCCAGCAAATGATGCTTTGAGGAGACATCAAACAAACCTTTGTAACATGCGATAGCCAGCAAATGATGCTTTGAGGAGACATCAAACAAACCTTTGTAACATGCGATAGCCAGCAAATGATGCTTTGAGGAGACATCAAACAAACCTTTGTAACATGCGATAGCCAGCAAATGATGCTTTGAGGAGACATCAAACAAACCTTTGTAACATGCGATAGCCAGCAAATGATGCTTTGAGGAGACATCAAACAAACCTTTGTAACATGCGATAGCCAGCAAATGATGCTTTGAGGAGACATCAAACAAACCTTTGTAACATGCGATAGCCAGCAAATGATGCTTTGAGGAGACATCAAACAAACCTTTGTAACATGCGATAGCCAGCAAATGATGCTTTGAGGAGACATCAAACAAACCTTTGTAACATGCGATAGCCAGCAAATGATGCTTTGAGGAGACATCAAACAAACCTTTGTAACATGCGATAGCCAGCAAATGATGCTTTGAGGAGACATCAAACAAACCTTTGTAACATGCGATAGCCAGCAAATGATGCTTTGAGGAGACATCAAACAAACCTTTGTAACATGCGATAGCCAGCAAATGATGCTTTGAGGAGACATCAAACAAACCTTTGTAACATGGGATAGCCAGAAAATGATGCTTTGAGGAGACATCAAACAAACCTTTGTAACATGGGATAGCCAGTAAATGATGCTTTGAGGAGACATCAAACAAACCTTTGTAACATGGGATAGCCAGTAAATGATGCTTTGAGGAGACATCAAACAAACCTTTGTAACATGCGATAGCCAGCAAATGATGCTTTGAGGAGACATCAAACAAACCTTTGTAACATGGGATAGCCAGTAAATGATGCTTTGAGGAGACATCAAACAAACCTTTGTAACATGGGATAGCCAGCAAATGATGCTTTGAGGAGACATCAAACAAACCTTTGTAACATGGGATAGCCAGCAAATGATGCTTTGAGGAGACATCAAACAAACCTTTGTAACATGCGATAGCCAGCAAATGATGCTTTGAGGAGACATCAAACAAACCTTTGTAACATGCGATAGCCAGCAAATGATGCTTTGAGGAGACATCAAACAAACCTTTGTAACATGCGATAGCCAGCAAATGATGCTTTGAGGAGACATCAAACTTTTGTAACATGGAACACCCAGTAAATGATGCTTTGAGGAGACATCAAACAAACCTTTGTAACATGGGATAGCCAGTAAATGATGCTTTGAGGAGACATCAAACAAACCTTTGTAACATGGATAGCCAGCAAATGATGCTTTGAGGAGACATCAAACAAACCTTTGTAACATGGGATAGCCAGCAAATGATGCTTTGAGGAGACATCAAACAAACCTTTGTAACATGGGATAGCCAGTAAATGACTCTTTGAGGAGACATCAAACTTTTGTAACATGGAACACCCAGTAAATGATGCTTTGAGGAGACATCAAACAAACCTTTGTAACATGGGATAGCCAGTAAATGATGCTTTGAGGAGACATCAAACAAACCTTTGTAACATGGGATAGCCAGCAAATGATGCTTTGAGGAGACATCAAACAAACCTTTGTAACATGGGATAGCCAGCAAATGATGCTTTGAGGAGACATCAAACAAACCTTTGTAACATGGGATAGCCAGTAAATGATGCTTTGAGGAGACATCAAACAAACCTTTGTAACATGGGATAGCCAGCAAATGATGCTTTGAGGAGACATCAAACAAACCTTTGTAACATGGGATAGCCAGTAAATGATGCTTTGAGGAGACATCAAACAAACCTTTGTAACATGGATAGCCAGCAAATGATGCTTTGAGGAGACATCAAACAAACCTTTGTAACATGGGATAGCCAGCAAATGATGCTTTGAGGAGACATCAAACAAACCTTTGTAACATGCGATAGCCAGCAAATGATGCTTTGAGGAGACATCAAACAAACCTTTGTAACATGCGATACCCAGCAAATGATGCTTTGAGGAGACATCAAACAAACCTTTGTAACATGCGATAGCCAGCAAATGATGCTTTGAGGAGACATCAAACAAACCTTTGTAACATGCGATAGCCAGTAAATGATGCTTTGAGGAGACATCAAACAAACCTTTGTAACATGCGATAGCCAGTAAATGATGCTTTGAGGAGACATCAAACAAACCTTTGTAACATGCGATAGCCAGCAAATGATGCTTTGAGGAGACATCAAACAAACCTTTGTAACATGCGATACCCAGCAAATGATGCTTTGAGGAGACATCAAACAAACCTTTGTAACATGCGATAGCCAGCAAATGATGCTTTGAGGAGACATCAAACAAACCTTTGTAACATGCGATAGCCAGCAAATGATGCTTTGAGGAGACATCAAACAAACCTTTGTAACATGCGATAGCCAGCAAATGATGCTTTGAGGAGACATCAAACAAACCTTTGTAACATGCGATAGCCAGCAAATGATGCTTTGAGGAGACATCAAACAAACCTTTGTAACATGCGATACCCAGCAAATGATGCTTTGAGGAGACATCAAACAAACCTTTGTAACATGCGATACCCAGCAAATGATGCTTTGAGGAGACATCAAACAAACCTTTGTAACATGCGATACCCAGCAAATGATGCTTTGAGGAGACATCAAACAAACCTTTGTAACATGCGATACCCAGCAAATGATGCTTTGAGGAGACATCAAACAAACCTTTGTAACATGCGATACCCAGCAAATGATGCTTTGAGGAGACATCAAACAAACCTTTGTAACATGCGATACCCAGCAAATGATGCTTTGAGGAGACATCAAACAAACCTTTGTAACATGCGATACCCAGCAAATGATGCTTTGAGGAGACATCAAACAAACCTTTGTAACATGGGATAGCCAGCAAATGATGCTTTGAGGAGACATCAAACAAACCTTTGTAACATGCGATAGCCAGCAAATGATGCTTTGAGGAGACATCAAACAAACCTTTGTAACATGCGATAGCCAGCAAATGATGCTTTGAGGAGACATCAAACAAACCTTTGTAACATGCGATAGCCAGCAAATGATGCTTTGAGAAGACATCAAACAAACCTTTGTAACATGGGATAGCCAGCAAATGATGCTTTGAGGAGACATCAAACAAACCTTTGTAACATGCGATAGCCAGCAAATGATGCTTTGAGGAGACATCAAACAAACCTTTGTAACATGCGATAGCCAGTAAATGATGCTTTGAGGAGACATCAAACAAACCTTTGTAACATGCGATAGCCAGCAAATGATGCTTTGAGGAGACATCAAACAAACCTTTGTAACATGCGATAGCCAGCAAATGATGCTTTGAGGAGACATCAAACAAACCTTTGTAACATGCGATAGCCAGCAAATGATGCTTTGAGGAGACATCAAACAAACCTTTGTAACATGCGATAGCCAGTAAATGATGCTTTGAGGAGACATCAAACAAACCTTTGTAACATGCGATAGCCAGCAAATGATGCTTTGAGGAGACATCAAACAAACCTTTGTAACATGCGATAGCCAGCAAATGATGCTTTGAGGAGACATCAAACAAACCTTTGTAACATGCGATAGCCAGCAAATGATGCTTTGAGGAGACATCAAACAAACCTTTGTAACATGCGATAGCCAGCAAATGATGCTTTGAGGAGACATCAAACAAACCTTTGTAACATGCGATAGCCAGTAAATGATGCTTTGAGGAGACATCAAACAAACCTTTGTAACATGCGATAGCCAGCAAATGATGCTTTGAGGAGACATCAAACAAACCTTTGTAACATGGGATAGCCAGCAAATGATGCTTTGAGGAGACATCAAACAAACCTTTGTAACATGCGATAGCCAGCAAATGATGCTTTGAGGAGACATCAAACAAACCTTTGTAACATGGGATAGCCAGCAAATGATGCTTTGAGGAGACATCAAACAAACTTTTGTAACAAGGGATACCCAGCAAATGACTCTTTGAGGAGACATCAAACTTTTGTAACATGGAACACCCAGTAAATGATGCTTTGAGGAGACATCAAACAAACCTTTGTAACATGCGATAGCCAGCAAATGATGCTTTGAGGAGACATCAAACAAACCTTTGTAACAAGGGATACCCAGCAAATGACTCTTTGAGGAGACATCAAACTTTTGTAACATTGAACACCCAGTAAATGATGCTTTGAGGAGACATCAAACAAACCTTTGTAACATGCGATACCCAGTAAATGATGCTTTGAGGAGACATCAAACAAACCTTTGTAACATGCGATACCCAGCAAATGACGCTTTGAGGAGACATCAAACAAACCTTTGTAACATGGGATACCCAGCAAATGGCGCTTTGAGAAGACATCAAACAAACCTTTGTAACATGGAACACCCAGCAAATTATGCTTTGAGGAACCGAACATATGGCTGGATTGACAGACTTTTAGTGCTTGTGTGAATAGACAACATAATTCCTCCAGTAGCCATGCTGCAATGCCTTCAAATTTCAGGCCATAAATCTAATGTAACCCAGGAAATTATTACAGCATTTGGTTCCAGAGTGTCTACTTGGGTAAACACATAGCTGTGCTTCTAAAGTTCAAAGAAAATACTATTTTTGGAATTCCAATGTAACATTTAAATGATAGGGCTTGCTTGCTTGTGTTCACCAGATGATTAAAGGAATACACCTTCTCATCATCTGCCCTTAAGAGGACGTTAAGTGGGCGTGTCTGTGTTGTGTTGTGGTTTGCAGTAAAACTGTGATATTTATGCCCTTTGGCCCAACACATCCGGCTTCAGCATGTTATTTTTGAGTACCAGGTTGTCTTCCATTTTCGATACCTACTCGCTTGACCAGACTAGACAGGTTAGTCTGTTACTGGAGGTTTATTGGAGAGGTGGAGTAGATGGTTCTGGTTCACCAATCCTGGTGCAAGCCATCAGCTGTGGGTCGCTGACAACTTCCAGCTCTGCTGCTGGGAGGCAACTTTGCCTCCTAAATGATAGTAATTTTTCTGACATTATCGTGAAAACATGAGGTAGGAATCATAATCTAGGGTTAATCAATATTTTCAGAGACAAGAGATTTGTGTTTGAGGTGCACTATTTTGTTAGTGAGTCACACAAGAGATTTGTGTTTGAGGTGCAGTATTTTGTTAGTGAGTCATACAAGAGATTTGTGTTTGAGGTGCAGTATTTTGTTAGTGAGTCATACAAGAGATTTGTGTTTGAGGTGCAGTATTTTGTTAGTGAGTCACACAAGAGATTTGTGTTTGAGGTGCACTATTTTGTTAGTGAGTCACACAAGAGATTTGTGTTTGAGGTGCACTATTTTGTTAGTGAGTCGCACAAGAGATTTGTGTTTGAGGTGCAGTATTTTGTTAGCAAGTCACACAAGAGATTTGTGTTTGAGGTGCACTATTTTGTTAGTGAGTCGCACAAGAGATTTGTGTTTGAGGTGCACTATTTTGTTAGTGAGTCGCACAAGAGATTTGTGTTTGAGGTGCAGTATTTTGTTAGTGAGTCACACAAGAGATTTGTGTTTGAGGTGCACTATTTTGTTAGTGAGTCGCACAAGAGATTTGTGTTTGAGGTGCAGTATTTTGTTAGTGAGTCACACAAGAGATTTGTGTTTGAGGTGCAGTATTTTGTTAGTGAGTCATACAAGAGATTTGTGTTTGAGGTGCAGTATTTTGTTAGTGAGTCACGCAAGAGATTTGTGTTTGAGGTGCACTATTTTGTTAGTGAGTCACACAAGAGATTTGTGTTTGAGGTGCACTATTTTGTTAGTGAGTCACACAAGAGATTTGTGTTTGAGGTGCAGTATTTTGTTAGTGAGTCATACAAGAGATTTGTATTTGAGGTGCAGTATTTTGTTAGCAAGTTGTACAAGAGATTTGTGTTTGAGGTGCAGTATTTTGTTAGTGAGTCACACAAGAGATTTGTGTTTGAGGTGCAGTATTTTGTTAGTGAGTCACATAAGAGATTTGTGTTTGAGGTGCAGTATTTTATTAGTGAGTCATACAAGAGATTTGTGTTTGAGGTGCAGTATTTTGTTAGTGAGTCGCACAAGAGATTTGTGTTTGAGGTGCACTATTTTGTTAGTGAGTCACACAAGAGATTTGTGTTTGAGGTGCAGTATTTTGTTAGTGAGTCATACAAGAGATTTGTGTTTGATGTGCAGTATTTTGTTAGTGAGTCATACAAGAGATTTGTGTTTGAGGTGCAATATTTTGTTAGTGAGTCATACAAGAGATTTGTATTTGAGGTGCAGTATTTTGTTAGTGAGTCACACAAGAGATTTGTGTTTGAGGTGCAGTATTTTGTTAGTGAGTCACACAAGAGATTTGTGTTTGAGGTGCAGTATTTTGTTAGTGAGTCACACAAGAGATTTGTGTTTGAGGTGCAGTATTTTGTTAGTGAGTCACCCAAGAGATTTGTGTTTGAGGTGCAGTATTTTGTTAGTGAGTCACGCAAGAGATTTGTGTTTGAGGTGCAGTATTTTGTTAGTGAGTCGCACAAGAGATTTGTGTTTGAGGTGCACTATTTTGTTAGTGAGTCGCACAAGAGATTTGTGTTTGAGGTGCAGTATTTTGTTAGTGAGTCACACAAGAGATTTGTGTTTGAGGTGCAGTATTTTGTTAGTGAGTCATACAAGAGATTTGTGTTTGAGGTGCAGTATGTTGTTAGTGAGTCATACAAGAGATTTATGTTTGAAGTGCACTATTTTGTTAGCAAGTTGTACAAGAGATTTGTGTTTGAGGTACAGTATTTTGTTAGCAAGTTGTACAAGAGATTTGTGTTTGATGTGCAGTATGTTGTTAGTGAGTCACACAAGAGATTTGTGTTTGAGGTGCAGTGTTTTCTTAGTGAGTCACACAAGAGATTTGTGTTTGAGGTGCACTATTTTGTTAGGGAGTCATACATGAGATTTGTGTTTGAGGTGCAGTATTTTGTTAGTGAGTCACACAAGAGATTTATGTTTGAGGTGCAGTATTTTGTTAGTGAGTCATACAAGAGATTTGTGTTTTTAGGTGCAGTATTTTGTTAGTGAGTCATACAAGAGATTTATGTTTGAGGTGCAGTATTTTGTTAGCAAGTTGTACAAGAGATTTGTGTTTGAGGTGCACTATTTTGTTAGTGAGTCACACAAGAGATTTGTGTTTGAGGTGCAGTATTTTGTTAGTGAGTCACACAAGAGATTTGTGTTTGAGGTGCAGTATTTTGTTAGTGAGTCACACAAGAGATTTGTGTTTGAGGTGCAGTATTTTGTTAGTGAGTCACACAAGAGATTTGTGTTTGAGGTGCACTATTTTATTAGTGAGTCACACAAAAAGATTTGTGTGTTTGAGGTGCACTATTTTGTTTGCAAGCTCTTCAAAAGATTGGTGTTTGAAAATAACGTGACTGATGATGAATGTTAACATATTATCAGCTGACGAACTTGCGTCAAGACCGAGATGCAACAGTCACTCGGGTCCAGACAGAAACAGGCCAGGATAAACAGAAGCTGATGGTGTTGCAGAGAGAGAACGTTCAGCTGCACATACAGGTAAAGTCTGACTGACCTTTCTTTTGTAGCAAACATGTTGCCTTGTCAGAGGTGTGAGCACTTTTAATTAAATTGTGATAAAAAAAGGTGAAGAGTATTTATTGATTTGGACATCTTCATGCTTTCAGGACAGACTGAAGATAACCATAGATGCATAGTTTCTGTAGTTAGCTGATTATACATATTAATTTAATTATCTGGTTCACATGTATAGAAAATGTTACGAAAGCGATAGTTCATTTGGATATAAAGAGTTTCAAAAATAATGATTTACATGTAATTGTGTATTACAAAAATAATGATTCACGTGTAATTGTGTATAGTGTGTTACAAAAATAATGATTCACGTGTAATTGTGTATAGTGTGTTACAAAAATAATGATTTACATGTAATTGTGTATAGTGTGTTACAAAAATAATGATTTACATGTAATTGTGTATAGTGTGTTACAATAACAATGATTCACGTGTAATTATGTATAGTGTGTTACAATAACAATGATTCACGTGTATATGATGAATACAATAACAATGATTCACATGTATATAACGTGTTACAACATCAATGAATCACATATATATGTTGTGTTTTTGTTATAGGTCCAAAAGCTTATGAGCTTATGCCTTTCAGGCCAATGCCATGTAATGATATCTGCAGATATTTCTGAGTTGGAACAAGGTGTTCCATTTATCAGATCTTTTAGGAAGTAGAGTTGTTCTGATGTCACTGAGCTTTGGACAGTCAAAAGGGTTATGTTCTACTGTTTCATGTGGGTGTTCACAGAGTGGACATGCTGGAGTTTGTCTTGTTGTATTCTATTGATGTGGTTGTTCAGTGGTACATGACTGGTTCTCAGTCTGAACATAGTGGTTTGGTCTCTTCTTTTTAAGCTGTTAATCTTGTCATAGTGATTTGGCCTTGACATGTATTTAAAAGATCTCTCCCTGTTTTTCCCATGGCACATCCATTCAGCCAATCTTCTCTACTGTTGGAGTTTATAATTTGCTTGGCTTTGTTTAATGAGATGTTAGTATCAAATTGAGTCTGTCTGGATCCTTTCTTAGCTAATGTATCTGCCTTAACATTTCTTGGTGTATTGGAGTGTCCTGAGATCCATCACTAGCCTTATGTCATGTGTAGTAATGAGGTGATCAATGTCTAAGGTGAGCTGTGTAAGTTCTGGTTTGTGTTATTTCCTAGTACCTGCAGGGCTGATTTGGAATCTGTAAACATGATTATATTTCTTTACTTTGATGGTATAGTATCAAAAACAGTATTCATATAGTACACTGCTGTCTCTAAGGCTCTTACTTCTGCTTCATAATTGTTGCAGACTTCTCCATATGGGCCTCATTGTTCTTCTGCTGTACCTATTTGGATAATGTATTAAAATCCCATATCCAGCTTTGAAATTTGCCTTTGTGGCTGCACCATCAGTATATACATGATCTCATCTATATAACACGTTACAAAAACAGTGATTCACATCTATATAACGTGTTACAAAAACAGTGATTCAAATGTACATATCATTATGAAAAGAGTGATTTATATCAACAGCGAAACATAACCAGACCAGTATACTTTATGTGAACATTTAGGTAAAAGAATTGCTTACTGAACTTGAAGAAATTCGTGCTGTGAGAGAGAAACTGGGTTTGGACTCTGAATCGATTACCAGAACACAAGCCAAACAGCTGACTGAACATAAGATGACGATCAGAACACTGGAGGTAGAGCCCTAACATGTTTGTTTTGTTAGATACTTTACTTTATTAATCTGTAAGTAGCCACACATCAAATGTGTCTTTACTATGTTTATTAGGTGATGCTTTCATATTGAAACATTGCTTGTTTCAACAGAAACGCATTTATTCTGAAATAATTGGTTTTTCTCCACAAAAATAAAATAATATATGTTTTCTAAATAGGACAGTATTAAAACAGATGGGCAAAAACCTGATGATGATGGTAATGTAAAGATTTTAGCCTTGAACTATTGAGCCCATGTCTATGGCCTGAGATAAGCTGTGTAAAACCTGTAGGTGATTGATGTAGGTTGGTTAGCTATACAACTATCCAAACCCTGAAAATGACACATTCTTCGTCTCTGCATTCTTGTTACATATGGTACAAGCAGTAGGATAAAAGAAAGATCAGTGATGCCATGAACCCAAGATTCCTACATTGTATGAAACTGAACTTAACCTATGTCTCATAGTGATGATGTAAAAGTGCCTTTCTGACTCTCATCCTGTGTTTGTACAACTCTTAGCAACAGACATTTACTCACCTTCACAGTGTGAACCCCACACATGCACGCACAAACAACACACGAGAGAGAGAGTTTCCAGTTTTATTGATTAAACTAAAAATATAAAATAATTTCAATTTTCATAGAAAAACGATAAATATTAAACAGGAAAGTGCTTCAAATTGGCACTTAAAACAGCAGAGAAAAGAATAGGAGGCTAACATATGTCATTGTAAAAATGTTTTAATTCAACACAAATGTTGTGCATTCTTGAAAACATAACAAAAATGTGTCTCTGTTTTATTTAGTCTGAGAGGGAATCCTTGAAAAGACAACTTGACAATTTGCAACGAGAACTGGTTGCCATGTCAACAGACAGCACCAAATTTAAGGGAGACATGCATGAACTAGAAAAAAAGAACACAATATTGAGAGGTCATGCAGAGGAGGTCATACACAGGTCAAAGGTTGATGTATATGACCTGAAGATGGAGATGTTGAAGCAGAGAAGAGAGCTTGAGAAGGAGAGAGATGTTCTGAGGAACGTTGTAGAAGGTATTTATACATTTGTGCTGGGTAGATTTAGATCTTGAGGTCATGCTATAATTTATTTGTATTTTAATATTTAATTCTAATAAGTTAGGATTTCCTCCCTGCCTCAAAGCATATGGGGAAGTTGTTTTTTACATAACAAGTGGCACAATTTATGGATGGTATTGTCAGTATCACACCAGGCCATCCTACCTTCCAAGAAAAAAAATCTCTGGTATCCATTGTCAGTGATAGTAAAATTAAAGAGCCCCTCAATCCCAGTGGCGTATAGGGAATATGTGTTAGTGACCATAATTTTTATAAACCTTCAGCACATAATTTTTATAAACCTTCAGCACATAATTTTTATAAACCTTCAGCACATAATTTTTATAAACCTTCAGCACATGATTTTTATAAACCTTCAGCACATAATTTTTATAAACCTTCAGCACATAATTTTTATAAACCTTCAGCACATAATTTTTATAAACCTTCAGCACATAATTTTTATAAACCTTCAGCACATAATTTTTATAAACCTTCAGCACATAATTTTTATAAACCTTCAGCACATAATTTTTATAAACCTTCAGCACATAATTTTTATAAACCTTCAGCACATAATTTTTATAAACCTTCAGCACATAATTTTTATAAACCTTCAGCACATAATTTTTATAAACCTTCAGCACATAATTTTTATAGACCTTCAGCACATAATTTTTATAGACCTTCAGCACATAATTTTTATAAACCTTCAGCACATAATTTTTATAGACCTTCAGCACATAATTTTTATAAACCTTCAGCACATAATTTTTATAAACCTTCAGCACATAATTTTTATAAACCTTCAGCACATAATTTTTATAAACCTTCAGCACATAATTTTTATAAACCTTCAGCACATAATTTTTATAAACCTTCAGCACATAATTTTTATAAACCTTCAGCACATAATTTTTATAAACCTTCAGCACATAATTTTTATAAACCTTCAGCACATAATTTTTATAAACCTTCAGCACATAATTTTTATAAACCTTCAGCACATAATTTTTATAAACCTTCAGCACATAATTTTTATAAACCTTCAGCACATAATTTTTATAAACCTTCAGCACATAATTTTTATAAACCTTCAGCACATAATTTTTATAAACCTTCAGCACATAATTTTTATAAACCTTCAGCACATAATTTTTATAAACCTTCAGCACATAATTTTTAGGGTAATGTGGTCAGTATTGTGCCTGTGCCGCTTTACTTTTCCAGCAAAAAATCTGGTACCCATTTAAGACTGGGTGAACCCAAAAGTTGTTGTTCAGGATCGAACCCGATCTCTTGTCCTTTGTTGTCCAGTTGACTAACCACTGAGTTATCATGGCTCATATCAGAGACAGGATGAACTCTGAAATTGTGTCAGCCTGAGTAACAAAAAGATTGCCGCCACATGTGGGACTTGAACCCAGGCCCTGCTTGTCGACAGGAACCTCAGTGATTGAGTGGGTAATGCACTCACTTCCTGCTCAGATGGGTCCAGATTCAATATCCAGAAGGGGGTAGATTTTTTTTTTTATTTGACTGGCAAGGTTATGGGATTCACCCAGCCTCTAAAAATTGACATCAAAGATTTTTCTGGGAAGTAAAGGTAGCCTGGAGTGATACTGACCACATCAAGCTAAAATGTGTTGTTGGTCATAGTCTGCTTGTCTGTGCTGTGCCACCTCCTGGGCAATGAATTTTGCTGGCCAGATAAACTATCTATCTATTGACCTTTCTAGGCCATGGCTGGCCCATAGGACATAGACCCAGATACTCTTTTCCTTTTTCTAAATTTTCTTTCTAGCAGTTTCAATCCTTGCAAAAAAATTTATCAAATCTTGTCATCTGTCTCTGTTCTGTGCAAGCATTTCAATTTTATTGAGGGAGCCGATTCCTGCTGCCTTTGCCTCTCTGATCAATGTTCTTCTCAGTGTCTCTTTGGGTCACCCCTTTTTTCCCCCTACCGGTTGTTTTCCACATGAGGGCTTGCTTTGTTATTCAGTTATTATTGATGAGTTTCTCATTGACGAGAAACTCAACATCTCAGGCACAAAATACAACATGAAAATCAACATCAACAAAACAGAAGCCATGAACATCACCAAAAATAAACAGAACATCATCATAACTATAGAAGGCAGACAACTAAAACATGTAGAGGAATTCAAATACCTAGGAAGTCTAATGACAAACTATAATTCTCAAACGGCAGAGATAGAATCAAGATGCAATAAAGCTTGTCAAATCATCCTTGTCATCAGCTTGACAGTTATCACCATTATTGTCCAACAAGAAATAACTCAGGAGGCAAAACGAGCACTATACAATACAATCTTCATCCCAACGTTGTGCTACCAATGCCAGACCTGCACCCTAGATGCAAGAACAATAAGAAAAATAACCTCTACAGAGATGAAATGTGTTAGACGAATGACAGGAAACAGTCTGAGAGATAAGATCAGAAATGAAGAACTGAGAAAAAAGCTAGGAATAGCCCCCGCCATAGAATATATAAGGAAACAACAGATAAAATGGTTTGGTCATGTGACAAGGCAGAAAGAACAAAAGACAACACAACGAGCTTTCAACAAACATTGTGAGAACACCAGATCCAAGGGTCGACCACGAAAAAGATGGGTCGATGGAATATTAGAAGCACTAGGAAACATAACAGCAACAGAGGCGAACAGAAGAGCAAAAGATCGCAGATTATATCTCCCCTCGACGCTGAAAGGCAAATGAGGAAGGAAAGAAGAAGATTGATGAGTGATGGTATCGTATGACAGGGAACAGTTGGCTGTGTTCACTTTCTGTGCGGTTTCGCCTTAAGTCTTTTGGTGTGTGCTGAGACTGCTATGATGGGGACTACAGCTACCTTTCTTTGTTTGGGAGATGAGACAGTAATTTGGATGATTCCACTGGCACGGGCGGTTGAGCAATTATGGATTTTAATTCGTTTGCGGTGATACCGGGGCCTTCCATAACCAAAGAACCAATCAGTTATTATCTCTCTCATAACATGTCCAAAATATGTCCTTCATCTTTTCTTGAATACTGAAGATATCATCTAAACTATGCAAGGCAAATTAACGTAGGAGGTTTCCCTTCAATAGTACAAATAGCTGTTTGCAGAAGGGTGAAGGATCGACCCAGTTGACAACAGGTCTCAGAAGCAGAAATAGAACAGTCTGGTACTGGGCTTAGGGTACAGCAGGGACCAAAGTTGTTAAGTGGCCAGAACTAATTAGAATGCAATGGCAAATTACTGATTGTAGAATGCCTATTTCTGCAAAGGACATGCAACCCGATGATGATTGTCTATGAAAAATATGAACACTAACACCATATATAAAACAGAAGTAATGGTTATATCGAAGAAACAATCATCACCATGATGCAGCATAAAAATAAACGAGACAAATCTAAAACAAGTGCAACGTTTCAAATACTTGGGCACAATAATTACATCAGATGGGAGATGCACCACAGAAATAAAAAGCAGAATAGCTCAGGCCAAAATAGCATTTAAGAAAATGAAAAATATCTTATGCAACAAATCTATGTCAATAAAAATGAGAAAGAGAGTTCATCAGTGCTATATAGAACCAATTCTGACCTATGGAAGCGAATCATGGACAGTAGACAAACAAATGAAAAGACGGTTAGAGGCCACAGAGATGGGATTTCTCAGAAGAATGTTGAAAGTTCCCTGGACAGATAAAAAGACCAATGAGGAAGTTCTCAAAGAGGCCAACACAAAAAGGGAGCTCTTAAAAAACATCAGAAAGAAGCAATCAACATTTTTTGGGCACATCATGAGAAGAGGAAAGTTGGAATACTGGTTACAACTGGCAAAATAAAAAGAAAGAGAGATCGCGGACGACAAAGAGAGAAAATACTGGATAGCTTGGTGTCATGGCATGGAAAACAGTCAACAACAGAACTGATACGATGCGCTGTAAATAGAAGATTGCGGAGGGACATGATCGCCTACGCCAACTGGCAGGGTACATGATGATGATGAACACCATATACTCCAAACATCTGGCAAGGTGTGGAGGGTACCTTTACTTTACCTTTCTTTTTTTCAATAGTGACAGCAGCAACCATTCAGCCACTGTGACTGCATTTAATTTTACTAATTTAATCTTAACAATTGTTTTTATGTTGTTTTAATTATTACAATTGAACTTTATTCTGAATGGCTCATATTAATTATGTTCTCTATTCTTATAACTACTGATCTCTTTTGTTATATGCTATTCCCTAACATCTTTGCATATACCCTGACCTTTGTTCTCCCGTGTCCTTTGTTCTCCCGTGTCCTTTGTTCTCATATATCATCATCAAGTACCATGCCTGCTGGCGTAGGTGATCATGTCCCTGCACAACTTTTGACCTCGACAGCTATTTATCATTTCTGTTGTTGATCTTCTGCCATGCCATTCTCTTAAGCTGTCTGGTATCTTTTCTCTATGCTTCCCTTCTATCTCTTTATCCCTTAATTTTTTCAGTTGTTACAATATATTCCAGCTGCTCCCTTCTCATTACATGGCCAAAAAAAAAGTGATGATTGTTTCTTCCTAATATTGGAAATTAGCTCTCTCTTTGCTTTGGCCTCTTTCAGAATGTTTTATTACTCTTCTTAGTTGTCCATGGTATTCTCAACATTCTTCTGTAAAACACAACTTCTACAGCCTCCAGTGATTTTCTTGTCTGTTGTCCTATTGCCATGATTCACATCCATATGTTAAGACTGGCTGTACATAACATTTAAGAACTCTTTTTCTTGTTTCTATTGTCACATATTCTCATATATACCTTACCTCTATTCCTGTATTTCTTAACCTCTATTCCTGTATGCACAGACCTCTGCTATTACAAGCTGTGACTTTGGATTGTTTATAATTGTTCTCAAACATCTTGATCTCTGGAATTATAGGCTCAGATCTTTGTTATCATGTGCTTTGACTTAAATTTTCATACATCCTGATCTCTGTTATCTTAGTTCTGACCTCTGTTTTGTCACTGCTTTCTCTGTTGTCCCAAGCTCAAGCCATTTCTTTTCCTTTATTCGTCATATTTAACAAGCAGGCGTAAAGGTTGTCCAATTTTATAAGAAAGTATGGCTCTCCCTGCATCACGCTTCCACTTATATCTTAGCACTATACAGCTTTGATATTTAAGCTTTCAGACATAACACAGTTTCATAGAGTGAAATAGTTTTACATCTAGAGGTCACTATCATTGTGTGGCTCACTGGTTGGCGTAGGCGATCATGTCCTCACAAAATTCTCTATCCATAGTACATCACATAAATTCTGTTGACTGTTTTCCATGCCATGACACCAAGCTATCTATTATCTTCTCTCCTTCTTGTCCATGATCTCTCTCTCCCTGTATTTTGCCTGTTGTAACCAAGCATTCCAACTTTCCTCTTCTCATGATGTGCCAAAAAATGTTGATTGTTTCTTTCTGATGTTTCTTAGGAGCTCCCTTTTTGTGCTGGTCTCTTTGAGAATTTCCTTGTCGGTCTTTTAAGCTGTCCGGGGAACTCTCAACATTCTTCTGAGAAGTCCCATCTCTGTGGCTTCAAATCTTTTCATTTGTTTGCCTACTGTCCATGATTCACTACTATAGGCCTTAATTTACTCTATATAGCATTGGAGATGCAACAGTGCTATATAAAATCATTAGTGCAGTTATAAAAATATGTATATATAGAGTTCTTCTTCTTTCTTTTCTCTTTCTCACTGATACCTAAAAGGTGTCGTGGTTTATATCATTTGTCGTTCTTGAGCTGCTCGAATTGTCTGAATTAGTGATTTTCCTTTGTTGTTACATGTCTCTGTCACTGCATCTATCCATCTTCTTCTGGGTCTTCCTCTTGGTCTTTTTCCATGCATTCTCGAGAACGCCCTTGATGGTGATTGGTAAGGATTCATTCTGACCAGGTGGCCAAACCATTTAAGTTGTTGTTGTTCTATATATTCTTGGCAGGGTTTTATTCCTACCATTTTTCTTATGGTTTCATTTGGTATTCTATCTCTTCTTGTGTTGTTTGTTACTTTTCTCAAGCATCGCATCTTACATTTATTGATCTTTCTTAAATATGATTTAGTAAGGGTGCATGTTTGACTTTCATAGCACAAAATTGGTATGAAAATGCTGTTTATTATTTGTTGTTTAGCTGCCATAGAAATGTTTGGATGTCTTAGCAATGGTGAAAGCTGGTGTGTGACAGCATTTGCTTTTTGTATTCTCATGTCAATTTCTCTGTCTAGTTTTCCATCTTCTGTGAACATGATATATATATAGTTAACTGAATTTATTTAAGTGGTTGAAACTCATTCTTTAGCTCTTGGAATCAATTAAGCTGCTGTCATGTTTGGGTTGATTTCCTGATTTCTCTGGAACTTATGATTATGGTTATGGAAGGCCCGCTGTCACTGAAAACATTAAAATCCATAATTGCTCAACTGCCCGTGCCAGTGGAATCATCTGAATTAATATCTCATCTCCCAAACATCTGGAGCTTGTCCATCAAAATAATTCATATTTTTGTTAAAAAGTTGCGTTTAAACTGAGACTTTATTTGGTACTTCTTCTTCTACCTGTTTTTAGCTCCCAGTGGAGCATAGGTCTTCAACAAACACTTTCCAAGTCATTCTGTTTTTTGCCACTCTTTTAAGATCATTCCATGTCTTCCCCATCATCTTCATCTCTGCTTCTATCTGTCTTCTCCAAGAATTCTTTGGTCTTCCTCTATGTCTTTTCCCCTTGGGATTCCAAAAAAGGGCCTGTTGTGTAATACTCTCAGTTGGCTTCCGTAGTGTGTGTCCTATCCAGCGCCATCATCTTCGCTGTATCTCTTTATCCACTGGTATTTGACCGGTACATTTCCATAATTCTATGTTAGTGATTTTGTCCTGCCATTTCAATCCTTTTATTCTGCATAAGCATCCATTAATGAAAGTCTGTATCTTCGTGATTGTCAATTTTGTTGTTCTCCATGTTTCACAGCCATATAATAGGACCGACTTAACATTGGGTTAAAAATTTTTACTTTCGTATTTAACCTAATTTCTTTGGACTTCCATATGTTTCCCAGTGCAATGAAAGCTCCTCTTGCTTTTGATATCCTTATTTTGGTATCATTTTCTGTTCCTCCCTCTTTATCCATATTAATGCCCAGATATATGTAGGATTGTACGTCCAGTAGAGGTATTTCTCCTAGTTTTATTTGGTTATTGCCAACTGTATTAATTCTCATAATTTATTTGGTACTGCTATGTTGAATATTTGAAGCTGTTCCTTTAATCTATGTATTTCTGCTATCCACAGATTTGAAAAGTATGTTGGATATAGCAGAATCAAAGATATTAAAATTGCAGCAAATGCTCGAGGATAAGGAGAGGGAGACGGTTCATAGAGTCCAGGCAGCTCGGGAGGAGGAGTTTTCCAAAATGGCTAAAGTTGAAAATGAAAAGTAAATGTTAGAAATTATAAATCGTTTCTCTTTTATGCAATATGTGTATACAAATAATGTCATCTTTTCTAATTTTGACTTAATTTTTTATCCATTTAAGTGGTAGCTTTTAAGTTCTTGAAGTTAAAACTTCTTTAAATGTATTATTTGCAGTGAAAATGTATAGTATTATGTATCAAATGTGTAGTATTATGTATCAAATGTATAGTTTTATGTATCAAGTGTGTAGTATTATGTATCAAATGTGTAGTATTATGTATCAAATGTGTAGTATTATGTATCAAATGTGTAGTATTATGTATCAAGTGTCTAGTATTATGTATCAAGTGTGTAGTATTATGTATCAAGTGTGTAGTTTTATGTATCAAGTGTCTAGTATTATGTATCAAGTGTGTAGTATTATGTATCAAGTGTGTAGTATTATGTATCAAGTGTGTAGTTTTATGTATCAAGTGTGTAGTATTATGTATCAAGTGTGTAGTATTATGTATCAAGTGTGTAGTATTATGTATCAAGTGTGTAGTTTTATGTATCAAGTGTGTAGTATTATGTATCAAGTGTGTAGTATTATGTATCAAATGAGTAATATTATGTATCAAGTGTGTAGTTTTATGTATCAAGTGTCTAGTATTATGTATCAAATGAGTATTTATTTAAATCCTTAGGTCTTTAGTTTAGTCTGGTATCACAGCAGTCAGGGTATTCCCATATCTGCTGTGCTGACTGTTCCAGCAACCATCAAAGTGTTCATCTATTGATTGTTCCTGTCCTACATTGATTGAATATGTTGCAGTCCTTTCCACTGAGTATGCTTTTCCTGCTCTCGGGTCTTCGTGCTCAGTCCTCGAAAGGACATTAAATGGCAAGATTTAAATTGCATTTACTGCAAGCTGTGATATTAAGCTTTTTGGTCCATTACATCCAGTTTTCCGAAAGGTGAGAACGGGCATAATAAATGCAGAGCTGCGGTTAAACTGTAATCTGGCAGAGGGAAGGGGTTTCAGAAAGGCATTTTTGGGTACTAAGTTTTCTTCTTGGTATTTACACTGTTTCATGGTCATCTCTAGCTTATTGTTAAAGGTATCAATGACTTCTTCTTTTGCTGTTAATTGTTGGTGCATAAACTTGAATGTTGTTAATATTCATTGGTCTACCACTCAATTTCACTAGTAGAACCCTATCTGATACTGACCAAAATACTTTCACTATTTTGCTCTTTTCTCTAACATGATGCTTACTTCACTTTTATGTGTGGTTCCTCAGGAGTAAATCACATTTAAAGTATCATATGCCAACCTGGAATGCTGATCTGATGTTCCATGGTCCTATTGATAGAGTCTCTCTATTTTTGATTTTGCATACAGTAACTTACCATCTGGTAAAAGAAAACAAGACAGACCCAGAGGATCACTATGCATAACAATTACTAGGGAAGGCTCTACCATAGGACTAAGAAATAACCAAGAACTACAAGAACTAGCAGCAAGTTGTTAATTGTGAAGAACTGTGTCTTCTGCTCTATGTACTTAATTCATCCCAAGAGGAAAATGAATGAATGAAAACAATAAAATACAGTAGCTTGATGATTAGGAGTCAACCTGTAGCACATAACACTTCCTACCTGGTTGCACATGACACTTCCTACCTGGTTAGGTGGCTGCTTCAGATCACCCACCCCCTAAAAAAAACAGAGCTCCTAAAAACATTGGAAAGAAACAATCATTATTTTTCAGGCACATCATGAGAAGAGGAAAATCGGTAGTTGAAATATTTGGTTACAACTGGCAAAATACATGGAAAGAGAGATCACAGATGACACAGAAAGAAGATGGTAGATAGTTTGGTGTTGTGGAATGGTAAACAGTCAACAGAATTAATACATTGCATTGAAGACAGGGAATCATTGAGGGACCAATTTGGTACATGATGATAATGAGTTGTCTTCCCTTTAAATTCATACTGACATGGCCAGATACAATTATTTCTATTTTAATGTCATTCTCCTAATTTTAAATATTTTGGCTTTTATGTGAATACAAAAGACTACTGGTAAAACCCAACCATCTGGAAGAAGAAGGGGAGTAAAGTAATTGTGTATTTTGTTCTTGTAGGTTTGATCTCGAAACAAAGTTACAAGAGCTTGAAAGACGACGAATTGATGATGAAGGTCGACAACACCAGGAGAAGGAAAAATATGATGAACGGGTTTTCCAGGCTAATGCAGCAAGGGAAGAAGCAGAGAGAGAGCTTTTTAGTGTCAGGTGGTGTTTCTTTGTTTTTGTTGGGAGTCAAGTGTGTCTTATTTTGGTTGTCAGTATTTTATGTCTTGTTTTTGTTGGGAGTCGTTTCCTTTTGTTGTGAGTCTGTTGTATCTTGTTTTTGTCTTGTTTTTGTTGGAGTCTGTTGTGTCTTGTTTTTGTTGGGAGTCTATTGTGTCTTGTTTCTGTTGGAAGTCTGTTGTGTCTTGTTTTTGTTGGGAGTCTGTTGTGTCTTGTTTTTGTTGGGAGTCTGTTGTGTCTTGTTTTTAATGTGAGTCTGTTGTGTCTTGTTTTTGTTGTGAGTCTGTTGTGTCTTGTTTTTGTGCTGATTTAAAGCAAAATTCTTTGTGTTAAAATAATAGAAGAAAATTCCAGTGTCTGTGCTGATATCAATAGTTTCTTATTATGGAAAATGTCATCTGTATAATCTAGTTCAGTGTTGTACTATATACTGTGTCATCTTGGATGATTATATCATAGTGATATGACTCTATAATCTAGTTCAGTGTTGTACTATATACTGTGTCATCTTGGATGATTATATCATAGTGATATGACTCTATAATCTAGTTCAGTGTTGTACTATGTACTGTGTCATCTTGGATGATTATATCATAGTGAAATGACTATAATCTAATTCAGTGTTGTACTATATACTGTGTTATCTAGGGGCTAGTTAAGATGATTATATCATAGTGATATGACTCTATAATCTAGTTCAGTGTTGTACTGTATACTGTGTCATCTAGGATGATTATATCATAGTGAAATGACTCTATAATCTAATTCAGTGTTGTACTATATACTGTGTTATCTAGGGGCTAGTTAAGATGATTATATCATAGTGATATGACTCTATAATCTAGTTCAGAATATTGTGTTATGGGACATATCTAGTGCAGCAGAGTGTTGTATCATGGGACATGTCATTAGTATTATCTAGTGCAATGGTGTATTGTATGTGGCTTTAGGTCCGAAAGATTAACTGCAGACATGATTTTTTCTTTATGTTTATGTCTATCTATCCATTGACCTTTTGAGCCATAGCCGGCCCATAGGGTGTAGACCAAGATACTCCTTCTCTTATCTGAATTTTTGTTCTATCAGTTTTCAATTCTTTTTAAAGATATTTTATCAAATCTCGCCATTTGTCTCTGTTCTGTGCAAGCAGCTGTATCTCATAGAGGGAGCCGATTCCTGCTGCTCTTGCCTCTCTCGTCAATGTTCTTCTCAGTGTCTCCCTTGGTATTCCTCTTTTTCTCTTACCTGTTGTTTCCCATATGAGGGCTTGCTTTGCTATTCGGTTATTATCTCTTCTCATCACATGTCCAACATATGACCATCGTCTTTTCTTTATTACTGAAGGTATTAGTGGTTGATTGGCAATCTCTCTAATTTCCTCATTTGTTTTGAATTCGTTCCACGCTATACCAAGTATTTTCCTTAGACTTTTATTTTTGAATGCGTTCAACTATGTTTCTATATCTCTTGTTGTTTTCCAGCTTTCACACGCATACGCAAGGGTTGATAGTACATTTGATTTGAGTAGTCTAAGTTTTGTGTTTGTGCTGATGAGTTTTGATTTCCACAACTTTTCAAGGCTTCTGAAAGACATTGCTGCTTTAGCTATTCTGATTCTAATTTCTTTACTTGTATCCCCTTCTCGATAAATGTGACTTCCAAAATAGATAAAGTGATCTCTTCCACTGGTTTGTTTTCGATGTATATTTTGTCCTTTGTTGGAATTAAGCTTTTCATGACTTTAGTTTGCTGTTTATGTCTGCTTCAAGAAAAATCTAGAGAGCAGAAAAAGACTCTTCATCGTTTTTATTGACCTTACAAAGGCCTTTGATCTAGTTATCAGGGATGGTCTCTTGAAAATACTCACTAATAAAGGCTGCCCTCATATTCTGCTGATGCTAGTTAAATCGTTTCATGTGGATATGAAGGGTATCACTCAGTACGATGGCATCACATCACAATCCCTCAACATACACAGTTATGTCTGTGTCAAGCAAGGATGTATTCTTGTTCTGACCTTATTTGAAATCTTTATTGTTGTTTTGTTGAAGTATGCGATCCGAACAAAGGAGTTGTACAAGATCTGATGGTGGGTTGTTCAATCTTGCAAGACTAAAAGCAAAGTCCAAAATCAGACTCAAAATCACTATTAAATTACCTGTTATATGCTGATGACGCTGCACTTGTCATACAAAGTCAAGAACTCGATAAATCGTTTTTCACAAGTCTGCAAAGACTTCAGCCTCACACTATGTTTGCAGAAAACGAATATACTTGGTCAAGACGTCAAAGCAGCATCTGCCATCTTTATTGGCAACTACAAACTTGATATCGTGCAGCAGTATAGCTACCTGTGGTCTATCATCAACGATAAACTATGTTTAGATACAGAAATTGACACTCGCATTGGTAGAGCTGCTACCATCTTTGGCCGCCTTTCAAAGCATGTTTGGCAAGACAGCAAACTGACAACTATAACAAAGGTCGCAGTTTACAATGCCTGTATCATGAGTATCCTTTTATATGGCAGCGAATCATGGATAACATATACAAAGAAGGAGAGAAGGCTTAGTATATTATGTGATGCCAGTGCTGCCATATTCTTGATATCACCAGAAAGGACGGAGTGACAAACTTGGAGGTCCTCACTCACACAGTTCTCCCAAACATCTACACACTGCTCAAACAATGTAGGTTATGTTGGCTTGGCCACTTACACTGTTTGAAAGATAGCCATATACCAAAAGTTATACTTTATTAACAACTAGCAGATGGTAAAAGAACTTGGGTGCACCCAAAACTATGATATATTGACCTATGTAAACATGACATATGAACATAAACTTTGCAGCCTGGGAAGAGATAACTGCAGACTTTAATCTGAACTAAAATGCCACTTTGAGATGGAAACAAACAGCCGTGATACAGGTCCACTTTTAAGAAACACCCTTACAACTTAAGGAAGCCTTTACACAATGGAAGACATGAATCTACATGATCTAGTTCAGAATATTGTGTCAGTATAGTCTGGTTCAGAGTGTTATATTATGGGTCATGCATTTTTCAATAAATTTAATTCTTTCATGACAAATTCTGCATGCAATAATTGAGCATCTGCATCATTTCAGAACCAGGCTTAGCCACATGGAGAATCTACAAGCTGAGCTGGAACGTGAGCGGTTAGAAAATTCTAGTCTTAAAACACAAATCCACAAGTTTGAGACAGAATTGATGACCTATCGTGGTGCTGATAATGAGCTTACTGACTCCAACATGCGACTGAAGAACAATGCAGAACTTCTGAGGGAAGAACTTAAGCTGACCGTGTCACAGATGGAGAAGATCAGGAATGACCATGAGGTACAAGTTTATATATCAGACTAGCATAAGTCTTCAAATTTTAGTAATTAGTTAAATTAATAAATTAAATTGTTTGGACAAATAAAATTGTTAGCAGCATACAACATTCCTTTAAAAGCATTGGCATTGTGAAAACTGGGGGACCTGTGGGCTATCTTCCTACCCCAGGGTGAAGGTTTTGCAAATCCTCGCCTCAATTCCATCCATTGCATGTAATGTGGCTCTGTCTCTGCTGACATATCATCCATCCATGTGTTCACTTTCTAGGCCCTGTATTCAAGTAGAACAAATAAATAATCTGAGGTCCATCTTTTCTAGAAAGTTATGTTACTTTTGTTTCCTAGTGCTTCTAATATTCCATCGTTTTCGTGGTTGACCATTGGGTCTGGTATTCTCACAACGCTTGTTGAAGGCTTTCCTTATTAAATTGTTAATATACCCACTCCCATCATTATGATCTCTTCTCATCATTGATACCAGTACTAAAGAAAAAACTAAATTGTCCTTTTGATCTCACAGAATTGCAGACAGTAGAAAATATTGCTGTCACCCAAGTCTCTCATTATCAAAGATACTGGTCTTGCTATCTGAGTTGTTCAAACATATGTTTAACTTGCATGGTCAGAGATTTGGCAAAAGCAATTTTACTTTAGGTGATACTGTTAAAAAGATCATTATTGTTAAGAAAGTTGTAATGAATTTTGGGCATGTGCATATATAGACAAGAATTGTCTTTCATTTTGTTCTGTTTTTTTGTTTGTTATGGTTTTAGATCATCCTCTTACAGCAACGTACAGCTATGGCAGAGGATCGCAAGCAACTTGAGCAAAGAGTGCATGAACTTGAAGATAAGCTGGGTCAAGCACAATCCAAATATGCCAGGGCATCAGCTATTCATAAAAAAGTATTTCACCTTTTTTTTTTTTATTTTTTTTTTTTTTCATCTTCTGAGCTGAAAATGTGGCTTTTCAGTGATAAAAAGTGATTCTTTATTTCATTTTGTGTTGGACATGAATGATTTTTCTGAAACTTTTATCTCACATTTTGGAACCTTCCTTCCTTCCTTCCTTCCTTCCTTCCTTCCTTCCTTCCTTCCTTCCTTCCTTCCTTCCTTCCTTCCTTCCTTCCTTCCTTCCTTCCTTCCTTCCTTCCTTCCTTCCTTCCTTCCTTCCTCCCTCCCTCCCTCCCTCCCTCCCTCCCCCTCCCCCCCTCCCCCCCCCCCTTCCTTCCTTCCTTCCTTCCTTCCTTCCTTTCCTTTCCTTCCTCCCTCCCACCCTCCCATTCCTCTCTTCCATCCTCCCTCCTTCCTCCCTCCCTTCATTCCTTCCTCCCTTCCCCTCCCTCCCTCCCTCCCTCTTCTTTTTAGCATTCATTCATTAAGTGGGATGGAAGCGTTGTGCTGTTAGTTTCTGTGACATCTGCATGTTTTGACCCTACATATCTATCTTCAACATGAATAGATTTGCTTAACAATTTTAGACCTGGCAGTGGCAATTTTTGGCTGACTTTTGACCTTTAAGTGCCGATGGTTCGTTAACGTGTGCGAGTGCACATAGGACCTCCTGTTTCTCACAGTTATACAAGAGGACTACATATTGCATCTCACTACCAATTAGTAAAGCCATAAAAAAAAACATTGATTCAAGGTGGAAAATTACTACTGTCTGATGTGGGATTACAACTTGGAACCTTCCTGTCCTGTCTTACCTCTGTCTACCTACCTCCAACAGGGATATAAAATATAGCCAAGGTGAGATCAAGAACTAGATTGGAACCAAACCATAATGAAAACATCTGAAAATAGAGTGTAGTTCCTCTCCTTGTTAGCTGCACCTCAAGGATAATAACAAAGTATGTAGGTAGCTAAGTTCTACTGTCCTAATATTATTATTTTTATTCTTCCTCTTGGGAGCCGCGATAGCTCAGTGGTTAGTGAACTGGACTACTACGGACAAGGTGGTAGGGTTCGATCCCAACCGACGGCTCCGGGTTCACCCAGCCTTAAATGGGTACCGGATTTTTTCTGGGAAAGTAAAGCAGCACGGGCGTAATACTGACCACATTACCCCAAAAATCATGTGCTGAAGGTCTGTAAAATATAGGGTCACTAACACCATATTTCCCTATACGCCACTTGGCGTGACGGGGGGTACTTTACTTTTTTACTTTTTACTATTCTTCCTCTTCTTGCTTCACCCTTCACTAAAAGAATTGCTAATCTCCTCAATAGTTCTGGTTCACTGATCCCGGTGAAAGTTATCCCTCCTTGTCATCTGCCCTTAAAAAGATATTAAATGGGCATAAATGCTTTGTGTTGCTGTTTGCAGTAAAAAAAAACTAATATTTGCACCTTTCAGCCCAACTCATCTGTCTTTGGCGTGGCATTTTTGAGTACAAGGTTGACTTCCTTGCTCACTTGGCCACACTAGACTGGTTAGTCTGTTGCTAAAGGAACCATAAAGAGGTGGAATAGTGTCTGGATGGTTCTGGTTCACCAATCTTGGCACAAACCATCAGCTATGACTCACTGGCAGCTTTCAGTTCTGTTGCTTTGCAGGCATTGTGTTGCTGCACCTTGCCTTCTGTTATCTATTATTATAACTCTTTCCTAAAGTGTGTCTGTCTTTTATTTCTGTTACCAACAGCAGAAGTTTAAAGTTCTTTTGTTTGTATGAGTTCTTCCATGTTCTTTCTTGTGCCATTTTCCTCTGTTATTGATTGACTGGTATGTTCCTGATCAGCTGAAGAAGAAGACGGCAAGGGTTACAGATCATCTGAAGGAAAAACTGATGTTCCTGGAAGCTCAGAATACAGAGTTGGATCTGGAAAAGAAAGCATTACAGTGAGTGATGAGAATATGTTTGTTTAGTGAATTTTGAGGACTTGTTTGTGTAGTAAATTATGAGGACTTGTTTGTTTAGTAAATTTTGAGGAGTTGTTTGTGTAGTGAATTATGAAGACTTGTTTGTTTAGTGAATTTTTAGGACTTTATTTGTTTAGTGAATTATGAAGACTTGTTTGTTTAGTGAATTTTTAGGACTTTATTTGTTTAGTGAATTATGAAGACTTGTTTGTTTAGTGAATTTTTAGGACTTTATTTGTTTAGTGAATTATGAAGACTTGTTTGTTTAGTGAATTTTGAGGACTTGTTTGTTTAGTTAGTGAAGGCGGTTTGTTTCTTTGTTTTGTGAATTCTGAGGACTTATTTGTTAAGGGAATTTTGAGGACTTGTTTGTTTAGTGAGTGGTGAAGACTTGTTTGTTTAGTTAGTGAAGGCAGTTTGTTTGTATGGGGGGGGGGGGGGGGTTGCCTTCTTGTTTGTTTAGTGAGTAATTGGAGAAAAGTTTGGTGAGTTTTGAGGATGTGTTTGTTTAGTGAGTGATGAGAAACGTCTTTGTTTATTGAGTGATGGGGTGGATGAGTGGAGCTTGTTTGCTTATTTAGTGATTGGGGCTTGTCTATTTAGTGAGATATGTGGTTTGCTTCTGTGGTTGCATATTTGTCTGATCTTTGAGTTATAGAAATTGTATATTTAATGTGCGGAGTGTGCTTGATTGGGTTTGTATGTTCATTGATTGATGAAGATTATTTGTTTAATGTGTGGAGTGTGCATGATTGGGGGATGTATGTTCATTGATTGATGAAGATTGTATGTTTAATGTGTGGAGTGTGCATGATTGGGTTTGTATGTTCAGTGAATAATAAAGATTGTTTGTTTAATGTGTGGAGTGTGCATGATTGGGGGATGTATGTTCAGTGAATAATAAAGTTTGTTTGTTTAATGTGTGGAGTGTGCATGATTGGGGGATGTATGTTCAGTGAATAATGAAGATTATTTGTTTAATGTGTGGAGTGTGCATGATTGGGGGATGTATGTTCAGTGAATAATAAAGTTTGTTTGTTTAATGTGTGGAGTGTGCATGATTGGGTTTGTATGTTCATTGATTGATGAAAATTGTATGTCTAATGTGTGGTAGATGTGTGATTAGGTTCATATGTTCATTGATTTATGAAGATTGTATGTTTAATGTGTGGTAGATGTGTGATTGAGTTTGTATGTTCATTGAATGATGAAGGTTGTATATTTAATGTGTGGTAGATGTATGATTGGGTTTCTATGTTCATTTATTGATGAAGGTTGTATGTTTAATGTGTGGTAGATGTATGATTGGGTTTCTATGTTCATTTATTGATGAAGGTTGTATGTTTAATGTGTGGTAGGTGTGTAATTGAGTTTGTATGTTCATTGACTGATGAATGCTATATGTTTAATGTGTGGTAGGTGTGTGGTTGGATTTGTATGTTCATTGAATGATGAAGATTGTATATTTAATTAATGATTTTTGTTGTTGTAGAGGTGATAAGTCTTGTTTATTTAATTAGTGCTGGAATGACTTAGATTGTATATCTTGAATTTTTTTTCCCTGTAGAAAATGTGTCCCAGTTGATAAATACAACAGACTCCACAAACAATGGAAAGATCTGTGGCGGCGCCATCAAGAATTTAGAGTTATCCTGTTTTCTGTTCCATCTAATGGTTCAAATAATCCATATTCTGGCAAGTCAAGTCCAAAAATGATCCAGCATGATATTTCGGCAATCCTAAATCAGAGTGCCCTTGATAATGATCTGGTAAGAAGTTTGATCTGGTTATGTTGTGTATTTGTTATACTTTTTATAAAATGATTAAGTTATAGTTTGTAGAAGTTATTGTTTATGTTAAGGGGGACTGAGTGGTCTAGAGTTAAGACATTGGATTCTGGACAGGAAGGTTCAAATTGAGTGGGAATTTTTGACTTTGAATCCATTGTTTTTCAATGACTTTACAACTTCCTCACCACCACCACCATTTAATTTTGTTCTCGGGATGTAGTTCAGGACTAGTGTCATTCCTACTCTTTTATTAGTTTTTTGTTTTGTCTTTTATTTTCTCATTAAATATACTTGAAGACATCTCATTTCAGTAGTTGTGACTTTTTTTGTGTCCTTTGCTGGATATGTTTAGGCAACAGTAGTACAACATTGGCAGAAATACTGAATTATATATTGCCATTTTTATATCCACCACCACATATATTTGTTTTTTATAATGGGTATTATTTGTCAAATTATTTTGTTTGTTTTTATTGCATCTGTTTTCAGTTTCTGTTTTGCTTTTGTTTTTTTCCATTTGCTGCTACAATGCTTCTCCACTATTTCAACTCTTGCTTGTTTAAGCTCATTGTTTTCCTACAATTTAAAAAAATATATTTTCTGTTTCTGCTCATACCATCAGTCTTTTCAGTGTTAATGATTGTGTTATGTTTCTTACAGGCTCCATTCAATTCATTCATATGTTGTAACTAATCTGGTGAATTTGTTATCTGCACTTAGATAGTGTTGCATTTTCTAGTTAGCGGCTACTGATTTACATATGTGATCTATATATGTGATGAACAACAGGGGTGAAATTACACATTCCTGTCTAACTTCTAACTTGATGGTAAATGCCTTTGATTAGCCAACAATATAGTTCAGAAAAAAAGTAAACTGCTCCTGTCACGCCAAGGGAATATGGTGTTAGTGACCATAAATTTTACAGACCTTCAGCACATGATTTTTGGGGTAATGTGGTTGGTATTATGCCCATGCCTTTTAAAATTTTGATTATTTCTTGGTGCTTTACTTTGTCAAATGCACTGGTGTAATCTATGAAACAGAGGTATAGATCTGTTTTCACCTCTATTGCTCTTTCTACTAAAGATGTATATGGCATTGTTCATTCCTTTACCTCCAACAAAAACCACACTGTTCATCACTAATTTCTGGACTGATTTTCAGAGATTATGATCGATGGCTTGACAAGCTGTCATTGTAAAAAGTGTTGTTATGGAAACAGAGCCATAGATTTTAGAAGCAGTGATCTCTGCAATATGTGCCATTTTGGCACGCAAGGTTTCTGTTTTTGAGATTGTGGTTCTGCCCTATGTGCCGTCTTCGGCTCGAAAGGACAATAGAAATATTTATGTATGAACAATGTTTTAGTAATTAATGCTTGTAATAGAAAGATCAAATCTAACAATTTTGAGAGTTTTGGTGGATGCAATATTCAATTGTTAACCACCAAAAAAAAAATGTACATTTTAAGATACAGCTTCATCAAATCACTTTCAATGTGTAATGTAAGAAGCATATGCATTTTATCTTGGAGAAATAACAAAATATAGAGAAAAAAACGGTACAGTTAAAGCTTCACGTAACAAGTAACAACACAAACCAGGACGACATTTCGGTGCAGTAGGCCTTCAACTGGAACAAATACAAATATGTATTGAAAATAAAAAATAGTAAAAAATATGTAGTAATTTTGAATTAGGAGAAATGGAAAGAAATATAAGTAAAAAATCATCCCTGTGTGCTTAGATGTGACAAACTGAAGTGTGCACGGGTACATGTCACCATTTCGGAGAGTTTTACAAATGCCTTGAGGTTAAACAAAATGTTAATACTTGATACCCCTCTGGTCAGTTTTATTTGTCTATGTTGTATGTTTTTTATGTCTATGTTGTATATTTTTTTATATCTATGTTGTATGTTTTATGTTGTATGTTTTATTTGTTTTATGTTTTATTTGTATATGTTGAATGTTTTATTTGTCTATGTTTTATTTGTTTTATGTTGTATGTTTTATTTGTCTATGTTGTATGTTTTATTTGTTTTATGTTGTATGTTTTATTTGTCTACGCTAATTGTTTTAATAGGAAGAGCGTCACCAGGAAGATTTGAAGATACTACGTCTGAGACTGGAAGCTCTGGACAAGGTTCAGCAGAGACAACTGTTGGAGCTGACAGATCTAACACCCACTGAGAAACAAGACATTGAGAAGAAAGTAGTTACACATACTGTTAGTTTGTCTGATGAGATCTCTGTTATGTCTAATGAATCTTGATTAGTGTTAAAAACTGTACCACAGAAATTACAAATATCATGTGGATTGTGTCATAGCAGTGTAATGGTCTGAGATAGACTACTGTCTCCATGAAAGAAATGAATTTGGTTTGACAAGGAAAATATTTTAGGTGTGGCTGTTAACTATATAAAAGAATTAATGTGGCTTGTGAAGAAAGTCAGACTGCTAACTTTAACTGAGAAAATAGATGTGGTTTGTGAGAAAAGTTAAGCTCTAACTTTATTGAGGAAATTGATGTGGTTTGTGAGAAAAGTTAGGTTCATACTACTAACTATTGAGGAAATTGATGTGGTTTGTGAGAAAAGTTAGGTTCATACTACTAACTTTATTGAGGAAATAGATGTGGTTTGTGAGAAAAGTTAGGTTCATACTACTAATTTTATTGAGGAAATTGATGTGGTTTGTGAGTAAAGTTAGGTTCACACTACTAAATTTATTGAGGAAATTGATGTGGTTTGTGAGAAAAGTTAAGTTCTAACTTTATTGAGGAAATTGATGTGGTTTGTGAGAAAAGTTAAGTTCTAACTTTATTGAGGAAATTGATGTGGTTTGTGAGAAAAGTTAAGTTCTAACTTTATTGAGGAAATTGATGTGGTTTGTAAGAAAAGTGAGGTTCACACTGCTAAATTTATTGAGGAAATTGATGTGGTTTGTGAGAAAAGTTAAGTTCTAACTTTATTGAGGAAATTGATGTGGTTTGTGAGAAAAGTTAGGTTCATACTACTAACTTTATTGAGGAAATAGATGTGGTTTGTGAGAAAAGTTAGGTTCATACTACTAATTTATTGAGGAAATTGATGTGGTTTGTGAGTAAAGTTAGGTTCACACTACTAAATTTATTGAGGAAATTGATGTGGTTTGTGAGAAAAGTTAAGTTCTAACTTTATTGAGGAAATTGATGTGGTTTGTGAGAAAAGTTAAGTTCTAACTTTATTGAGGAAATTGATGTGGTTTGTGAGAAAAGTTAAGTTCTAACTTTATTGAGGAAATTGATGTGGTTTGTAAGAAAAGTGAGGTTCACACTGCTAAATTTATTGAGGAAATTGATGTAGTTTGTGAGAAAAGTGAGGTTCACACTGCTAAATTTATTGAGGAAATAGATGTGGTTTGTGAGAATTGTAAGAGACAAGACTGCTTACTTTATGTGAGAGATTGGTGTAGTAAAAAAGTGAAGAAGTCTGTGATACATCATTAACTTTATGAAAGAAAATTATTTGACTGAGCAGCAAATCAGACAGTTACATAGAATGTACTTCACTTAGCACAGCACATTTGACTTACTAGTTTTAGTCATGTCTTTGAAACCCCCAGTGACAATAATACTATTGGAAACTTTGGTTTTTACCTTTATATTTACCAACTTTAATTACAAATTTTTTATACTATCATATCCCAAATATATCATTTTACATTAAAAAATGTACATACAAATTGTTTGCATTTGATAACTACAGAATTTTATACTGTTTCTCTGTAATTTCTGGTAAGTATTTAAATAGTATTGGGATGTTTAAATGCATCTCAGCTTATGATAAAATGCTTCTGTAATAGTTTTATACTTTTATGTTCAGATCAAAAATGCGAAAAGGTGCCATTTTATTTTTCTACCTAAAAATGTTGTTCTGATATAGACCTATATCTGTAATATAATGGATTAGATGCTGAGCTATTGTCTTATGCAGTGGCTTCCAACCCATGGGTTGGGATTCCAAACTGGGTCACAAAGAGTTTTCGGTGGGGTCCAGGGCAGTGATGAGCTATAAACATTTTTAAAAGGAGAGAACAAAAATTCATCACGTCCTGCACCGAGATTTGTTGATGTGAATGTGTAATAATCTTTTGTTCATCGGGGCAGCTTGATAGGCAGTTCTGTGATTGGCAGTATCTCCCTGAGCTGACAGAAGAAGATGCTGCGCTGGTATGAAATCCATTCTCTGCTTCCTAGCACTAGCATCCCTGATGCAGTACAAGATGAATTCTGCGGAACAATTCCCTGGCACGCAACTTATCTGCTGAAAAACAGCTGCCTCCAGTTCTGGTGTACTATGTATCGATCACATCCAAATGTCACTAAGCTTGTGTTTTACTCCCTCTTTGTTTCTCCATATCTCTGTGAATGTGAGTTTTCAACACTTCTTCAATTGAAAGCCAAAACAAGATATAGAATAAATGCTGAGAATGACATGAGGTTGGCATTAACGAAAAATCAACAGTGAATTTTTAAGCTTGTTAACGAGTTAGAAATTAATTTATCACATTAAATGTCTTAAATTAACATTACTTTGAATTATATCTTCTTCTTCTTTCCTCCTCCTCACTGATACCGGAAAGGTGTCGTGGTTTATATCATTTGTCGTTCTTGAGCTGCTCGAATTGTCTGAGTTAGTGATTTTCCTTTGTTGTTACAGGTCTCTATCACTGCATCTATCCATCTTCTTCTTGGTCTTTTTCCATGCTTGAGAAGAACGCCCTTTATGGTGATTGGTGAGGATTCATTCTGACTAGGTGGCCCAACCATTTAAGTTGCTGTTGCTCTATATATTCTTGAAATATAAATGAAACAAATTATAAATGAATTTCATTGCCCGTAATATAAAGAAATTCAAGTGTTCTTGTGTGTGATTTGAAATTATATAAAACTGAAAAATCTATTTTTGATGTGTTTTCACTTACCTTACCCTATTTAAAAAACAAGGTATTGGGATCGTCGATCACGTTTGGTTGGGAACTGCTGGTTTTATGGTTGAAACAATGTACATATTTATATTATATATATTTATACACGTCAGGTCACATGTCCTTTGTAAAATGTTGCACCACATCCTGTCTGAAAGAATCTTTGTCTCTAGCTAGATATCCCAATTCTTCTGTTACCTTGTTTTAGGTCACTTTGGTGTCTTGAAACCACCTTCTTTAAAACCTGCCCCCGTCTCGTCATCCTAGAACTATGCTTTCCATTATTGTTCTCTCCAGCCCGCTGTGTCTTTTGATGTGGTCATAGTATTTTAATTTCCTCTGTAGGATGATGTTTATAAGCCAGTTCTTTTTAATCTTTAAATATCTTCATTGAGCTCTATCATAACACAAGGTATCTGAAAGATTTTTGTATAGCATTTTGTTTCAAGTGGATCGATTTGCTTCCTATGTTTGGGCCCATTATAACAAAAAAAATACAAAAAGACAAAATAATAGCAACATATTGCAGATAAGATTTATTATGAAAACACTGTTGTCAATGTATCCCTGTAGTGTGTGGAAGTGGTAGCATGAACAGATGGTAACAGATTTCCTTCTATGGATCTGTTCTTATATGTGAGTTTGTATACTTTACTATACTTAATTTTAGTTTATATTTAAGACAAATTTTATATTAAAATAGTAGATATTGTTATGTATTTTAGTTATTAAATAGTTTTACTATGTTCCTCTTGTACTTTGTATGCCAAATAGATGACTGGTGATGTGTTGTGTTCAATGGTGTCATATGGAAATGATGGGACAAAAAACATCCTAGGATGTCACTGTGAAGCCTGTTGAATGGAGGAGTATTTTTGCCTCGTCTGATTAGAGATATTGCATGTCTCCCATAATGAGAGGGTAGTTATTGCTCACATTTCAATAAGAAAAATGTTGTTGTTCACCTTCCACAGTGAGAGAAGTATTGCTCACCTCCCACAGTGAGAGAAATGTTGCTCACCTCCCACAGTGAGAGAAGTATTGCTCACCTCCCACAGTGAGAGAAATGTTGCTCACCTCCCACAGTGAGAGAAATGTTGCTCACCTCCCACAGTGAGAGAAGTATTGCTCACCTCCCACAGTGAGAGAAATGTTGCTCACCTCCCACAGTGAGAGAAGTGTTGCTTGTCTCCCACAGTGAGAGAAGTGTTGCTCGTCTCCCACAGTGAGAGAAGTGTTGCTCATCTCCCACAGTTGGAGAAGTATTGCTCACCTCCCACAGTGTAAGGTGTTGCTAGTCTCTCACAATGAGAGAAGTGTTGTTCACCTCCCACAGTGAGAGAAGTGTTGCTCACCTCCCACAATGAGAGAAGTGTTGCTCGTCTCCCACAGTGAGAAAAGTATTGCTCGTCTCCCACAGTGAGAGAAGTGTTGCTCACCTCCCACAGTGAGAGAAGTGTTGCTCGTCTCCCACAGTGAGAGAAGTGTTGCTCGTCTCCCACAGTGAGAGAAGTGTTGCTCGTCTCCCACAGTGAGAGAAGTGTTGCTCGTCTCCCACAGTGAGAAAAGTGTTGCTCACCTCCCGCAGTGAGAGAAGTGTTGCTTGTCTCCCGCAGTGAAAGAAGTGTTGCTCGTCTCCCACAGTGAAAGAAGTGTTGCTCACCTCCCACAATGAGAGAAGTGTTGCTCGTCTCCCACAGTGAGAGGTGTTGCTCACCTTCCACAGTGAGAGAAGTGTTGCTCACCTCCCACAGTGAGAAAAGTATTGCTCATCTCCCACAGTGAGAGAAGTGTTGCTCACCTCCCACAGTGAGAGAAGTGTTGCTCGTCTCCCACAGTAATAGAAGTGTTGCTCATCTCCCACAGTGAGAAAAGTGTTGCTCATCTCCCACAGTTGGAGAAGTATTGCTCACCTCCAACAGTGTAAGGTGTTGCTAGTCTCCCACAGTGAGAGAAGTGTTGCTCACCTCCCACAGTGAGGAAAGTATTGCTCGTCTCCAACAGTGAGAGAAGTGTTGCTCGTCTCCCACAGTGAGAGAAGTGTTGCTCGTCTCCCACAGTGAGAGAAGTGTTGCTCGTCTCCCACAGTGAGAGAAGTGTTGCTCACCTCCCACAGTGAGAGAAGTGAGCTCACCTCCCACAGTGAGAGGTGTTGCTCACCTCCCACAGTGAGAGAAGTGTTGCTCACCTCCCACAGTGAGAGAATTGTTGCTCACCTCCCACAGTGAGAGAAGTGTTGCTCACCTCCCACAGTGAGAGTAGTGTTACTCAATCTCAACAAAAACTTTACCTCTAGGAAAAGACTATTTGGTCTAGTCTTGCAGGTACTGAAGAAGGAAAGCAATTCAGTTCTAAAACATGCTGTGAATGAAGGTGAAAGTACGGTGCCAAAGGATGCATAATTTATTACAGCTTGAAGTAAACTAGCTGTGATAGCTCAGTGGTTAACGAATGGACTACAAAGGATAAGAGGTCAGTTTCAATCCTGATCGACGGCTTTCAGGTTCACCAAATGGGTACCAGATTATTTGCTGGAAAAGTAAAGCAGCGCAGGCGTAATACTGACCACATTATCCTAAAAATCATGTGCTGAAGGTCTATAAAAATTATGGTCACTAACACCATATTCCTTATACGCCACTTGGCATGACAGGGCTCTTTACTTTTATTTTTGAGGTAAACCACATATGTATCTATGCCCACTTAAAGTCCTTCTAAAGGTGGTCGATGAAGATGGACAGTTGTCAGGAAAATGAAAGATGGAAAGAACATTTTTCTCTGCTTTCTGTTGCCTTGCTTACTTCCTATGTTGTAATATGTTTTCCAGACTTCCCCTCATATGTTATGTATCCAGGGCCTGTGAGCTGATGGCCTTTCCCTTATATAAATGTCAAACAATTTCCATGTTTTCTTTTTGTTCTCATTATCACTGTTCACTAATGAGGTTGTTTTTTTGCAATATTTCTGTTATTATTGTGTTAGCTGTCTATAGTGTGTGGTGGTTAAGTGGTTGGTGTGCTCATTTTCTGATCAGAAGGGTCTGAGTTCGAGCCCCATAAGTGGTGGAATTTTTTTCTGACCGACAAGACCATGCGGTTCACCCAGCCTCTAAAAATGGGTACCAGTGATATTTCTGGGAAGCAAAGGTGGCCTGGCATGATACTGACCACCCAAAATATCTGATCACCCACTGATATCACCCAAAAATCTGCAGTGGTCATAGAAAAATATGGTCACTAACACCATATTCTCCATACGCATAGAATGGCGTGGAGAGAAATTTTACCTATAGTGTGGAGGATAACCATCTTAGAGACTACATTTATTTTACTGCAAGTGCTTTTTTTTTTTTACAGCCTACTGTCCCATGATATATACATCCATAGAGCAAAAAAAAACATAACTATTCTATTCATGGAATCAGTTTAATTGCAGTCAGGAATATCTGCTCCACCTTATGTCACAGCATTCCCTAAAAGCAAACTGGAAGAATCTGTTGACAAAGTTGACTTCCGTGCATGCCCCAGTCAGCAGCACAAGTGAAGATTCCAAACAACTTCCACTGAAAAGCGAGTGCACAGTCACTTCCTCACTCCAATTTCCTCACAAAAAAAAACAAAACAAAAAAATTCTGAAAACAAAGCAACTGAAACAGTTTAAGCGACTACATCAGTCTCTGCTAAAACAGATTTCTCAGCTGATTTTTGCAGCCATTGTGCATTGTTGGTTATGACATTTGCCAGGCCTCTGTGCAAAGCATATTCGGCTGCATTAGCGAACATTTCAAATAACATCACTGAACATTCTGTCACTACCTACTCCAGTTACTTGAATACATTAGGGGGAAGTGGGGAACCCACCAAGGATTATCAAAACAACCAAAAAACGACGGTATTAGTAACTGCACTCTCTAAAGATCCAGGCTAAAAAGGCTGTCATTTTCCCACATATCCATAATGAAAAAATGGAATTTTCTAACACAACAAAACATTGATAAATGACAACACTTAAACCTTAGCAAAACAAAAAACATAATAATATATATATATATATTTTAATTTGAAAATAAATGAGTCATCATTCTACATGAATAAAATAAGGAAGACCTGACTCAGTAATGTCTCATTTCACAACAAAAATATAACGTAGGGATCTAGTCCCAGATTGCAACCATCAAAAGTATAACTCCACTTTGTATCCATTATCAGTTGTCATAGCAACAAAAAAATTATATGTATCCTTTTTCTACACAATTTCAGTTTGTGATGAGTGATGTACTTACTATATAAAAAGTAAAATTAAAGAGCCCCCGTCACGCCAAGTGGCGTATAGGGAATATGGTGTTAGTGACCATAAATTTGACAGACCTTCGGCACATGAATTTTGGGGTAAGGTGGTCGGTATTACGCCCGTGCCGCTTTACTTTCCCAGAAAAAATCTGGTACCCTTTAAAGGCTGGGTGAACCGGAAGCCGTCACTTGGTATTGAACCCTACCTCTTGTCCTTTGTAGTCCAGTTCACTAACCACTGAGCTATTGTGGCTCCCACTTACTATAGCAAGTGATATATGTCAGCAATTGTTACAACGTATGAGGCTTCAGAACATTTTTTTTTTCGTTCGCCAGCTTTTACCTCTGATGAAGTCCCTAGAGACTAGGAACTCAATTTTGCGTGTTAATCCATTTTTCCCTGGCAGCCGTGTGCACAGGGGTCCCTCGCCGCACAGGCAGATAACTCTGACTATGGAAGTAATCATATTTTTTCCGTCGATGAGTAATTGACGTTTCAAGCCAGGCCTCGCTGCTGAGACCAGGGGTGGTTGCCGCAGAGAGATATCATAAATAAAAATCCCAACCGGCTTCAGAAATGAGGCTTGGAAACATACATGGTGCTGTTCAGAAGGGAATCCTAAAGTGACATACAAGAAGTGCATACAACCAATGGGCCAAAATACAATTTTGAACAATCTTACTGGGCCAACATATGTGTGTGTGTGTGTGTACAATCATAAAAACACATACACAACAGACCTGAGCTGTGTAATCCCCAATAAGTACAGAGGAATCATGTACTGTATTTGTCTTTTGTAGTATGATACTGTACTACTATAGTATGATACTGTACTACTAGCAGAAAATCCTAAAGATCTACAACAATTACTTAATGAAATAAACATGATAAGCAAAAAATATGGACTAGATATGAATATAAAAAAGACAACTTATGATCATAAACAAAGGAAATACTCAAAACCCACCAGTGGATATCAAAATTGAAGGAATAGACCTGGAGACAGTTCAGAACAACAACTACCTTGGACATACTATAATCAGTGATGGAAAATGTACAACTGAAATAAACAAAAGAATAGGAATGGCAAAAAGTAGTTTTAATGTCATGAAGAACATACTAACATCAAAACAAATAACACCAGGGCTAAAACTAAGAATAGCAAAATGTTACATCTTCTCAATATTCCTATATGGTGCAGAAACATGGACATTGGACAAGAAAACAGAACAGAGAATTGAAGCCTTTGAAATGTGGATATATATAAGAATAGGTAGAATTGGATGGAAGGAAAAGAAAACAAACGACGAAGTCTTAAAACAACTAAAAATGAAAAGAGAACTACTAAACACAATTCAAACAAGACAAATGCGATTTTTGGGCCATGTTAAAAGACACAACAGCTTACTAAAAATAATCCTGGAGGGGAAAATACAAGGTAAAAGTGGCAGACCAAGACTAACATGGACGAGTAACATCAAAAGATGGACAAATCAGCCTATGACAACCTGCACCATCAAAGCAAGAGACAGAGCAGAATGGCGCTCCATGGTAGCCAACCTTCGTTGCGGAGACGGCACTCGATGATGATGAGTATTACACTATTCCTTTCATGAAATCAGGTTCATTGAAGCAGAGGCATCGCAATGTCTGCTCAACTACCTGCCCAAGCATCTCTCAAAGCATATGCAGATTGACACCCCTGTAAGGTGTTGATTGTAACTATATCTGTTTGTTTCCACCATGCACTCTGTCTGCATCAACCAGACCCTGTTTCCACCATGCACTCTGCATCAACCAGACCCTGCTTCCACCTCTAGACTCATCAGTCTCTCAATATTTACACCCTTTTTCTCTCTCTTTCCTTAAGGAATCAAAAACAAACTTGGTCAAGTCCTCTGTCCAGAATCATGCCACACTCAGTGCCAGAGAACTTATTGGCTATTTGTACTATTAGTCTATCTATTGTCCTTTCGAACCGAAGACGGCACATAGGGCAGAACCACAATCTCAAAAACAGAAACCGTGCGTGCCAAAGTGGCACATATTGCACTATTAGTCTGGTGCTATTTAAAGAATGCATGTAAGTATGAAAGGTCAGTAAATTGATGGATTGGAAATGGTTCACAGTTCTGGGACCTCTGAACTGGTAGAAGTATTAAGATCTACTGGAGACAAATAATAATAAATGAATATTATTATAGAGGGAAACTTCTGAGACGATAATTCAGGGAATCATAGACATTCTTTGTTTTTTTCTGTTGTTTATTTGTCATTTTTTGCTGCTGTTTATTTGTCATTTTTTCTGCTGTTTATTTGTCATTTTTTGCTGTTGTTTATTTGTCATTTTTTTCTGTTGTTCATTTGTCATTTTTTTCTGTTGTTCATTTGTCATTTTTTTCTGTTGTTTATTTGTCATTTTTTGCTGCTGTTTATTTGTAATTTTTTTCTGTTGTTTATTTGCCATTTTTTGCTGCTGTTTATTTGTAATTTTTTTCTGTTGTTTATTTGCCATTTTTTGCTGCTGTTTATTTGTCATTTTTTTCTGTTGTTTATTTGTCATTTTTTGCTGCTGTTTATTTTGTCATTTTTGGCTGCTGTTTATTTGTCATTTTTTTCTGTTGTTTATTTGTCATTTTTTTCTGAGTGCTGTAATACATACCTCTTCCTCCTATGGTTCCCCACTAAGATCTGCACTCTTTCACTATCTCTGAATAATGGAGAGATGATTTAGGGGACCTAAGGTAAGAAAGTTGATGAAGACCTGCCTTCACTCCAAAGAAGGGCTCCTGTTAATAGTTTGAATCAAAGCAGACTAAATTTGTGAGGTCTGTCAATATACAAAACTTAGTGTCACAGTATTATGCACCTCATTTGGCTGCAGAAAAGAAATTGAGATGTGAGAAAGCAGGTACAATCTTGTCCATACAATGTCTGCAGACCTAATTTTTTTTTTTTTTTTTTTTTTTTGTTTTTTGCAAAGCCAACAGAATCTGCAAACAGACAAAGTGGTAATATGGTACACTGTCTTAAAAGGACAAGGAGACTTTTATTATTTTTATTGCATAACCTCTCGGATTGATATGCTCCAATTTCTCTGGCAGAAACCAAGCATGGCCAGCCACATCACATTCCTTGGTACAAGAGCTAACTCTCTGTAGATATCTGTGGGTTATCATCATTGCACTCCAAACATATCCATAGATGCTCAGATCCCCTCCCCAGCATGTCCCACAGCATCCAGGGACTTGATGACTCTAGCTGTGTTTGTTGATCCTCTTATGTGCCCACTAAGCCTCTTATTTCTAGCTGTGTCCATCTCTCTCTCTCTGCAATCAAGACTCAATCAGAGTAGGATTCCAGACTCTCTCATGAAGTCAGCTGTCTGTTTGAGTGATTCGATTGCCCCATATAGTTTTTCTTCCAGGGAGGTGGGTGTGGACCACATTGCTCTTCTCAGGCCTGTGTACTGGGGCAATCCTGTCGAACATGTTTTGTAGTCATATGTGTCAATCTTAACTCCCATCTCTTTCATCCAAAGGAATTATGTGGATATAGAGAACAGTCAGTGTTGACTCCATGGAATGACATGAACCAATCACTTGTCAATATCATTAAGCACCACTGAGCCTACGCAAAGTGTACTGAACGTTATCCTTGTAGTGGAAAAACTAGTAACTGAACTTTATCCTTGTAGTGGAAAAATTAGTAACTGAACTTTATCCCTGTAGTGGAAAAATTAGTAACTGAACTTTATCCTTGTAGTGGAAAAATTAGTAACTGAACTTTATCCTTGTAGTGGTAAAATTAGTAACTGAACTTTATCCTTGTAGTGGAAAAATTAGTAACTGAACTTTATCCCTGTAGTGGAAAAATTAGTAACTGAACTTTATCCCTGTAGTGGGAAAACTAGTAGTCCCTTTAAGTTAAGATTATATAACCCCAGGACTATGTTATCTTATCAATAGATCCAGACCTAGGGGTCCCCTCTATTATATTAAGCCATATGATATTAGTGCCCATTAATAGATCCAGACCTAGGGGTCCCCTCTATCATCTTAAGGCATATGGTGTTAGTGCCCATATATTTCAATGACCAGCACATTTTATGGGCAATGTGGTTACTCATCTGACCACCCCACTATCACAGAAAAAAATCCTGTACCCATTTAAGGCTGAGTTGTAAATAGGAGCCTTCAACTGAGATTGAACCAAACTTCATGTCCTTAGTAGTACGGTTCACTAAGCTATTGTGGCTCCCGGATCTTGATCAAATCTAATACAAATTTATATAAGATCATGAAAATCCAACTATGAAAACATGTATTCCACAAGGTGTGCCACCCACTTAATGTCTAGTCAGTACATCACTAATGTAGAAAAAGGAGGAACAAAGGTCTACAGAATATAGGCAACATGAACAACCTTACAAAGAGAGATTGTTATTAAATGCACATGCTTTCAACCCAACACCCATTAATCTCACTCCAACCCAGAGGCATGTCAAATGTATACTTTTATCTACATTTAAAAAAAATCACTCTCATCATGATGTTTACAGCAGCTTCACTGTTATACATTCCCTTCTAAGTGTGTACATACCATTATGAACCCAGGCCTGTATCACACTACAAAGATATGAAAATGATTGCTTCTTTTAGAACATGCAACGTGAACACTATAAATAAAACAGAACAGCTTTTAGGTACTTTATGTGGCACTGGGCAGAGAAGGAGAGTCCACAGGCTGCTGAAATGCACACACCAAAAAACTCAAACCAAATAAATAAAACACTATAAAACATAACATGTTCATACTCCAAACATATTTTTAAAAAACCATTAACTCAAAATAATCTGTTTTGAGAATTATGCACAACATCACTGTCTTGCACTGTAGTCAACATTACTAAAACGTTACACAGTAAGTACTTGTATTTTTAACAATAAAACAACTAACACTGTTTGACTAATTAGAACAATGATATATGTTGAAAGTTTGCTTTTTGCTTGTAGCAAGACAAACAAATGTACTATTCTCATGGCATTATTCCAGTTCTGACAACTGTTAGGGAATTCACTGAAGGGGTATGACAAAAAATTGTATGTCCATTGCGGTCAACACGTGTCCTGATTATGATCTTTATAGAACTCTCAAGTAAATAAATTCTGACCCTATTGGACATCCATCTAATAACTGGATTGGTAAATGATCTATGTAATCTACATGGTCATCCACTACACTCATAATAAATCACATTTTAAAAATTATAAGTGTCCCATTGTTAAAGTATGAGTTGTGGCTGGAAACAATTTTTCCAGTAAATTAAATTGATATTTTGTTGTAAACATGATATCAGACAAAATAGCATCTAGATACTGCACAATTTGGTGTCATGAAAGGCAAGTGAAAGTAGAGATGATTTTGTGAGTGGGTGGAGATAGTCTAACCTGCGAGCTACTGGATTCATGAGGAATAATATTTTTCATTTGTTGGAACTGGAGAATTAAGCACCTCTAGGGCTGCCTGCAGTGCAATAAGGTCGTTTTGATTAAGAAATATTTAATTTTGCGGTATAGAATAAATCAATTTTTGCTACAAGGCACACGTTCATGAACACGGGGCATTGCTATCAAAGTTTTAGTTGTTTCCCTTGTTTTAGCACAGTGCAGAATAATCAAGGATCCTTACGCCTCAGTAAAATATAGTTCCTAAATTTTTTTTACAATACATCTTCTACAAGCCCTTAAAACAGAATTTAATTATATTAATTTGACAATTTTATGTTATTCTTTTAAATATGATCTTTTATAGCATATAAAATAAATTAGTAATAATTTATAGTGGGATTTTTAGAAAGCAGCTGATCTGTAATTTTGGTGCATGTGCACAATTAACCCGACTTAGATATCTAGTATTCCTATACATCGCTATTGGAAAAAAGAATTAATGCTTTAAAAAATAACAACACACAGACACCATTGAAATATAAATGAATTGTGACCTACTTAATGCGGATGTTATTTTAAAATCTCTCTGCAACCTGTAGTTTTCTCATAATCATGTTTAAATATGTAGGTCACTGACTTTTTACCGGTAATGATCACGATCAATAGTGACTTGTTTAAAACTTTTTTCTTAACCTAAATGAGCATGTCAGCGGTGAAACTTCACAGAACAATGAGCGGTTCATTAAATTATTATTATTAGATATTTTTTTTCCTTGTTAGAAAATCAAAACACGTAATAGTAACAGGGAATTTTGATGTCATTTTTTTACATTTTGGGAAAACCCCCCATCATGCATGGCATAATAATCTGTGTTGCTAAGTGCTAGCAGAGTTATCCTTTAAGGCAGAACTAAAGTAGTCGTTATATAGAAAACTATCAACCCTTACGTATGCGTGTGAAAGCTGGAAAACAACAAGAGATATAGAAACAAAGTTGAACGCATTCGAAAATAAATGTCTAAGGAAAATACTTGGTATAGAATGGAACGAATTCAAAACAAACGAGGAAATTAGAGAAATCGCCAATCAACCACTAATATCTTCAGTAATAAAGAAAAGACGATGGTCATACGTTGGACATGTGATGAGAAGAGATAATAATCGAATAGCAAAGCAAGCCCTCATATGGGAAACAACAGGTAAAAGAAAAAGAGGAAGACCCAGGACGACACTGAGAAGAACATTGATGAGAGAGGCAAGAGCAGCAGGAATCGGCTCCCTCAATGAGATAGAACTGCTTGCACAGAACAGAGACAGATGGCGAGATTTGATAAAATATCTTTAAAAGAAAACTGCTAGAACAAAAATTCATATAGGAGAAGGTGTATCTTGGTCTACGCCCTATGGGCCGGTTACGGCTCGAAAGGTCAATAGATAGATAGATAGATATAGAAAACAATGCCAAGTGTAAAGCACTAAATTTTGGCGGCAAAACAGAATATAGTTTGGATGCCCCTTCATAAACAAAAAAATGCATGAAAATAAGGACTGAACACAGCTGTCAGTTTTTATCTAAAAGTGGCATTTTCGTTCTAAGTCTTGAAAATGATGATCTTTTATGGATGAAGATGTCTGGAACCTAGAACATTTTCCTCATTGGTAAAAATGATATTTTAAGGAATTAGAGTTTCCGCTGCCACCACACTCACAAAATGTAGAACATTTGAGCTGAAGTCAATATCTGGGAACAATATTTTAGTAGAATACCACTCGTCATTAAAATATCAAAGATTGACAAATATGAAGTTTTCAGGGTGCAGTATTACATTTGTCGCCAAAGAGAAAAAGAGAAATAGAACATCAACAAAACTATAGAAGGCTGGCAACTAAAACAAGTAGAGGAGTTCAAATACCTAGGAAGTTTAGTGACAAATGACAATTCACAAACAGCGGAGATAGACTCAAGATGCATTAAAGCTTGACAAATCATTGGACAGCTATCACCACTATTGTTCAACAAGGAAATAACTCTAGAGGCAAAACAGACACTCCACAATACAATCATCATCCCAACGTTGTGCTACCAATGCCAGTCCTGGACCCTAGATGCAAGACCAATAAGAAAAATAACCTGTACTGAGATTAAATGTGTCAGATGAATGACAGGAAACAGTCTGAGAGACAAGATCAGAAATGAAGAACTGAGAAAAAAGCTAGGAATAGCCCCCGCCATGGAATATATAAAGAAACAACAGATAAAATGGTTTGGCCATGTGACAAGGCAGAGTGATCAAAACACAACACAATGAGCCCTCAATAAATGTGAGAACACCAGACCCAAGGGTCGACCACGAAAAAGATGGATCGATAGAATATTAGAAACAGTAGGAAACATAATAGCAGCAGAAGCGAACATAAGAGCAAAAGACTGCAAATTATATCTTCTCTCGACGGTGAAAGGCAAATGAAGAAGGGAAGAAGAAGAAGTATTTGAAACCCTTTTAGAAACAAAATATGTGTATATTATTTTGTTTATCTTGCGTCATCCAGCAAACTGAAGCATCTTATCTCACATTTCGAATACAAATTTCAAAATTCCCAACAAAAATGATGACTCTGTATGCAGATGTGACACTCATTGCTTTCATAGGAAATTTGTATTATTTTTATTTGTTTCTTCTTAACTCTTTCTGTACGGAAGCTTTTTATTGACGCAACAGAAGAGATTTCAGAGACAAAATTGTTCATGGTTTTAAGAACCAATCTACATATTTATATTTATCTAACATTTAAATTATTATATATGAATGTTTAGATAATTGAACAAGGTATAAGATTTCACCAATATCCAGATGATACAAGACATGTAAAAAGAATATGGTTTGATGGCGTTCACACTAATCAAATTGAGCGTGGCGCGAAATGTACGTTTCTGAAATCGTATTAGTGCACAGTGTGGCGAAACGTATGGAAAGAGTTAAAGACATTCCTAAGTTCAAATATTTGTCTCAATAGAATAAGAAATCACTTGTTCACCAAATTCAAAATAAGTACAACCAGCCTATGTCCCTGTACACTGGACAATACTACAAAACATGTTCTACAGGATTGCCCTCGGTACACAGACCTGAGAAGAACAATGTGGTCCACGCCCACCTCCCTGGAAGAAAAACTATATGGGGCAATCGATTCACTTAAACAGACAGCTGACATCATGAGAGAGTCTGAAATCCTACTCTGATTGAGTCTTGATCCTAGAGAGAGAGAGAGAGAGAGAAATATTGGTCTGTTTAGTTTTGCTATAACCAACAGAGTAGTAACAAATGTATTGTTTGTTATTCTGTTCTATCTACAGCAGCTTCACCCTGGCATGCATGTTCCTTCTAAATAATGAATACCACCAAGTGCCAGCTGAGACAAACCTACAGTTAGGTGCTATCTGGAAGATATAATTTCTTCAACACTTTTCTTTGTGCTATCATTTTACTGATATACTCATTTTAAAGAGGTGAGATGCAGAATGGCTCAGGCAAAAGCAGCTTTCCAAAAAATGAGGAAGATACTATGCAATCCATTTTTGACAATAGAAACAAGAAAAAGAGTTCTTAAATGTTATGTAGAGCCAGTCTTAACATATGGATGTGAATCATGGACAATAGAACAACAGACAAGAACATCACTGGAGTCTGCAGAAATGTGGTTTTACAGACAAATGTTGAGAATACCATGGACAGATAAGAAGAGTAATGGAAATGTTCTGAAAGGTCAAAGTAAAAAGAGAGCTAATTTCCAATATTAGGAAGAAACAATCATCATTTTTTGGCCATGCAATGAGAAGAGAACAACTGGAATATATTGTTAACACTGGAAAAATTGAGGGATGAAGAGATAGCGGGAAGCAAAGACAAAAAATACCAGATAGTTTAAGAGAATGGCTTGACAGAAGGTCAACAACAAAAATGATAAATAACTGTCGAGATCAAAAGTTGAGGAGAGACATGATCACCTACACCAGGAGGCCCGGTACTTGATGATAATGATCATTTTACTGACTGTTCACAGCTGTTTATTTTCAATCCAAATTAGCATTTTAGTTAAAACCTAGGAAATTTTACAGGGGAGACAAATAATAATAAATGAATATTATTATAGAGGGAAACTTCCGAGGCGATAATTCAGTGAATCATAGGAGGAAGAGGTATGTTTTACAGCACTCAGAAAAAGTAACAAATAAACAAAAACAGAAAAAAGAACAAAGAACAATATATGGTCCGAAGTAGGATCGAGTTAGCTGAGTGGCAGTGTTCCCCAGCGTTCGGCTTCTCGTGGCAAGGCCAAGTAGTACGGGTTTGATCCTACTTCGGACCATATATTGTTCTTTGTTATTTTCTGTTGTTTATTTGTCATTTTTTCTGAGTGTTGTAAAACATACCTCTTCCTCCTATGATTCGTGAAATTTTATGGCACTTACGAATGAAGATGTCCTGGGTGTAGAAGATTGCAATGAAGATCATTCTTAAAACTGAAACTCAATGGAAGTTCTTTGAAATTGTGCCACCACACACACAACTTATTTTTTAAAAAATAAAGTCAATATATATGTATGAACGTTATTTTTGTTAGTAGTTAATGTTTATAACAAAAAGATCAAAGCGTGGCACAACTAAGAGTTTCCAGGGAGAGATATTATATTTTTAATCACAAAAAAATGTTTCATGTTAAGTTATGGCTTCTTCATATCACATTGAATGTGTAATAGAACAAGCATGTGTATTTTATGTTTCTGGAAAGACACAAATAGGCAAATCAACTAAAGTAACACTGATGAACAACTATCAGCACACAATCAGTATATTGTTTTTTTTACTGAATGATGGATTTGAATTGAATAAGGCACACACATATATTCCGATTGCTTGCGATGAATGATGATATCTTATGACAGGGAAGAGATGACTGTGTTCACTTTCTGTGAGGTTTCACCTTATGTCTTTCGGCATGTGCTGAGACTCCTATGATGAGGATTGCAGCTACTTTTCTTTTGTTCGGGAAATGAGATATTAATTCGGATGATTCCATTGGCATGGGCAGTTGAGCAATTATGGATTTTAATTCATTTGTAGTGATACTGGAGCCTTCCATAACCATAACGTACACACATTTTCAGTTATGTAACCATTAGAAAGACACCCACCAACATTTGGGCACAGCTGATTCTACACATCAAGATCAACAACAAAGTTGAACTAGATTCTACTCCACCTCCTAGTGGTGCCCTTGAAAACAGACCATCCAGTCTGATCAAACTAATATGGATTGAAGAAGAAAGGTAACCTGTAATCAAAAGTGCAGTGTATTTACCTATGTTGGACAGGAAGGTGCAAATATAATAGGGAGCCAGTAGTGGGGTGTTCAATATCTTCAGTAATAAAGAAAAGACGATGGTCATATGTTGGACATGTGATGAGAAGAGATAATAACCGAATAGCAAAGCAAGCCCTCATATGGGAAACAACAGGTAAGAGGAAAAGAGGAAGACGCAGAGCGACACTGAGAAGAACATTGATGAGAGAGGTCAGAGCAGCAGGATTCGGCTCCCTCAATGAGATAGAGTTGCTTGCACAGAACAGAGACAAATGGTGAGATTTGATAAAACATCTTTAAAAGAATTGAAAACTGCTAGAACAAAAATTCAGATAAGAGAAGGAGTATCTTGGTCTACGCCCAATGGGCCGGCTACGGCTCGAAAGGTCAATAGATAGATAGATAGTGGGGTGTGACATACACGCCTATAAGGAATGGCAACAGCTTTACAAAATAGGACCACAACAAAATACTGCCTACATTTGGCCTTCTAAATGTAGGCCGATTCATCAGTATTTTGTTGTGTTCCTTTTTTGTAAAGCTGTCACCATTCCTTATTGGAGTGTACGTCAAACCCCACTACTGGCTCCTTATACCAGCTTTACCGCAGCACTGCAATTATTTCCCAGTCCCCCACAAATATAACACTTTGCTGCAAGCCATGAGATTTACACTCAATGAACATCCTTTTAATAGCTGATTTTGAAAGGAGTAATTGCCAGGTGAAATCACAAAGAAATAAACAAATTGTAACTGTTACTCGGTTGATTTTAATTAATATGTAGAATTTGCATTGAATTGTTTTTAAATAATTCAATTTTTTTAAAAGTAGTATTGTTTTGTACTGTTTTGTATTAATATTCACAACTACTATTTTTGTGCTTAGTAAGTCAAAAAAGAAAAATGGATGAAACTCACTGACCACCTCCCAAACATTACTACAATGACCCAATAAGAATAATACTGATGTTGTATTTTATGACAAAATATCACAGTTGAGTAAGGACAGTGGAACTGTCTGGAAATAAAATGCCCAAATAATATTATTGGTGTTCTATATAATATCACTGTAATGTTCTAATTGGTAAAAAAAATTCTAGGTATTTCTTTTCTAGACAATACTGTAATGTTCTATTGCTATAATGTCTGTGTATCTGTTTTCTAGACACTAATATTAATGCAATATTGCAACTGCTTTAACATTGTGGGTATCTTTTTGTTAAATCACTGCAATAACTGCTTTAACATTGTGGGTATCTTTTTGCTAAATCACTGCAATAACTGCTTTAACATCATCTGAACAAAATTTCTCATGAATGCACTATTAAATTAAATGGGACAATATTAAAACAGGTTAATAAATTCAAGTACATACTAATACATAATACAATTATAAACAGAGATAATACACAAAGACCACAAGTGGATATCAAAGTAGATGGCAAGAACCTGGAAAGAAGTCAAGAATATAGTGATATTGGACATGTTATATCAAATGATGGGAAATGTAAGACAGAAATAAACAATGGAATAGGAATGGCAAAAATCAATTTTAACAATATGAAAGATGTTGTCACATCAAAGCAAATAACATCAGGACTAAAACTACTAACTGTAAAATATTATATCTATTCAACATTTTCTTATGGCGCAGAAACATGAACATTATATAAGAAAACATAAGAAAATCAAAGCCCTTGAAATGTGGATTTATACAAAAATTGGAAGAATTGGGTGGAAGGAAAAGAATACAATCAGTTCTGAATCACATAACAATGAAAAAAGACCTACTTAACACAATTTGAACAAGACAACTGAAATTTCTGGGACATGTTAAGCACAATATCCTATTAAAAATCACCATGGAGGCGAAAGGTACAAAATAGATGAGATAGAGGCAGACCAAGACTAAAGTGGACTGATAACATCAAAAGACAGAAACTATAACAATGTGTACTATGAAGACAAGAGATAGAATAAAATACACTCCATGACAGTCAACCTTCGTTGTGGAGATGGCACCCAACAAATGAATGAATGCACTAATGATAATAATATCAGGCTGCAAATGTACAGCAAATGTGGAGCTGTAGAATAGCCTAGACACAAAAACTGAACGCTTTTGAAGACAAATGCCTATAAAGGATACTCTGTGTACAATGGAATGAACTCAAGACTAATATAGAGATAAAAGAAATAGCCATGCAACAAATGATCTCACCTACAATTAGAAAGAGAAGGTAGACAAATGTCGTACATGTGTTGAGAAGAGACAATGAAAGAATTTCAAAACAGACTCTTTTAAACATCAGAATACAGAAAAAGAGGAAGAGAGACATTAATGAGAACACTTATAAGAGAAGCAAATTTAGCAAGCATAGGCTTATTGATTAAGATCGAACATCTCGCCCAGAATAGAGAAGGAAGGCAAAAAACAGCACAAGCTCTGTACAATGTCTAGGGGCACTGGAAGGATCAAGAAGAATAGCCCAGACAAAAAAGCAGCATTTAAAAAAATGAAAATACATCTTTTTTTTTTCAATCAAAGCAAGAAAAAAAGAGATCCTCAGTTAGGTAGAGTCTGATATATAGAAGTGAGTAGTGAACAGTCATATAATAGGCAAATAAATGTTGGAGTATAGAGGAGTGTGGTACGACCAAAGAATGTTAAGAATACCATGGACAGCTACAAACTGTAATAAGGATGTTATAAAAGAGACAACGAAAAAAGAAATCTTATTACTAACTGAAGAAGCATTTCATTATTGGCCATATAATGAGAAGAGAAGAACTGGAAACAAATTAGATGTTTAAATAATTACTATCTCTATTTTCTGAACTTTCAAGCCAAAGTTTCCATTGACAGAACCTCAAGATTCTCCATGTTCATTGATCTTTGTGTGAGATTTGTCAGAATTTGCACAAGTTCCCACATTGTGTCTTGTCTCACGTCTCTATTCCAGACAAGTATAGGAATTTCTATACTTGTCTTCGGGGCCTCATTATGTGGGAAGTAAAGAATAATGATACTGTGACATTCCAGGCATGTCGTAAGAGGCAACTATGGAGGTTGATCGATGGCTTGACAAGCTGTCATTGTAAAAAGCATTGTTATGGAAACAGCGCCATAGATTTTAGAAGCAGTGAACTCTGCAATATGTGCCATTTTGGCACGCAAGGTTTTTGTTTTTGAGATTGTAATTCTGCCCTATGTGCCGTCTTCGGCTCGAAAGGACAATAGATAGATAGAAAGAAATTTCAGCACTGAAGATGATCCCCGTGATTTTTTCCTCTCTTATAAGTGTTCTCAAAAAATTATTACAGATTGGTATTAATTCATTAACACCAAAAATTTATTTTAAAAAAATACTTTCATTTCATAGGCACTTTCAGCAGTAATGGCAGAAAGACTACATAATTAACACAAAAAGCAAAGACAGATAAAGAAATATTAACTGGGTCAATGAGCACAAAGAGTGGCAATGAATATTGCATCAAGTGAGAAACTCAAGAGGAAAAAGTGAAACAGGAAAAGAGAAAAGATAGTTTAATGAAAGAGCACAGCAGCAATTTAACAGCTGAAATAAAAAAATAAAGACAGAAAGTTGTCATGAGACATGATCACCTATGCCAGCTGGGCACTTAAAGAGGAAATAGCTTTCTGCATATTAGAAGAAAACTATCTGTATGGCATTACCTCACTTCTAGCATCTGATGGGTGACTTAATGGACAAGGGAATAAAGGCCACTTGTCCTGTGCAGTTGCCACAAAACATTCAGGTCTGAGTTTCTATTTCACCACCAATAGAAAAAAATCTATGCATTATTTGTCCTAAACCAAATCACTTCAAAATTCTGTTTCAACATTCTTGGTATTACTTCTCTATACAACATCACAGCAAAACAAAACTGATATATAATTATTGTTATTTCTTTCTTTGGACATAAAAGCACTGCAATATTTCAATTGCTATAACTATTTGGTCATGTCCCTTTTTTTTTTTTTTACAAGACAATATGAGTTAAAACACACCAAAATATATTTTACAGGAAAAAATTCAAATCTTGTTTATCCAAAATTAAAGTCAGACTTAAATAATATAGGCAATTACAGTAGAACCCCCACTTCCTCTCCCTATCAGCTGATTCATTGGTGCTATAAAGAGCCAATTCTAACTTATGGTAGTGAATCACGGACAGTAGGCAAATAAATGAAAAGACGATTGGAGGCCAAAGATATGGTATTTCTCAGCAAAGATGGTTGGAGTTCCCTAGACAGTCAAAAATCCAACAAGAAAATTCTTAACAAGGCCAACTACCAAGGACAGAAAACTGTGGAGGAACATTATGATCTACATTAAACGGTATGCAGACAGCTTCACTCGCCAAGACCGAATAACTTGTCCAGAAAAGGGACATGTGGAGAGATGTGGATCCTGTGCAAGGTCTGCTGCTTGATAACAAAGATTGCTAAACACAAAAAGTAAAAAGTAAAGTACCCCCGTCACACCAAGTGGCATATAGGGAATATGGTGTTAATGACCATAAATTTTACAGACCTTCGGCACATGATTTTTGGGGTCGCTGGACACAAAGAGTCTAGAATTTCTGTCATATATGCCATCTTCAGCTCAAATGGACAACATAAAGAGAGAGGTAGATAACATGTGTGGCACAAGGTGATCAGCTTATTCTTTCTTTCTTCTTCTATTCTGTGTACACTTTAGACATTAATCTTAAAAGTTCAACAAAAGCATGATCTCCACACAGTGACTCCTCACATAGCTCGTCCAAGTTTGGTAATGGCAACACGAGTTCTCTCTGATCATATGTTTGACAACTGTAGCAAATGTTCTGTAATTTTGCATGTGTCAATAGTCACATTTTACCTGTACCATAGTCATATTTTGCCTGCCACAATCACATTTTACATGTTCCTTAGTTACATTTCATTACTCGTTACAGACACGATGTTTGATTTCTCAATAATTTTTTTTTCAGAGTGACAAGGCTCCAGGGTTCACCCAGACTCTAAAAATAAGTACCAGAGATTTTTCTGGGATATAAGGATGGCCTGGTGTGGTACTGACCACTACCATCCAAAAATGCTCTGTTGGTCATGTAAAAACATAGCCCCTAACACTGTATTCACTATATGACAGTGTACAATGCAATGTACTGAGCATTTTATTCTAAAAAAAAAGAAGAAAAATAAAAACTCTTTCACACCATCAGTGCAGCAGATAAAAATTGTGTTATTGCCCTTATTTTTTTTATCATCTGTACATTTCTTGGTAATGAGGCCCACACTACATCTTTCTTTGATCATTTTTCCTAAATCTTTGATTTTAAGACTGGGTGAACCCTAGATACCAGCAGTCAGAGGAATAAACCCTATTGTCCACAGTTCAATGACCACTGCTTCATCGCAGCTTCCACACCTCATGTGTAATTTATCAATTAAATGTTCCCAAACCAGCACATTATATATACAACCACTATCTCATTTGATGAAGAGATAAATACTTGAATCAGAAAGGCCACTTTAATATTTGGTAAACTTAAACATTTTATGGGCCATCACCAAACCAACACTCAAAATTAGGATTCTAATTTACCAAAGTTACATGCTTTGTACACTTCTATATGGATCAGAAACTTGCACTAACTATGCAGGGCAAGAGAGAAGGTTAAACAGTTTTCATGTGCATTGCCTTCACATGTTAATGAGCATGAAATGGCTAGACAAAGTAACCAACTTAACATTTTACAACAAGCCAAACTCACATCCATCATGACAACACTTAGGAGTGTAAGGTGGCTGGGTCATATGAGAAGAGTAGACAATTGTATTCCCAAACATTATTATATTGTGAACTTAAGGACGGAAAGAGACCAAAGAGCAGACCAGTGTAGAGATATAAGAATGTTTGCAGGGCTTCCTTGAGGGAATTCTCTATCAGTGAAAGAAACTGAGAAAATCTGGCATCAGATTGTAGCACATGTAAAACAACAATAAAAAACCTCACAGCAGCATTAGAGGAAACACTGGTGTTAAAGTCAGAAGACAAAATGCACAGGAGAAAGGAGTTGGGGCAGAGCACTGCAAATGCATCTTGTTCATTCTGTGGTTGGATCTATCTATCTAATATTGGCAGATTCAGTTATGAGAGAAGCTGCTTAGTAAAACAGTAATTAAGCATAGTACACTAATATTACCAAACTACAGACAAATCATTATATATAAAATTATGGATACGGGGGTTCTACTGTATTAAATGAATGTATACGCCACTGATCTACAATAATAAAACAAGCACTATACTCGAAAAATGATAAATGCCATAATCTGCTATGAGATATGTCAAAATAGTTATATTCAGATTTAAACTAACAAAAAAATCAAGAGAAAACATGTATACATTCAAGTTATGTATGTGTCTTATACCACAAGGCACATTTTATAATACATGCATATGCATACAAGCTGCTATGTATATGAACTCCCATGAACAAAAAAATAATTATATTTATTTATGCTTCACCAATCCATTGTCATATAACCACATCATCTCTAAATATGATCTCCAATCAAGTATATTGTGGTGGCTCTAGTCGTCATGTACTTAGGTGGTGGTCCAGGTTGATGCCAGAGGCAGACAACTCATGGATCAGATCCTGGATCTGTTTCTGCTTGTGCTGAACAATTTCCTGGTTGATGACTTCATTCACTCCCACACTAAAGCACTCACAGAACTCTTTAATGAGATGCTCAACCATGGCAATAACATACAAGCCAGAGTCCAGAACTGGAGAAAATTCACACAAAAAATCATATTAGATAGATAACTAGAATCAGGCAAATTACTATTTTATACAAAACTATTATCTCTATTGGGAGCCGCGATAGCTCAGTGGTTAGTGAACTAGACTACAAAGGACAAGAGGTAGGGTTTTATCCCAACCAACGGCTGCCGGTTCACCCAACCTTTAATGGGTACCAAATTTTTTTCTGGGAAAATAAAGCAGCGCTGGCGTAATACCGACCACATTACCCCAAAAATCACGTGCAGATGGTCTGTAAAATTGATGGTCACTAACACCATATTCCCTATACGCCACTTGGCGTGACAGGGGCTCTTTACTTTACCATTGTGTCTATTATTTATTGTTCTTTCAAGGTGAAGGTGGCACAAAAGACAGAAACTCAAGATTCTCCATATCTGATGATCTTTGCTATTATTTGTTAGACTTTGTCCAGGACCTACAATGTGTCTCCACACAATTCTCTGTTCTGGGAAAGCTTCTCAATTTTGGCAAGGGAATCAATGCCTGTTGTTGTCGTTTCTATTATCAGTGTTCTTTTTTTAAAAAAATGAATACAGATTTGTATTAACTCATTAATACCAGATTTATAAGCAATGCCGTTGTTGATTTATTTCTCATCTGCAGAAAAATTGGCACTTTTTGTAGCAGCACTGACTTTTAATGTCTTTTGGAGATGTGAGTAATCAATCAGTTGTGGATTGTTGAAATTTAGTATAGGCACAGATTGTAAGTCTATTGGGGATGTGAATGATCAGTCATGGAATATGGGAATAATTGATGAGAGACAAGATAGAGGAAGTTTGAGGTATAAACTTATATATCAAGAAAGAAAGCAGTTCCTGTTCATGCCCTGAAGAATATAGCGTTCATGCTCATAATTTGTATAACATTTATGAGTAATGTTGTTATGCCAGTGCTGACTTTCTTTCCCCAAAATATCTGGTACCCATTTATGGCAGGATGAACCTAGATGGCATAAATCAGGAATGAACTCAATCCCTTGTTCTCAGTAAGCCACTTCACTAACATTGCTCTACCACGGTTCACTTTATACAAAGTAAAGATAGATTAGGGATATGTATGTTAATGTAGTTAACAAATGTTATGAAAACACACACTATGGGCTGGGACTAAACATTTAAAAGACTACAGTTATGGTGATAATCCTGTCCTTCCACAATTTTCTGTCCACAGTGAATCAAATTAGTTCCTTTGTTGATTGTCATCCATGCAACGATATCAAGCTATCTAGTATCTTCTCTCTTTGTCATTTGTAATCTCTCTTTCCTTGTATTTTGCCAGTTGCAACCTAGTATTTTTGGGGCATGTTAAAAGACACAACAGCCTACTAAAAGTAATACTGGAAGGGAAAATACAAGGTAAAAGAGGCAGAGGCAGACAAAGACTAACATGGATGAGTAACATCAAAAGATGGACAAGTCAACCTATGACAATCTGCACCATCAAAGCAAGAGACAGAGTGGAATGGCATTCCATGGTAGCCAACCTTCGATGTGGAGACGGCACTCAATGATGATAATGATGAACCTAGTGTTCCAACTTTTCTCTTCTCATGACGTGCCAAAAAAATGATTGTCATCAAACAGACATTATGGTGATAGTTAGAGAAAATGCAGATAAATAGGTGGAGAAAGTGTCCAAGAATATAGTTAAGCTGGACATATAACAAAAAATATGAAGCAAGATTAAACAGAATAATAACAGTAAGAAAAATCTTTAAAGAAATTATATATATTTTTACACTCAACCAGTTGACACTAGGAATTATCATCTTACTTCTGGTGTCACCAGACAAGGCTCATAGTATATCTCACCATAAGTCCCTGTTCTGGCTGAGTTTCTCAATCTCAGTATGAGGGTCAATGCTTGTTGTCTGTTTGCCTTTCTTGTGTTTATTGTGTGTCTTCCTTTCTTATGTGTTCTTCCTACTGTTTATTGTGTCTTCCTTTCTTATGTGTTCTTCCTACTGTTTCTTGTGTGTCTTCCTTTCTTATGTGTTCTTCCTACTGTTTCTTGTGTGACTTCCTTTCTTATGTGTTCTTCCTACTGTTTCTTGTGTGTCTTCCTTTATTATGTGTTCTTCCTACTGTTTATTGTGTGTCTTCTTTTCTTATGTGTTCTTCCTACTGTTTCTTGTGTGTCTTCCTTTCTTATGTGTTCTTCCTACTGTTTATTGTGTGTCTTCCTTTCTTATGTGTTCTTCCTACTGTTTAATGTGTGTCTTCCTTTCTTATGTGTTCTTCCTACTGTTTATTGTGTGTCTTCCTTTATTATGTGTTCTTCCTACTGTTTCTTGTGTGTCTTCCTTTCTTATGTGTTCTTCATACTGTTTCTTGTGTGTCTTCCTTTCTTATGTGTTCTTCCCACTGTTTCTTGTGTGTCTTCCTTTCTTATGTGTTCTTCCCACTGTTTCTTGTGTGTCTTCCTTTCTTATGTGTTCTTCCCACTGTTTCTTGTGTGTCTTCCTTTCTTATGTGTTCTTCCTACTGTTTCTTGTGTGTCTTCCTTTCTTATGTGTTCTTCCTACTGTTTATTGTGTGTCTTCCTTTCTTATGTGTTCTTCCTACTGTTTATTGTGTGTCTTCCTTTCTTATGTGTTCTTCCTACTGTTTATTGTGTGTCTTCCTTTCTTATGTGTTCTTCCTACTGTTTCTTGTGTGTCTTCCTTTCTTATGTGTTCTTCCTACTGTTTCTTGTGTGTCTTCCTTTCTTGTGTGTCTTCCTTTCTTATGTGTTTTTCCTACTGTTTATTGTGTGTCTTCCTTTCTTATGTGTTCTTCCTACTGTTTCTTGTGTGTCTTCCTTTCTTATGTGTTCTTCCTACTGTTTCTTGTGTGTCTTCCTTTCTTATGTGTTCTTCCTACTGTTTCTTGTGTGTCTTCCTTTCTTATGTGTTCTTCCTACTGTTTCTTGTGTGTCTTCCTTTCTTATGTGTTCTTCCTACTGTTTCTTGTGTGTCTTCCTTTCTTATGTGTTCTTCCCACTGTTTCTTCAGGTCAGCCTCTTTTTCTTTCTGTTGTTTCCTACTTGAGGGCTTTCTTTGTGATTCTCTGATTGCTTCTTCATGGCTGATGTTTGTCCACCTTTTTCCTTGATTACTGATGAGACTGTTAGTTGAATGTAAGAACAGTAAAGTGCTATTTCATTGAACATTTCTATATGGAGCTGAATCATAAACATTAAATAAGACAACAGAAAAGGAAACTAAAACTTTAGAAACAGGGATAAACTGAAGAGTAGAAAGTATATGGTTGATAGAGGAGACAATAAAATCTTGAAGGAGCTGAATATCACAAACATGTAATATTGTGCTGGCTGCTGTAAAGCTGGGTAAAACGTAAACAAATTAACATAAAATTGTAGGTAGCAGTTCTACTAAAAATAAAAAGGAACTATGTTAAACACAATGTAAGCAAAAATAAAAGTTTTACAGCAATAAATACATAACGAAAGACAACTTTCAAACAGCTGAAAAAAGTACAATGAATTGAGTGGACTGATAGAAGAATCAACAGTGAACCAAGAATAAATCACAGCATTCGTCAAGGCAGAAGGGATCCATTTTGCACAGAGTGCCATCTCCCTCCTCGAGCAAAGTCATTGTATCACAGTATAAAACCAAGACAGAAGACAGCATAAAATGGTATTCCATGAGAGTCTACATTTGATGACATAGAATTTGCACCTTCTTTGTTTCCTCTTGAGACATAGAAAACTCTCAAACTTCTATGGACAAAGGTTTGTAACATACAAAACTTTTCAGTTATAACAGTGTAGGCAAGAATTAACAGCAAACACAGAATAAGAGACATAAACTAACAGTGTGATCTAGGCATGAGCTTTGAAAAAACCCAGTACATGTTCTGAAAATAAAACTCAATACATGATCTGAAAAAAAAAACTCAATACATGATCTGAAAAAAACAAAAACTCAATACATGATCTGAAAAAAAAACAACTCAATACATGATCTGAAAAACTCAATACATGATCTGAAAAAAAAAACAACCCAATACATGATCTGAAAAACCCCAATACACGATCTAAAAAAAAAAAAACCCAATACATGATCTGAAAAATCCCAATACACGATCTGAAAAAAAAAACACAATACACGATCTGAAAAATCCCAATACACGATCTGAAAAAAAAAAACCCAATACATGATCTGAAAAATCCCAATACACGATCTGAAAAAAAAAAACCCCAATACATGATCTGAAAAATCCCAATACACGATCTGAAAAAAAAAAACCCAATACATGATCTGAAAAAATCCAAAACATGATCTACTCACTAGTTTCTTGTTGAGGGAAGTCCATTTCAATAAATTTTAATTTACTCCGTGGTGCTGCAACAACAAAATAAAATTCACAAATATTAAGAATGAATATATTATAGCCTAGGATAGTGAATAAATACCCTCTTCTATTTTGAAGCACACATTTATATGAGGTTAAATCTTGATCTCAATGTACAGAACATGCAAACAGAAATATTCCATGGAGTTTCTAGGGACTAATGAATATATTTTTAACGGAAATACAGAGTTTAAATATAGGCAGTATGATGAACAGGAACCGAATATACTTAAAGCAGAAGTAGAATGGGCATTGAAACAGAATAAAAAGAACAAAGCAGCTGGTATAGATGGAATAACAACAGAAATGCTACTAGCTTGTAAGGAAACAGCTATAGATTGGCTTACTATCATATTCAATATGGCTTGGGAAGAAAGAAAAGTCCCAGACGATTGGCAAAAAGCTATCATTGTCCCATTTTGGAAGAATAAGGGAAGTAAAAGGGAGTGTGAAATGTACAGAGGAATATCCCTATTGAGTCAAGTTGGTAAAATGTTTGCTAAAATATTAGAGAGGAGAGTAAGATACATAATAGAACCACAATTAAGTAATAATCAATTCGGATTCAGAAAAGGCAAAAGCTGCACTGATGCTATATTTACATTGAGACAACTATGTGAAAAAATAATAGAATATGACAGAAACTTAAATATAGTGTTTATAGATCAGGAAAAAGCGTTTGACCGTGTGGACAGGAACAAACTTTGGCAAACTTTAGAAACATACGGGGTAGCAGGACAACTACTAGAAAATATAATAGCACTATATAAAAACAGTCAAAGTGCCGTCAGAACATCGGAAGGTCTGTCAGAATGGTTTCAGGTTACAACAGGAGTAAGACAAGGATGTGTCCTCTCACCACTCCTCTTCATCATATATATGGACAAAATAAATCAGGAAACAACCAACAACATGGACAAATCAAATAATAACATAGAGGTAGAAAACTCCAACATCAATGAGCTACTCTTCGCAGATGACCAATGCCTAATATATGAGGATGAAAACCTGCTACAACAGCATTTAACATCTCTAGATAAAAGCTGCACAAACTACAGTATGAAAATTAACACAGCAAAAACAGAGGCTATAAGAATAAGCAAATTGAGACACCCATTAAACATCAAGATCAAAGACAAAGAAATAAAACAAGTAGAGGAATTCAAGTATTTAGGCGCAATGTTCACAGAAGATGGAAAACTAGACAGAGAAATTGACATGAGAATACAAAAAGCAAATGCTGTCACATACCAGCTTTCACCATTATTAAGACATCCAAACATTTCTATGCCAGCTAAACAACAAATGATAAATAGCATCTTCATACCAACTTTGTGCTATGAAAGTCAAACATGGACCCTTTCTAAATCCCATTTAAGAAAGATCAATACATGTGAGATGCGATGCTTGAGAAAAGTAACAAACAACACAAGAAGAGATAGAATACCAAATGAAACCATAAGAAAAATGGTAGGAACAAAACCCTGCCAAGAATATATAGAACAACAACAACTTAAATGGTTCGGCCACCTGGTCAGAATGAATCCTCACCAATCACCATCAAGGGCGTTTTTCTCGAGAATGCATGGGAAAAGACCAAGAGGAAGACCCAGAAGAAGATGGATAGATGCAGTGACAGAGACATGTAACAACAAAGGAAAATCACTAATTCAGACAATTCGAGCAGCACAAGAACGACAAATGATATAAATCACGACACCTTTTAGGTATCAGTGAAAGAGAAAAGAAGAAGAAGAAGAAGAATGAATATATTTAAAGACATTATTCAGGGGTCACGATGTCCCACGGAACTTGATCTGAAAAGTGCGTCAGTGAATCACAGCTGACTGTTTGCATCATGATCAGCGACAAAAGCTGATCAAGATCCTACTCCACCTCATCATGTGCCATACCGGTTGGCGTAGGTGATCAGGTCCTTCCACAATCTTCTATCCGCAGTGCATCATATCAATTCTATTGTTGACAGTTTACCATGCCATGACACCAAGCTATCTAGTATTTTCAGTTTTTTCTCTCTTTGTCATCCGCAATCTCTCTTTCCCTGTATTTTGTCAGTTGTAAGCAAGTATTTCAACTTTCCTCTTCTCATGATGTGCCAAAAAAATGTTGATTGTTTCTTCCTGATGTTTTTTATGAGCTCCATTTTGTGTTGGCCTCTTTGAGAATTTCCTTCTTGGTCTTTTTAGCTGTCCAGGGAACTTTCAACATTCTTATAAGAAATCCCATCTCTGTGACTCTTAATCATCTTTTAATTTGTTTGGTTACTGTCCGTGACTCGCTTCCATAGGTCAGAATTGGCTCTATATAGCACCGATGAACTCTCTTTCCCACTGTTTTTGACATATATTTGTCACATAAGACGTTTTTCATTTTCTGAAATGCTTTTTTGGCATGAGTTATTCTGCTTTTTATTTCTGTGATGCACCTTACCGCCTCTGAAAACAAACTAACTAGTATTACTGAGCAAATAGGAATTGATGATAGAAAGCAAGCTGGCACTCAAAAATACAATTGAAGTGTTTGTCCAAAAAAGTACAAATATCAGTTTGATTTTAACTCTTTCTGTACATTCCGCCGCACTATGCGCCATGCCGTTTTTGGTAGAATACGTTTCACCGCATAGTGCGCCACGCTCAATTTTATTAGTGTGAACGCCATCAAACCATATTCTTTTTACATGTCTTTTATCATCTGGATATTAGTGAAATCTAATACCGTGTTCAATTATCTAAACATTCATATATAAAATGTTAAATGTTAGATAAATATAAATATGTAGATTGATTCTTAAAACCATGAACAATTTTGTCTCTGAAATCTCTTCCGTTGCGTTGATAAAAAGCTTCTGTACGGAAAGAGTTAAGCCTGACACAATTATGCCCATTTAATGTCTTGTCAGCCAAAAATGTATAGAAATAGAAATTATGGAAAGCAAACAAGACTTAAGAGGAATGCACACAGAAATAAAGAGAATGACTAATAAAAATAAAAAAGCCACAGAAGGTGGATGCATTGCAGACAAAAAAGGAAAAATGCTAACAGACAATAAGGATATTATAGATAGATGGCAGGAATATATAACAGAACTATTTCAGGATCAAAGGGACAAGAAACCAGTTATAAAATGTACATCAGGCTATAAATTCTTATAATCTGAGGTGGAAAAAGCTATAAAAACAATGAAAAAGGGAAAAGCAGTAGGACCTGACAGCATACAGATAGAGGTGATACAGACACTAGAAGATTTTGGCATTGAAGTGATTACAGACATATGAAACGACATATACCACACAGGATACATACCAAATGTTCTAAAAACATCAACTTTCATTGCATTCCTAAAAAGAATAGTGCAGTTGAATGCAGTGACTTTAGAACAATAAGCCTAATGAGCCATGTTACAAAAATCTTGCTAAAAGTTATACAAGGAAGGATTCAGAATAAAATCAATACTGAATTAGATGAGCAGCAATTTGGATTTAGGAAAAATAGCGGGACAAAAGAAACCATATTCTGCATGAGAACATCAATCGAAAAATACCCAGAAGTAAACAAACCAATATATGCCTGCTTCATAGACTACACCAAAGCTTTTGATAGAGTACACCACAAACAACTTATCATCATCATCATCAAGTATCGGGCCTACTGGCGTAGGTGATCATGTCTCTCCACAACTTTCGATCTCGGCAGCTATTTATCATTTCTGTTGTTGACCTTCTGCCAAGCCATTCTCTTAAGCTGTCTGTTATTTTTTTCTCTTTGCTTCCCTCCATCTCTTCGTCCCTCAATTTTTCCAGTTGTTACAATATATTCCAGTTGTTCTCTTCTCATTACATGGCCAAAAATGATGATTGTTTCTTCCTAATATTGGAAATTAGCTCTCTTTTTACTTTGACCTTTCAGAACATTTCCATTACTCTTCTTATCTGTCCATGGTATTCTCAACATTTGTCTGTAAAACCACATTTCTGCAGATTCCAGTGATATTCTTGTCTGTTGTTCTATTGTCCATGATGCACATCCATATGTTAACTGGCTCCACATAACATTTAAGAACTCTTTTTCTTGTTTCTATTGTCAAAAATGGATTGCATAGTATCTTCCTCATTTTTTGGAAAGCTGCTTTTGCCTCAGCCATTCTGCATCTCACCTCTTTAAAATGAGTATATCAGTAAAATGATAGCACAAAGAAAAGTGTAGAAGAAATGATATCTTCCAGATAGCACCTTCTTGGTGCTTTACTTTGTCAAATGCCTTGGTGTAATCTATGAAACATAGGTATAGATCTGTTTTCACCTCTATGGCTCTTTCTACTAAAGATCTTATGATATAAATGGCATTGCTTGTTCCTTTATCTCTAACAAAATCACACTGTTCATCGCTAATTTCTGGACTGATTTTGTTTCGCACTCTTCGCATGATGATTCTTAGAAATATCTTAGTAATATGACTGATAAGGCTTATTGTGCGATGATCATCGCATTCAATCGCGCCCGATTTCTTTGGTAGGGCTATGAATATTGATTTGAGCATATCGTCTGGTATATATCTGCTGTTGTAGATATCATTCAATATTTTTGTTATTATTTATATTCCAAAATCACCAATGGCTTCAAACTCTTCTTTAGTTTTATTATCTGGTCCAGGAGCTTTGCCTACTTTCATATTGCGCAAGGCATCTTCCACTTCTTCTCTGAGTATTTCTTGGTCCTTCTCCATTATCCTTAATATTTTCCTTCCATTCGTTCGTCATTATAAAGATCGTTAATGTATTCTGCCCATTGTTCCCTTATGTTTTCTTGATCAATCAACAGTTCTCCTTTCTTTGATCTTAGACATCCATTTTTTGATTGCATAATCGCGAAACAACTTATAGAATGCCTAAAAGAGATACATCTAGATGACAAGGACATACGACTAATATGTAATCTATACTGGGAGCAAACAGCAATAAAAAATATAACAAAGAGAACTCTACACCCATTGATATAAAAATAGGAGTAAGACAGGGATGCATCCTATCACCTAGCTTGCTCAATCTATACACTGAGCAAATTTTTAAAAACATCATAGAGATGCCAGGCCTACAAATTAATGGAAAGATAATCAATAACCTAAGATATGCTGACGATACCGTACTACTAGCAGAAAATCCTAAAGATCTACAACAATTACTTAATGAATTAAACCTAATAAGCAAAAAATATGGACTAGTTATGAATATCAAAAAGACTAAAACTATGATCATAAACAAAGGGAATACTCAAAACCCACAAGTGGATATCAAAATAGAAGGAATAGACCTGGAGACAGTTCAGAACTACAACTACCTTGGACATACTTTAACCAGTGATAGAAAATGTACAACTGAAATAAACAAAAGAATAGGAATGGCAAAAAGTAATTTTAATGTCATGAAGAACATACTAACATCAAAACAAATAATATCAGGGCTAAAACTAAGAATAGCAAAATGTTACATCTTCTCAATATTCCTATTTGGTGCAGAAACATGGACATTAGACAAGAAAACAGAACAGAGAATTGAAGCCTTTGAAATGTGGATATGTAGAAGAATAGATAAGAGTTGGATGGAAGGAAAATAAAACAAACAATGAAGTCTTAAAACAACTAAAAATGAAAAGAGAACTACTAAGCACAATTCAAACAAGACAAATGCGATTTTTGGGCCATGTTGAAAGACAACAGCCTAATAAAAGTTATCCTGGAGGGGAAATTACAAGGTAAAAGAGGCAGACCAAGACTAACATGGATGAGTAACATCAAAAGATGGACAAATCAGCCTATGACAACCTGCACCATCAAAGCAAGAGACAGAGCAGAATGGTGCTCCTTGGTAGCCAACCTTCGTTCCAGAGAAGGCACTCGATGATGATGATGAATGTCTTGTAGCAGTGTAAAGAGCACTCTTTTGGATGAACACAGAAAGAAAGAAAGTATTATTTCAAGCTAATATCCGTAGATGTACATTTTAAAATCATACCTTAGAAATGGGTACAGAATGTATTATTTCTAGCTTATATGTCTAGATGTACTTTTTTTGCTATTCACAGCTTAGCATAATCTGATAAAATACAAACATGGGTGACAGACAATTATTCTCAATTTCCATGTTTGCTGAACATTTGTTTGTAGATTATGTCTTCTTCATTTGCTATTAGTGAACTGCACAACATTGCACCCTGCAGGCCATGTCTATAAAAGTCAAAGACAAGTGTATGGCTGCAACTTGCTCCTCTTTATTTTGCCTTAAGAATGAACAAAGCAGTCAGTAGCCATGTCTTGTCATCTTGAGGCACCACCCAACAATGCAAAATGGCTCTTAGTCACTCTGATTTTACAGAGACTAACATAGTCGTTTAACTCTTTCTGTGCAGAAGTTTTTATTAATGCAATGGAAGAGATTCTAGAAATACAATTTTTCATGGTTTTAAGAATCATCATCATCAGTGCCATACCGGTTGGCGTAGGCGATCATGTCCTTCCACAATCTTCTATCTACAGTGCATCGTATCAGTTCTGTTGTTGACTGTTTTCAGTTAGGTTTCAAAAATAAATCTACATATTTATATTTATCTAACACATAACATATCATATATTAATTTTTAGATAATTAAACAAGGAATTAAATTTCATCTCTTGTTTCCACTGTTCCAGGATGCCCTGATCCTATCTTTCTTATGCCTTCCCCCTGAGATCCACTACAAGGCAAATCGTCAGATTATTTCTGAATCTCTTCTGTGTTAGCTTATAACCCATCCAGTTCTAGCTGCTTCTTTCATCTTTAACCTACTGCTTGTATCATGTAACATTGAGGTTCTGGTCTTCATTAGTTGTGTTGCTTAAGTTGTTATGCCAAATTAAATCAACGTCCTTTAAATTCCATCTCTTACTGGGTTTTACTTTTGTACTGTAGCTGGATGTTTTCAATTACTATGCTACAGCTGCAGGTTTGTTGAGTTCCATTCTGTTGATATGTTCAAACTACTTGATTCTTTGTTGTTCAATACAGTCCAATACAGTCAATCATCATCATTAAGTACTGTGCTTGCTGGCGTAGGTGATCATTTCTCTCCACAATTTCTAATCTTGACAGATATTTATCATTTCTGTTGTTGACTTTCTGCCAAGCCATTCTCTGTCTGGTATTTTTTTTTCTTTATTTCCCTCTATCTCTTCATTCCCTCAATTTTCCCAGTTGTTACAATATATTCCAGCCACTCCCTTCTCATTACATAGCCAAAAAATGACTGTTTCTTCCTAATATTGAAAATTAGCTCTCTTTTTATTCTGGCCTCTTTTAGAATGTTTTCGTTACTCTTCTTAGCTGTTAATATAATTCTCAACATTCTTCTGTAAAACCACAACTCTATAGATGTCAGTGATTTTCTTGTTTGTTGTCCTAATGTCCATGTTTCACATCCATATGTTAAGACTGGCTCTAAATAACATTTAAGAACTCCTTTTCTTGTTTTTATTGTCAAACATGGATTGCACAATATCTTCCTCATTTTTTGGAAAGCTGCTTTTGTCTGAGCTATTCTGCGTCTCACCTCTGTTGTACATCTTCCATTTGAGAATAACATTTTTCCCAGATATTTAGATTCATTTATCTGTTTTAATATTATTTCACTTGTCTTTATTGTGCATTGTGGTGATTGTCTTTTTCTTTGTTGCTAACATTACTTCTATCTTTTTGGTAATGAGGCTGAGTCCTTTATTTTTGCTTTCCATCACTATATAACATTTCTTTTAACTCATTGTCACTCTTACTGATTACGGCCATATCATCAGCATACCTTAGATTATATATATTATGACCTCCGAATGCCGGGATTTCAGAGTGGTCAGATTAAGGAGGAGTAGTTACACAGCTACTTACTACTGTTACCGAAGCCAAACAAGGACCTTTCTCAGATCAGTGCCTACAGAATCATCATGATGCAGAACAGTGTGGGCAAGCTATTGGTGAAAATAGTTGCGCATTCCCACCCAGACTCAGAGGTTATAGATATAACAAAGAGACATGGCTCAATGTGGCAGTCTTCACCTATAATGCCTTCAAAGGCTTCCACAGACAATAGACAACATGTGCTGCTGCTATAGATCTGGAGGATGCATACAACAGAGTACCATTTGAATGCCTCATGCACACGCTCCTTAAACTGGCGGTGCACCCCTTCCTCATTAGATGGATCGCTGCAGCACTGTTTCAAAGGAAGGTGATACTCAAATGTGGAAGTTGGTCATCCGAGCCAATATCCATTTGTCCAGGGCTGCCACAAGGCTCACCATTGTTACCAGTTCTATTTAACGTGTACACAATAACAATCACGAGGAAACAGCTGGATGGGAGGAGAAGAACTAAGACTTTTGCTGATGATATTCTGGTATATTGGCAGGGAAGAGACAGAAGGGAAATCTCCTCCACCATGCAAAACAAACTCCATCGCATCTCTTTCTGGTGTGAAGTATCAGGTGCATTGGCTAATCCTAATAAAGCATCAGTTGCATGGTTCTCCCTTAACAATCATATTGTTAACACCAATGGTACGATTGGGAGCTGATGAGGTGATGAAGGACAGGTTGATGACGTACCTCAGAGTTAAGTTTGATCACAGCCTGTGTTTTCAGAACAATGTCGACCATGTGATAACAAAATCCCGCAAAGGATTAGCAGCCTTGAAGGTCATGGCAGCTGCCAAAATCAAACAGAAGCTACTCAAGTATGCCCTAGCAATTCCTACTGTCGGTACAAAGCAAATTGTCAGACTAGAGAAACACTGACGAGGAAGATGCAGTCAACTATACAGATGGATCCATAATTTGACACCAAAGGAGTTCATGGACATTTACAGCAAAACTCTGCGGGCAGAAAAGTCAAAGAAGACAGTGGTGCATACGTTAAGATCACGAGTAGCATGATGATGGAGGTGATGGCAGTGACCATGGCAATGATCTGTTTGGAGTTACAAGACTACACCCATGCTGCATACTAAGTGATTTGATGAGCATGATAAGAAAAGCGGAGGCAGTCTCTGTATGCAGGTAATGGGTAGAGTCATTGGAGAAGTCAAAAATATGTAGGGTCACTTTTGTCTGCGTCCGTGGACATGTGGAATGATGGGGAAATGAAAGAGCGGACTGGTTAGCTGCGCTGTCACTGAGGATGGCCAACCAATGGATCGGGCTGACATCATCAATGCTCTCCGAGATGTGGGAGGGCACAAGACGTCGACAACCAAGAGTCTATATCAATCCTTTGAATGAAAGAGATGGTAGTTAAGATGGGCACAGCTAGAAATGAAAAACTTAGTGGGCTTTTAAGAAGACTTATCAACCAACACAAAACTGCAGTTTTCAGTCACTGGACACTGTGAGACTTGCAGGGGAGGGGATCTGAGTACCTACGGACATTTTCGGAGTGCAATGATGATGCCCCACAAATAACTCAATAGTTTCTTTTGCTCTTCAGTTTAAAAATGAAAAAGCTGAAATAGCAATTGTACTCCTGTAAAAGTATTTATTTTGTAGATTTTTTAAACAAGAATAAATAGCTAATAAAGTATGCATCTAGTTTTCCATCTTCTCTGAACATTGTGCCTAAATACTTGAACAAGTAGAGGAATTCAAGTATTTAGGCACAATGTTCGCAGAAGATGGAAAACTAGACAGAGAAATTGACATGAGAATACAAAAAGCAAATGCTGTCACATACCAACTTTCACCATTGCTAAGACATCAAAACATTTCTATGCCAGCTAAACAACAAATAATAAATAGCATATTCATACCAACTTTGTGCTATGAAAGTCAAACATGGACCCTTTCTAAATCCCATTTAAGAAAGATCAATACATGTGAGATGTGATGCTTGAGAAAAGTAACAAACACAAGAAGAGATAGAATACCAAATGAAACCATAAGAAAAATGGTAGGAACTAAACCCTGCCAAGAATATATAGAACAACAACAACTTAAATGGTTTGGCCACCTGGTCAGAATGAATCCTCACCAATCACCATCAAAGGCGTTCTTCTCGAGAATGCATGGAAAAAGACCAAGAGGAAGACCCAGAAGAAGATGGATAGATGCAGTGACAGAGACATGTAACATCAAAGGAAAATCACTAATTCAGACAGTTCGAGCAGCTCAAGAACGACAAATGATATAAACCTCGACATCTTTTAGGTATCAGAGAAAAGAAGAAGATGGACAGATGCAGTGATAGAGACATGTAACAACAAAGGAAAATCACTAATTCAGACAGTTCGAGCAGCTCAAGAATGACAAATGATATAAACCTCAACACCTTTTAGGTATCAGTGAGAAAGAGAACAGACAGACAGTATGCATATACATACCTTGAACATGGGGTTGTAATTTATCAACCAACTTTTTGGCAAATGACTGGTTGCTGCCTCTGTCTAGATCATAGTGTTGAAATTCCTGTTTGCTTCGTACATAAACTAGCAGACTCCTATGAAGTGGAGAAACACAGCAAACTTGATACAACATCATTGATTATGTAAGGCTTACAAACATTGAAGGCTGATGTAGTTATTGATTTTCATTTGCAGCAGACAATACTCTCTAATCTAATGATTAAATCAACAAATACAACACCAAACTTTTAGCTCCTCTTGGCAATGTGTACTAGCTATGTTATCAGATCTTAAAGATTAAATTCATCAATTCTTAAATTTATCAATTTCCAGGCAAAGAAATTTTTTTTTTAGGTTAGGACCAAATTAATTTTCTGTTTTCAGAGAATGTAGTTACATGTTTTTATCATTTTACAACTTCATACTATAAATTATAGATAACTATGGTACATGTATCACTAGAAAGGAAAATAAATACAGAAAACGAAAGTTTCAGTAAATTGCTGATATTTCATTATATGAAGGAATAAACATATTTTTAAAAAATAAAATTTTCTTGGGGAGATAATTTTCACTTGAAAATATAGTAACTCACCTACCTTTTCTATGATTAAAAGTGTTATTATAATTTTTCTAGACATTTTTCACAAAAGTTTTGAAAGTCCTTCAAAATAGTTATCTAGTGCATTATGTCTTAAAAAATGTATTTAATACAAATTTTTGTCCATGACTTCAGAACTATAACAAATAAGCAACAAATGTGTATTGATTGATGTTGAAAGCACAGTCCAAGCTGGTATCAGAAGTACTAATGAGACACATTCTAGATTTTGCAGTAAAGTATTGGTTAATACAAAACCCAAATAGCTACTGCACGGAACAAATATTCAAAAGTACCTAAACAATCTGATATATTGAATAATGGTCTGGTAAGGCCTCGTTAGGGATCTAATATATTGAATAATGGTCTGGTAAGGCTTCGTTAGGGATCTGATATATTGAATAATGGTCTGGTAAGGTTTCATTAGTGATCCAAGATATTGAATAATGGTCTGGTAAGGTTTCATTAGTGATCCAATATATTGAATAATGGTCTGGTAAGGCCTCGTTAAGGATCTGATATATTGAATAATGGTCTGGTAAGGCTTCGTTAGGGATCTAATATATTGGATAATGGTCTGTAAAAAGTTAAATTGGTTATACTCTTCCTTGTAGCTGCTTTCTAATATAAAGGGAAAGTTCAAGACTTGAATCAGTGTCTTAGCATGCGAGTTTTCACCCATATGTGCTCGGCCGCCTATTCAGAAGCGTTTGGAGACTTCTGGATAGTGTTGCTTCAAGCATCGAAACTTACGATATGAGGCAACATTCCTCACCTTCCCAGAGTTATACCATGGCGTCCATTTATGTTAACAGCTGGGTTGACCGTGGGGGTATTTTTTTCCAACCACGAGTACAAATCACACTGCTTCCAGCGAGAATTTTTTTTTTTTTTTGGCGTTCACCAGCTTTCACTAGGAACTGAGTTTTGTGTATTTGAATTTTGCGTGTTAATCTGTTTTTCCCAGGCAGCCATGTGTGCACAGGGGTCCCTCACTGCACAGGCAGATAACTCCATCTTCAGAGGTACTCATATTTTTTTCTGTTACTGAGTAATTGACGTTTCAAGCTGGGCCTTGCTACTGTGACCAGGGTGGTTGTCACAGAGAGAAATCACAAATGGTACGGCCGAGATTTGAACTCACAGCCTTACTGTCTTGAGACCAACATCTTGTCTCGAGACCAACCAGTCCCCCAATGCGGGAATTGAACACAGGTTGTCCGAATGTTGGTAGCCCAGCTGGGTGAATCATTCTAATATTTTCTGTATCACTTCATCTTACACACACTCATGTTGAGATACAAAACTTCAGTGCTTATAATTTATCACTTTGGCAGCCTCAACATTTGTCCTCTCATGCATTTGTAGAAAATTTCTTCACCAAAAGATCACATTCATGACTTCTTTACAGCCACATCAATATCTTTCATTGTAATTGTTTGTTTATTTGTGGACACCAGCTTTGCATTTCTAGCAAAGTCCAGGAGGACTAAATTTTGCAAGAATATAACTTTTTCCTTTTCTTCCTACCCACATCAGTGTGCTCGGGTGGCCCTCACCATACTGGCAGATATTCTTCTACTTCAGAAGTGCTATAATTTTTTATCATCCATAGTATGGATATTTTGGGGTAGATTTTTGTTCTTTCTTATGAAAAATTAGTCTGAGAACTTACCAGTGAGCCTTGTCAACATGTTGATTGCCAAAGCTATTGCTGACAGGAACAAAGATGTATTGTTTGGTGGGCAGGTGATAAGGCTCCAAAAGAACAACTAAATCATCCACTGTGAATACAAACAAGTTCTTCAAGAAAATAAGCTAATTTTGGCAGATTAAAATTGAAAGTCATTGAGGGATGTTACATCAAAACTGTGTTATTGTACAGTTAAACATGATAAACTCTGTAGTGTATAGGGACAAATTTAAAGTAATTTTGTGTCCAAAGTTGTGGTAAGGAGTTAGGGATTAGGCTCATCTTGTTCGATGAAACCTTTCCCTTACAAAAACATAATCCATTAGCATGCTAACCATTTGACAGAAATGTCAACGTAGAAGTTTTAGAAGGTAATCTCTCTAAGTTAAACTTGACAGAAATGTCAAAGTAGAAGTTTTAGAAGGTAATCTCTCTAAGTCAAACTTGACAGAAATGTCAACGTAGAAGTTTTAGAAGGTAATCTCTCTAAGTTAAACTTGACAGAAATGTCAAAGTAGAAGTTTTAGAAGGTAATCTCTCTAAGTTAAACTTGACAGAAATGTCAACGTAGAAGTTTTAGAAGGTAATCTCTCTAAGTCAAACTTGACAGAAATGTCAACGTAGAAGTTTTAGAAGGTAATCTCTCTAAGTTAAACTTGACAGAAATGTCAATGTAGAAGTTTTGGAAGGTAATCTCTCTAAGTCAAACTTGACAGAAATGTCAATGTAGAAGTTTTGGAAGGTAATCTCTCTAAGTCAAACTTGACAGAAATGTCAAAGTAGAAGTTTTAGAAGGTAATCTCTCTAAGTCAAACTTGACAGAAATGTCAATGTAGAAGTTTTGGAAGGTAATCTCTCTAAGTCAAACTTGACAGAAATGTCAAAGTAGAAGTTTTGAAAGGTACGCTCTCTCTAAGTTAAACTTGACAGAAGTGTCAAAGTAGAAGTTTTGGAAGGTATCTCTCAAAGTCAAACATAACAGAAATGTCAAAGTAAACGTTTTGGAAGGTAATCTATCTCTCTCTCTCTCTCTCTCTCTACGTCAAACTTAACAGAAATGTCAAAAGTAAGTAACATTTTGGAAGGCAATCTTTCACTACATCAAACTTCACATAAATATCCCAGAAAATAAAGTCTTGAAAGATTTGATAATGCAGACAAAATGGGGTTCATACAAATGCCACCACCACCACTGACTAACAAAGAAATATAACTAGAGGAAAAACAGGCAACCCACAATACAATCTTCATTCCAACATTTAGATACCGATGCCAGACCTCTGGACTCTAAAATCAAGGAATCTAGAAACAGCCTGAGAGATAACATCAGAAGTGAGGAACTAAAAATAAAAGCTAGGAATAATTCCCGCCACTGAATATATAAAACAATTAAGGGATAAAATGGTTTGGCCAATCAAGCGACAGAAAGATCAAAATATAACACATTCTTCTGCGAGAACACCAGACCATTAAAAAGATGAATCAATGGAACTAAATAATGGCAATAAATATAAAAAATAAAATATGTAGATGAACAAGCGCAAAGTAATATTTGTAAACAATATTACAGATATTATATGCTCAGTAAAAATAAAAAAAATGTATAAAAGTAAAAAATTAAAGTACCTCCGCCACATCAAGTGGCGTATAGGGAATATGGTGTTAGTGACCATCAATTTTACAGACCTTCGGCACATGATTTTTGGGGTAATGTGGTCGGTATTACACCAGTGCTGCTTTACTTTCCCAGAAAAAAATTTGGTACCCAGTAAAGGCTGGGTGAACTGGAAGCCGTCAGTTGGGATCGAACCCTACCTCTTGTCCTTTGTAGTCCAGTTCACTAACCACTGAGCTATCGCAGCTCCCTTAAAAAAAGTATACCCACAGAAAATATCACAAACTAATATATATTTTTTAATTCGCAAAATATAACTGCAGTAATATCTCAAAATAAATTAGGAAGAAACTATCATCATTTTTGGCCATGCAATGAGAAGGGAACAGTTGGAATATATTGTAACAACTGGGAAAATTGAAGGACGAAGAGATAGAGGAAAGCAAAGAGAAAAGATACCAGACAGCTTAAGAGAATGGCTTGGCAGAAGGTCAACAACAGAAATGATAAATAACTGTTGAAATCAAAATTTGTGGAGAGACTTGATCATCCTTATGCCAGCAGGCATGGTACATGATGATGATTATCTCAAATTAAAATACAATGACAACACATCACAAATAAATACCTGCAGCAAATATCACAAACTGTACCACTGAAGGACTGAGGAGAGCTATCCTGTCAGCAGAATGATTAAACTGCTCCCTCTCAAAGTATCTGGAAAAAGCACAAAAGTGAGTCAAAGAACTTATGCATTAACCCTTCCGTGCTGAATGTTTTAACAAAATGCTTTTTCGAAGCACAATATAAATTTGACATTTGCCACTTTTGATCCACCTGTACATCTTCTTCTTCTACCTTTTTAGCTCCCAGTGGAGCATAGGTCTTCAACAAACACTTTCCAAGTCGTTCTGTTTTTTGCCATTCTTTTAAGATCATTCCATGTCTTCCCCATCATCTTCATCTCTGCTTCTATCTGTCTTCTCCAAGAATTCCTTGGTCTTCCTCTTTGTCTTTTCCCCTGGGGATTCCAAAAAAGGGCCTGTTGTGTAATACTCTCAGTTGGCTTCCGTAGTGTGTGTCCTATCCAGTGCCATCGTCTTCGCTGTATCTCTTTATCCACTGGTGTTTGACTGGTACATTTCCATAATTCTATGTTAGTGATTTTGTCCTGCCATTTCCATCCTTCTATCCTGCGTAAGCATCCATTAATGAAAGTCTGTATCTTCGTGATTGTCAATTTTGTTGTTCTCCATGTTTCACAGCCATATAATAGGACCGCCTTAACATTTGAGTTGAAAATTTTTATTTTTGTATTTAACCTAATTTCTTTGGATTTCCATATGTTTCCCAGTGCAATGAAAGCTCCTCTTGCTTTTGATATCCTTATTTTTGTATCATTTTCTGTTCCTCCCTCTTTATCTTTATTACTGCCCACATATATGTAGGATTATCCACCTGCACATAAGCACACATAAAATGCATACCATACCAACTGCATATTTAACATTATTTTAACATTTTGTGACTGAAGACACAATACAAAACAGTTTTAAAAACAAAAAAAAAGCTTTACAAAAGGAAAAGTTCGTAACTGAATGCTGTTTAGATATAACCCTCACTTACCAATTTTATTAATTATTTTTCAAAATTTTAAACATGTTTTTCCAATCATAATTATCATAGTCCAATAAATGTTTCACCGTCTTCAGTATATTCACTTTGTTCCCTGCCACAATCAACCAGAATTAATTGTAGTAGTAACTAGGTAATAGTAACTGGGTAGTAGTAACTAGGTAGTAGTAACTGGGGTAGTCTATAGGTACAATGTCAGCCTCAGAACAGGAAGGATCTGGGTTCATAGCCTACCAGAAGCGGTGGTGATTTTTCAAAAATAAAAAAAAATTAATCCTTTTTGTTTTTTGGCGTTACCTTCCCCTGATCTCTTGGTTAGTGAGATCTGATGTCTAGCTCTCTCAGATCTATCTTTCTCTTTCTCACTTATACCGCAAAGGTGTCGTGGTTTATATCATTTGTCATACTTGAGTTGCTCCAACTGTCTGAATTAGTGATTTTCCTTTGTTGTTACATGTCTCTGTCACTGCATCTATCCATCTTCTTCTAGGTCTTCCTCTTGGTCTTTTTCCATGCATTCTCGAGAAGAACGCCCTTGATGGTGATTGGTGAGGATTCAATTCTGACCAGGTGGCCCAACCATTTAAGTTGTTGTTGCTCAAAATCACACACAAGAACACTTGAATTTCTTTTTACTACTTGCAATGAAATTAATTTATAATTTAAATTTGACTCCCATCGCAAAAAATGTGTCGTGTTAGCTATATCAGATAACAGAACTAAACAGGAGGTCCAGTGTGCACTCACACACATTAAAGATCCCTTGGCAGTTAAAATTGAAAAGAGTAGGCCATAAATATGGCTGCTGCCAGGACAAGATTGTCAGCAAAAACCTACCCCTACCATCCATAGATCACTGGCAGTGCTACAGAGTTCATTAACATGGGCAAGGACTCTCTTCAGATCTTCTCAAGATGGATATTGAAGCACTTATGGGTTTGTTCAGTGTGCAGTGATGATAATCCTAACAACAAAGAAACAATAAGTTCCTTCACTGTGCATGATCAATGGTTCATTCATGCAAACCTCAGGTTCTGGATGTACATCTTGCACCAAATGTGTTCCTCAACTGAGCCATCAACATACTAGGGTAGAACGTACAATTGTGGTTTCTCTTTTCTTCCATGGATATACTTATAGTTGCCTCCACTAGATTAGGAAAATTCTCATCTACCAAGCAATGGGGTTGTTTTGTGTTATGGTAAACTGTACAATAGACATGTGCATACATATGCAAATGGTAAAAAAGTTCAGACAAGGAAGTTGTTTTAAATATCTGGGATCATCAAATGGAAGATGTCTCACTGAGGTAAAAAGAAGAATTGTACAGGCCACAAATATTTTTAATAAAAGGGAAATATACAAAAGCAAAAAGTCATTATCACTGAGAGTTAGAAAGACAACCTTACAGTGCTATCAAACCAGTGCTGTTTTACAGCTGTGAATCATGGACAGCGAATGAAGTGATAAAACACCAAAACAGAATCAGCTGAAGTGTGGTTTTTTAGATGGATGCTAAATATACAGTGGACAGCCAAGAAATTAAATGAGGAGATATTAAAAAAGGCAGATGAAGAGAGGAAGATTATACAACAAATTAGGAAAAGGCAGGAGAGAGGTGAGTAAGAACAATTAGTAACAACAGGAAAAATAGTAGGCGAGGTAGTACTATCTTATAGTACTGTCTGCTGCATACTGAAAGCAAGTGAATCCTGATTGTGCAATGAGAAGAGAACAGCTGAAACTTAATATAACAACTGGAAACATTAAAGAATAGGAAAGATGGAGAGGAAACACGGAAGAGATAACAGACAACTCAAGAGAGGCATAATAGGATGTCTGCAGCAGATTTGACATACAGTAGGGGTAGGTATACCTTTTATTTTTTGAGGGCCAGATTTGAAAACTATGAAAATGTCAAGGGCCAGATATTGACACTTAATGAAACCATTATATAAATTATCTAATTTGTATTCACAAGCTAATGTAATGTAAAAATCGTATTAGTGATGAAGAGTGGAAGACAGAAAAGAGAGTGGAAAGAAAGAGAGAGAGGGGTGAAACAGAAATAGGGGGGGAGGGGGCAAATTTAACAACAAACTATAAATAGAAAGCTTACTGGTTCAATGAGAGGGTTGTGTCTGAACTTCACACAGAAGGTTGTCCATTTTTGGTGGTATTTGACTAACAGCAAGGCATAGTTTTCTAAAATGTTTTCTAAATTTGAATCAGTTAATCAATTTCTTGCTTCTGTGTTACTTTTTAATTTAATATATTTTTTTAATCTCAGGAATGGAGTGTATAGTAATTTTTAAATCAAGCACAAGGGCAGGTCAAAATAGGTTGGTGGGCCACTTCAGGCCAGTGGGCCATAGGTTGCCCACCTCTGATATACAGTTATAGTGTTGGTAGAAACAGAGACTGGAGGGACATAATAGTATTGTACTAATGCATGTCACTTTTTTGTTAACTTATAACTTTGTATACTTAAACAATTTGCGATATGTGGATGACATAGTCTTAATATCAGAGACGGAGGCAAAGGCGCACCTCACAGCAGCAGAGCTGGAAGTTATCAGTGACCCACAGCTGATGGCTTGCGCCAGGACCAGTGAACCAGAACCATCCAGGCCCTGCTCCACGACTCTATGGTGCCTTTAGTAACAGTCTAACTTGTCTAGTCAATCCAAGCGAGTAGGGATCAAAGAGGGAAGACAACCCAGTACTCAAAAATGTCATGCTGAAGTCGGATGCATTGGGCCAAAAGGCGCAAAAATCACAGTTTTACTGAAAATCACAACAACCAATGCAGACACACCCATTTAATGTCCTTTTCTGGGCGGATGATGAAGAGGTGTACTCCTTTAGTCAAATGCAAGCAAACAGCAAGTATTTCAGAGACAGAATGAACTACATGAAATGATAGACATAATAGTAAAAGAAAGCAACAAGAAAAGTCTCAATATGAATAGAAGAAAACAGATGTAATAGTTATATCGAAGGAACAATCATCACTACCATGCAGCATAAAAATAAACACAAATCTGAAACAAGTGCAACACGTCAATTACTTGGGCACAATAATAACATCAGATGGAAGACGCACCACGGAAATAAAAAGTAGAATAGCTCAGACCAAATTAGCATTTCAGAAAATGAAAAACATCTTATGCAACAAGTCAATGTCCACATCATGAGCAAGTTATTAGTTTTTTCTGAGTTTAGAAAGCATTACATCAGTCAGACAATATATAATAAATATAAATATCATCATTATAGTAGCATGTCAATCATTGTCATTGTTTGTCAGTTCAGATTTGTAGACCTGAGTTTAGTTTGAGTTTAGTAAATGTAAAGTAAGTCATAGATTAGATAGAGAGTGTACTAGTATGATCCAGTAGATTCCAAATTCAAAGCAGAAACAATAGAAACATCTTACTGTACAGTACGATCAGTGCAATCATCCTTTATCGTAATTACGAATCATATTAAATAAAATATTTTATCGACCCTCTGAGCCATTGTCGGCCTATAGGGCATAGACTCAGATACTCTTTCCCAGTTTTGAAGTTTTCTTTCTAGCAGTCTTAATCTGTGCAAAGATCTTTTATCAAATCTTGGCATTTGTAACTGTTCTGTGCAAGCATCTCGATCTCATTGAGGGAGGCGATTCCTGCTGCCTTTGCCTCTCTGATCAATGTTCTTCTCAGTGTCTCTCTGGGTCGGCCTCTTTTCCTCTTACCTGTTGTTTCAACTTGAGAGTTTGCTTTATTATTCGGTTATTATCTCTTCTCATTACATGTCCAACATATGTCCAGCATCTTTTCTTGTTTACTGATATTAGTGGTTGATTGGCGATTTTTCTAATTTCCTTATTGAGTTATTTGCGGGTCATCATCATTACACTCCGAACATGTCCATGGGTGCTCAGATCCCCTCCTCAGCAATTCCCGCAGTGTCCAGCAACTGACGACTCCAGTTCTATGTTGGTTGATAAATCTTCTTACTCGGCCACTAAGTTTCTCATTTCTGGCTATGCCCACCTTAACTCCCATTTCCATCATCCAAAGAAGTGTTAGACGAATGACAGAATACAGTCTGAGAGATAAGATCAGAAATGAAGAACTGAGAAAAAAGCTAGGAATAGCCCCCGCCATATAAGGAAACAACAGATAAAATGGTTTGGCCACGTGACAAGGCAGAAAGAACAAAACACAACACAACGAGCTTTCAACAAACGTTGTGAGAACACCAGACCCAAGGGTCGACCATGAAAAAGATGGGTCGATGGAATATTAGAAGCACTAGGTAACATAACAGCAGCAGAGGCGAACAGAAGAGCAAAAGACTGCAAATTATATCTCCCCTCGACGCTGAAAGGCAGATGAGGAAGGAAAGAAGAAGGAGAAGAAGTGACGTGGACCTGTGTTTGTCGAAGTCCTGTGCTCTTCCCACATCTCGAGAGCATTGATGATGTCCACCCGATCCATTGGTTGTCCGTTCTCAACGACAGCGCAGCTAGCCAACCTGTCTGCTCTTTCATTTCCCCGTACTCCCGCATGTCCAGGGACAAAGACAAAGGTGACCTTACGTATTTTGGATTTCTGCAACGACTCTACCCATTGCATGCGTACAGAGCCCGCCTCCACTTTTTTTATCATGCTCACCGAATCACTCAGTATACATGCGTGGGTGTAGTCTTGTGACTCTAACCATTTGAATGCCTTGGTCACTGCCATCACCTCCATTGTCATGCTACTCGTGGTCATGACGTATGCACCACTGTCTTCTAATTTCCTTGTTTGTTTTTAATTCGATCTATGCTATACCAAGTATTTTCCTTAGACATTTATTTTCAAATGTGTTCAACTTTGTTTCTATGACTTTATTGTTTCACAGCTCTCGCATATATACGCAAGGATAATATGTTTGATTTGAATAATATAAGTTTCGCTTTCGTGCTGATGAGTTTTGATTTCTTCATCTTTTCAAGGCTTTTGTAACAAACCAGTTTGCTGCTTTAGCTATTCTGATTCTAATTTCTTTACTTGTATCCCCTTATGATCAACGTCACTTTCTAGATAGATAAAGTGATCAATCTCTTCCATTGTTTTGTTTTCCGTGTATATATTTCATCTGTTGGAACCAAGCTTTTCATGACTTTAGACTAAAGTTTAGTCTTTTCATGACTTATTTCATGCAAACAAAATATTAGTTAAATCAAAGTCAGACCATTATTAAAAACAAAATGAATGCAGAACTGAGAACAAACTACAACAAAAAAGTATGTCTAGACCAAATGAAATGAAAATAAAAGAGGCGTAAGACAGGGATGAATCCTATCACCAAGCTTGTTCAATCTATACACTGAGCAAATTTTTAAAACATCATAGAGATGCCAGGCCTACAAATTAATGGAAAGATAATCAATAACCTGAGATATGCTGATGATACTGTTCTACTAGCAGAAAATCCTAAAGATCTACAATTACTTAATGAGATAAACATAACAAGCAAAAATATGGACTAGATATGAATATCAAAAAGACTAAAACTATGATCATAAACAAAGATAATACTCAAAACCCACAAGTGGATATAAAAATAGAAGGAATAGACCTGGAGACAGTTCAGAACTACAACTACCTTGGACATACTATAACTAGTGATGGAAAATGTAAAACTGAAATAAACAAAAGAATAGGAATGGCAAAAAGTAATTTTAATGTCATGAAGAACTAACATCAAAACAAATAACACCAGAGCTAAAACTAAGAATAGCAAAATGTTATATCTTCTCAATATTCCTATATGGTGCTGAAACATGGACATTGGACAGAGAAAACGGAACAGAGAATTGAAGCCTTTGAAATGTGGATATATAGAAGAATAGGTAGAATTGGATGGAAGGAAAAGAAAACAAACGATGAAGTCTTAAAACAACTACAAATGAAAAGAGAACTACTAAACACAATTAAAACACAAGACATGCATACATGCGATTTTTGGGCCATGTTAAAAGACACAACAGCCTACTAAAAGTAATCCTGGAGGGGAAAATACAAGGTAAAAGAGACAGAGGCAGACTAAGACTAACATGGACGAGTAACATCAAAAGATGGACAAATCAGCCTAGGACAACCTGCACCATCAAAGCAAGAGACAGAGCAGAATGGCGCTCCATGGTAGCCAACCTTCGTTGCGGAGACGGTACACACGATGATGATGATGAGACCAAGTGGCGACTGTTCATATTATTATGTAATATATCCTCCAGGACATAACAATGCACGTTAACAAGAGATCCTGTTACAGGGTGAGAGTATAATAACGAGTATTGTCAACGCCACACAAAAACGATTGCACTGATTCTTCACAAACGAAAGAAAGAAAAAAAAAAACACACACAACACACAGCAGCATGAAAAGCCATGTAACATGCAAAATCTAAACAACTAGAACGTTCAACGACACCAGCTTACTCAAAGCAGAAACCAATAAGCCTGTCGTTGATCGTGTTAGGTGGTGTCAGTAAATTAAGGTCTGATTTGCGTAGAAAACTGCCTCCGAAACTCAAAACAACAGAATCTTCTTCAGCCATGGTCTAGCAGTACAGCCATAATATGACGTCACTTCCCTTAAGACAGCAACGACCGGGACTGTCCCTGCTACGCGTGGGGGGGGGGGGGGGGGTGTGCACAATCGTTACTTTTTGTACTTTAGATATGCGTTACTTGAAACAAACAACAGTAGCCTCACATCTATTGATAGGTTAACATCAATATATGGGCACGGCAAAAATAAACTATATTATAGTACTTTCATGTGGGGAAACAACAGGTAAGAGGGAGACACTAAGAACATTGATGAGAGAGGCAAGAGCAGTAGGAATCGGCTCCCTCGATGAGGTAGAGTTGTTTGCACAGAACAGAGACAAATGGCGAGATTTGATAAAATATCTTTAGAAGGATTGAAAACTGCTAGAATAAAAAATGAGATAAGAGAAGGAGTATCTGGGTCTACGCCCTATGGCCGGCTACGTCTCGATAGATAGATAGATAGATAGATAGATAGATAGATAGATAGATAGATAGATAGATAGATAGATAGATAGATAGATAGATAGATAGATAGATAGATAGATAGATAGATAGACAGACAGACAGACAGATAGACAGACAGACAGACAGACAGATAGATAGACACCACTTTTGTCTTAAGACAAAAGTAAAGCTTCCACCAAAACCCGACCAAACCTTGGATGTGTATGTACAAAACAAGAGACACAATAATCTTATTCTTCTTCTTTCCTTCCCCATTTGCCTTTCAGCGTCGAGGGCAAATATAATTTGCGACTGTTTTGCTATTCTCTTCACCTCTGCTACTGTTTTGTTTCCTAGTATTTCTAGTATTCCGTCAATCGCCTCGAAAGTTTCCCTCCATAATAATATTCATTCATTATTGTTTGTCTCCGGCCTAAACCACCGGAGACTAATATTCGCGAGTAATGAGTCCTACCCTATCCGGGAGATACTTGTCTTAACAGGAAAATACAGATTTACAATTTATTCATGAACTGTGTTCATAACCCCATGCCATTGCATGAGTACACGTGTGAAAGACATCGCCATTGACAGCTATTTTTAAAATAGCTTAGTTGGCCATGTGCTCTAGTGTTTGTTTCTCGTGGCAAGGCGCTGTGTCTAGGAGTACGGATTCGATCCTGCTTCAGAGGCTGTCTATTGTTGTTTGTTTGTTTGTTTTTCTGTTGCTCATTATTTGTATTTTTTGTCTGAGTGTTGTAAACATCCAGTGTATCTCATTTCGCAAAGTCCCAGTAAATGTAAACCCATTCTTTTCTTTTCATGTTTGATGTTTTCCAGTTTACCCTTCTGCAAGAGTGTTCTCACATTCCAAGTACCTATCTTTAGAGTTTGTTTTATCTTTATTTTGCTTACAAAAAGAGCTTGATGACGATCGGGTATCACCTGTAGCACATGATGTCCTTACCGAATGAAGGTTTTCCATTGGAATCCCCCTTAACGTTGTTGTCGTGATTTCTATTACTGTGGCAATTCATGATTGTACAAAGAAATGACGACGGTGGTTTTCGGTTGCCTTCTGTCGGTTTGTTTACGGTTGGCTCCGCTAGCCTTTGACTAAAAAGTCTCACCAAGAAGGCAGTGAGTGAATTAGTGACGAACAGTGTGGTTTTGTTAGAGATAAAGGAACAAGCAATGCCATTTATATCATAAGATCTTTAGTAGAAGGAGCCATAGAGGTGAAAACAGATCTATGCCTATGTTTCATAGATTATACCAAAGCATTTGATAAAGTAAAGCACCAAGAAATAATCAACATTTTAGAAATCATGAACGTAGAGAGCAAAGATCTAAGAATAATAAAGAATATGTACTGGCAACAAACAGCGGCCATGAGAACTGGAAACCAATTGGGAATGTTTCAACAAATAAAATAGGATGTTAGACAAGGTTGTGTGCTGTCACCAGATTTGTTTAATATTTATAGTGAGATTATTTTAAGATCCATAAGGGCATGCCTGGAATAACAATTGGAGGTCATAATGTAAATAATCTAAAGTATGCTGATGATACAGTATTAATCGCTAAGAGTGAAAATGAGTTACAAGAAATGTAGGACATTATAGTGAAGGAAAGCAAAAATAAAGGACTCAGCCTTAATAGCAAAAAGACAGAAGTAATGGTAACAACAAAGAAAAAGACATCACCTCAGTGCAAAATAAAGACAAGTGGAATAGTATTAAAACAGGTAAAGGAATTTAAATATTTGGGAACTTTGTTAACCTCAGACGGAAGATGTACAACAGAGGCGAGATGCAGAATGGCTCAGCCAAAAGCAGCTCTCAAAAAATGAAGAAGATACTATGCTAGATACTATTTTTGACAATAGAAACAAGAAAATGAGTTGTTAAATGTTATGTAGAGCCAGTCTTAACATATGAATCATGGACAATATGACAACAGACAAGAAAATCACTGGAGTCTGTAGAAATGTGGTTTTACAGAAGAATATTGAGAATACCATGGACAGCTAAGAAGAGTAATGAAAATGTTCTGAAAGAGGCCAAGGCAAAAAGAGAGCTAATTTCCTATTCTAAGGAGAAACAATCATCATTTTTTGGCCATGTAATGAGAAAAGAACAACTTGAATATATTGTAACAAATGGGAAAGTTGAAGGATGAAGAGATAGAGGGAAGCAAAGAGAAAAGATACCAGACAGCTTAAGAGAATGGCTTGGCAGAAGGTCAACAACAGAAATGATAAATAAATGTCGTGATCGAAAGTTGTGGAGAGACATGCTCACCTACGCCAGCAGGCCGGTACTTGATGATGATGATGTTGTAAACATACCTCTTCCCCCGAAATGATATGTAGAAATCATTCGCCACAAACCAATCAACCCTGGTTCGAATGTCGCTAGCTGTACCCATTTTCAAAACAAAAACTCCTATGTTTTACCCAGCCACCATCAAAGTGAGGACAAAAGTTCACTCTCTGGGAAGGTCATGGATTGTAACCATCACTACGGAGATCATGCAGAATGCGGCACCATTGTGCGGCACAAAGTTCAGCATTGATACTGTTGGGACGGCGCCGATTCACATTACCTGTGTGTTTACTTCTTCACTTCTTTTTGTACACACTGTTTGGAGGGAGAGAATCACACTGCTTTCTCTCCAAGTTCCTTTTTCAAACTTACCGAAATGTTACATACTCAATTTTCTTCTTAAGTGAGTTGACTTTCTCTCTCCCTCTCTCTCTCTCTCTTTCTCTCTCTGCAGGAATGGCGCGGGCTGCGGACATTGTTCAACAGATTTATCTACAGCGGTATAGTGAGCCCATTGAAAGAGTGTACACCGATGCCAGCAGAGTAAAAATTAAAAAAAAGTAAAGAGCCCCGTCACGTCAAGTGGCATAAGGAGAATATGGCGTTAGTGGCCATACATTTTACAGACTTTTAGCACATGATTTTCGAGGTAATGTGGTCGGTATTACGCCCGCGCCGCTTTACTTTCCCAGAAAAAAAATCCGGTACCCATTTAAGGCTTGGTGAACCCGGAAGCCCGTCGGTTGGGATCGAACCCTACCCTTTGTCCTTCGTAGTCCAGTTCATTAACTACTGAGCTATAGCGGCTCATGCCAGCAGAGTGCTTTATGTTATTTCGGTTTGCATCACTTTGAGCGTGCAATGTTTGGTTGGTGGGACGGAAGTGAAAGCATTGATCTATGAACATTCGCCTAAAGGCTCGGCAGTCTTCTCCACACGTATGGGTCTGCTGTTCGGCATAGACGGAGCTCACGGGCCTTCACGGCTCAGGTCAAAGGAAGAGGAGTCAAGAAGGAGAGTAGCGGTAACTACAAGAAGTTTTACCACGGAGATGATTGCAGTCATCATCATCATCATCATCATCATCATCAAGAACCGGGTCTGCTGGCGTAGGTGAGTATGTCTCTCCACAACTTTCGATCTCGACAGTTATTTATCATTTCTGTTGTTGACCTTCTGCCAAGCCATTGTCTTAAGCTGTCTGTTATTTTCTCTCTTTGCTTCCCTCTATCTCTTCGTCCCTCAATTTTCCCAGTTGTTACAATATATTCCAGTTGTTCTTTTCTCATTACATGGCCAAAAAATGATGTTTGTTTCTTCCCAATATTGGAAATTAGCTCTCTTTTTGCTTTAACCTCTTTCAGAACATTTTCATTACTCTTTTTAGCTGTCCATGGTATTCTCAACATTCTTCTGTAAAACCACATTTCTACAGACTCCAGTGATTTTCTTGTCTGTTGTCCTATTGTCCATGATTCACATCCATATGTTAAGACTGGCTCTACATAACATTTAACAACTCTTTCTCTTGTTTCTATTGTCAAAAATGGATTGCACAGTATCTTCCTCATTTTTTGGAAAGCTGGTTTTGCCTGAGCCATTCTGCATCTCACCTCTGTTGTACATCTTCCGTCTGAGGTTAGCAAAGTTCCCAAATATTTAAATTCATTTCCCTGTTTTAATATTGTTCCACTTGTCTTTATTTTGCACTGAGGTGATGTCTTTTTCTTTGTTGTTTCCATTACTTCTGTCTTTTTGCTATTAAGGCTAAATCTTTTATTTTTGCTTTTTAAATATATATATTTTTAAATATCAGTAAGTACCGTGATTGTCTGGCTACAAGAGCAATCTTTACTCATTGTAACTCATTGAGCATGTTCAGAGGTATCCAAGGTGGCTGCACTAGAAGGCAATGGTTGCCTAAGGAACGCTGAACTGACTGGGATCTGCTTCATTTTCGTCCCAGGACACTCGGGCGTGAAAGGAGAATAAAGAAGGCCGCTTGTCGTGAGCAGACGCCAGGAGGAGTTTGTGTGTGAACTTTTATTTCACCGCTGAAAGAAAGAAAACAGTATTGTTCTATGTCGTCGGATTTGAACCTCCTGACTTTAAAACTGTAAACAGTTTTATTTGTGTTTTCCTTCCTCTGTGCTATCAATCTTCCTGCGACTGCGTATGGGCATATTCTCAAACACTTTCTTGCACGTTTTCATTATGGTTATGGAAAGCCTCGGTATCACTGCAAATGAATTAAAATCCATACTTAATTTCATTAGAATATGTGTAGTGTTGATAATAGTGATGAATACATTTTATAAGTAACGATGCTAAGTTCGTGTTCAAACTAGGAACGATTATTTAGTAACGAATCCATCGACATCAGTCAACCCCCGTGTACAAGCTCGCAGCCTGCACACATCCTTGACCTAATAAATGTAGTCTCCTTCAGAGAAAAGTAGGACTAAGGGATCACAGCCTACTTCTGTCTTAAAGTGGTGTCAGTATTGCTGGTATATTGAATACTTCTTCGTTTGCTTTCACATAAGAACGCATATATCTCCCACATAATGCATTATCCGAACTAGGCTCACATTTATCCCCCATGTCTTGTAACTGTCGTGAGTTGGAGAAAGTTAAACAACAATTGTGTGCAGCTGATATTTGGCTTCTGACAGTCTGTTACTCTGCTACTTGTTAAAGGAATACAAGTGTTGAATGCGTAATCTTGTATGATACATGCACTCTTAGAATAAAGTTAACATTACATCTATTATTATATGCTTTAACGGAATTCTGCTGTAGAAAAGAACCAAAACAAAATTGCAAAAAATGACAATTTCATAATATTAATTTGTGCACTAGATTGATCGCCTTTAAGGGAAACAAGCCGAAGGGGAAAAAACATTAAAATGTAATACTAATTGGGGAGGGGGGGGGGGGGAGATTATAACTAATTCTACGAGAAGAGGTCGGGTTCAATTCTGATCAACGGCTTCCAGGTTCACCCAGCCTTAAATGGGTACCAGATTTTTCTGGGGAAAGTAAAAGCGGCACGGGCGTAATACCGACCACATTACCCCAAAAATCATGTGCCGAGGGTCTGTAAAAATTATGGTCACTAACACCATATTCCCTATACGCCACTTAGCGTGACGGGTGCTCCTACTTTCTTGACTTTTAATTGTACGAGACATGTTAAAATGAAACCCGTCCTTGTGGCTTTGTTGTAGGGTACATCAACAGGTGTGGCAGAATTAAATAAAGAAATTGTTATGTAGCAAGTACTCACCAGGGTTCTTTAGAAAATGTTGCGAGATACATTTAGACACGCCGATCTCACTGTTCGGGTAGACGGTTCGTGCTGTCAGAGAAAAATGACTTTGGTGCTCATTGAACCATTTTGTCACCGAAGCCATCACGTGTGCATCTGAGTGGAATCGTTGTCCCTTTATGGATTTTGTTAAGGGTCAGAGAAATGGAAGTCACACGGTGACAGATCGGAGCTGAAGGTTGGGTGTTGCAGGACTTCCCACCGTTTCCACGCTAACGCTTTCTGCACAATGTTCTTGATATGTGCACGAGCATTGTCGTGCAGCAGAATCACACCATGCGGAAGCATGCCGGGTCTCTTAATTCTTGAAGGCTGTATTTAGATTGTCTAGTGTGTATTTGTAGCGGATGGCATAGATGTACTAGATCCATTTTTATGAAGGAGAAATGTAAGAGATTCAAGGTTCCAGTATTTCTGTAAGGTATTCATTTCAACAGGGGGCCGCGATAGCTCAGTGGTTAGTGAACTGGACTACAAAGGACAAGAGGTAGGGTTCGATCCCAACCGACGGGGTCCGGTTTCACCCAGCCTTAAATGGGTACTGGATTTTTTCTGGGTTAGTAAAGCGGCATGGGCGTAATACCGACCACATTACCCCAAAAATAATGTGCTGAAGGTCTGTAAAAGTTATGGTCGCTAACACCATATTTTCTATACGCCACTTGGCGTGACGGGGGTACTTTACTTTTTTTTTTTTTTTTACTCAATTCAACATAATAACGCAAACAGATTTTTTTTTTTTTTTAACTCAGTTCAACATAATAACGCAAACAGATTTTTTTTTGTTACTCAATTCAACATAATAACGCAAACAGATTTTTTTGTTTACTCAATTCAACATAATAACGCAAACAGATTTTTTTGTTTTTTTTTTTAACTCAATTCAACATAATAACGCAAACAGATTTTTTTGTTTTTTAACTCAATTCAACATAATAACGCAAACATATTTTTTTGTTTACTCAATTCAACATAATAACGCAAACAGATTCTTTGTTTTTTAACTCAATTCAACATAATAACGCAAACAGATTTTTTTTTTAAAAACTCAATTCAACATAATAACGCAAACAGATTAAAAAAAAAAAAAAACTCAATTCAACATAATAACGCAAACAGATTTTTTTTTTTTTTTTTTTAAACTCAATTCAACATAATAACGCAAACAGATTTTTTTTTTTAAACTCAATTCAACATAATAACGCAAACAGATTTTTTTTGTTTTTTTTTTTAAACTCAATTCAACATAATAACGCAAACAGAAGAGGTAGAGGAAGAGCTAAGAGCTTCCAATAGATGGACAAGCCAAATATGTGACATAACTCAAAGCAAACACAATATGAACATGCGAGCACAAGATCACTTTCAAGAACGTCCCAGGTTTCCCTCGACGCTAAAAGGCAAAAGATGAGAGAAAGCAAGATACGACAAAACAAGTAACATTGTCATTTTCCCACCATGTTTGTTTAATCCTCTTTCTCTTTTTTCCTCTTTTATCTGTCATTTACTTCCTCACAGCGCCTAGGACACATTTCTTTGTTAAATTGATGCATTTGTTTCCCAGATTGTAGTTTTTGGTATTTTAGTACTCTGTTGGGGCTGGGTGGTCTAGAAGTAGGGCAGTGGCATCTAGACAAGAAAGTCCCGGATTTTTTCTTTCCGAACAAGTGGTTTCTTCAAGGCTTTTCCTCCCCCCCCCCCCGGTCTCTGGGTAAAGTAATCTGATCTTTAGCTCCCTCGGATAATGGCGACAAACATAAGCTACAGTGTACACTCAGCGTTACACATAAAAAAAAAAATATGACCATCAACATTTCGGGAGGACGTGAACTTCCTGTCAATATGACTGATAGGCGGCAGGAACCATTAAAGGCGGTGTCTGAAAAGTGTTCCTTGTTGCAGTTTCCTCATATTCCAAGTCCGGCTTGCTGCCGGAGCAACTCAAGTTAAGTGCTCTGAGCAGACAGTGAGCTGTGCGTTTCATCTGTCTTGATTGTGTTTCGATATTCCGATTGCCAACGATGAGTGATGATATCGTATGACGGGGAACAGATGGCTGTGTTCACTTTCTGTGCGGTTTCGCCTAATGGCTTTTGGCGTGTGCGTGTATGATAGGGACTGATGTACCTTTCTTTGTTTGGGAGATGAGATATTAATTCGGATGATTCCACTGGCACGGACCGTTGAGCAATTATGGATCTTAATTCGTTTGTAGTGATACTGTAGCCTTCAATAACCATACCACTTAGCGTACACTAATGACACAATGGTAGTTAAAAGTCTCAAAGTGTGTCCCAAAATGCCCGCTGCCAAAGCTTCTAAGCAATTACAAATGCACCTCTGCCGCACATGAATGTGTCGTGCCAAAAGGTGCAGATTGCTGCTTGTCGTAAACTAGCGGCTCGGCGTTTTAACGAGTTCTTAACAGAGGAACACTGAAGAGGAAGAAGAATAAGAATAGGAGAGGAGAGGAGAAACTACACGAGTGAGGGAGAATATTTGTGATAACATGAAATTGTTTCATGGGAGACAATCGGGGTTGATGCACTGTACTGTAGAGGTTGTTGAAAGGTGTCAGTCTACATCAACCAGCACGGCACATGTGAGGACATGTCGAGATTACAATTTAGACATCATTTGTTTGTGAACATGTTTTTTTGCTTCTGGTACATCTCCTCAGTTCACTAAATTGTGATTGTTGAGAAGTGGTTCCATTTTCTGCAGCTACAGCACAAATATGTTCTAGCTCTCTCTCTCGCGCGCTCTCCCTCTCTCTATCTTCTCCCCCTCTCCCAATTAACCGCACAATGTCTCAATTGACAGCAAGGCTGCAACACTAGCAACTTTCGCCCCGACACATCCAACTATGTTTGGCAAATTTGTGTGACTTGGTTTTTATTTTTTACTTCTTCAATCTCATGGCCAAGAGGAATAATCTACTCCCATAATTACCACAATATGATGTAAATGAAGGTTTCGGAGGGATCCCGTGGACTGATCCTAGCGACAGTAGTGATGATCCTAGCAAGAACAATAATGATGGTCATAGCAAGGGCAATGATGATGATGTTATCAACAGCAGTGATGATCTTAGCAACAGCAGTAGTGATGATCCTAGAAACAGCAGCAGTGATGATCCTAGAAACAGCAGCAGTGATGAACCTTGCAACAGCAGGGATGATCCTAGCAACAGCAGGAGTGTTGATCCTAGCAACAGCAGTAGTGATGATCATCGGAACAGCAGTAGTGATGATCCTAGCAACAGCAGCAGTCATGATCCTAGCTACAGCAGCAGTGATGATACTAGCAACAGCAGTGATGATGATCCTAGCTACAGCAGTAGTGATGACCCTAGCAACAGCAGTAGTGATGATTCTAGCAATAGCAGTAGTGATGATCCTAGCAACAACAGCAGTAGTGATGACTCTAGCAACAGCAGTAGTGATGATTCTAGCAATAGCAGTGGAGATCCTAGCAACATAAGGTATGATCCTATCAACAGCAATGATTATCCTAGTAACAGTAATGATGATCCTAGCAACAGCAGTAGTGATGTTTCTAGCAACAGCAGTAATGATAATCCTAGCAACAGCAGTATTGATGATCCTAGCAACAACAGAAGTGATGAATCCTTGAAACACCAACAGTGATGATTCTAACAACAACAGTAGTGATGATCCTAGCAACAACAGTAGTAATGATTCTAGCAACAACAGCAGTGATGATCTTAGGAACAACAGCAGTGATGATCTTAGGAACAACAGTAGTGATGATTCTAGCAACAACAGCAGTGACGATCTTAGCAACAGAAGTAGTGATTAGCCTAGCAACAACAGTAGTGATGATCCTAGCAACAACAGCAGTGATGATCATAGCAACAGCAGTAGTGATGATTCTAGCTACAGGAGTACTGATGATTCTAGCAACAGCAGTGATGATCCTAGAAACAGCAGCAGTGATGATCCTAGCAACAGAAATAGTGATGATTCTAGCAATAGCAGTAGTGATGATCATAGCAAAAGCAGCAGTGATGATCATTGCAACAGCAGCAGTGATGATCATAGCAACAGCAGCAGTGATGATCATAGCAAAAAGTAGCAGTGATGATCATAGCAACAGCAGCAGTGATGATCATAGCAACAGCAGCAGTGGTGATCATAGCAATAGCAGCAGTGATGATCATAGCAACAACAGTAGTGAAGATCATAGCAACAACAGCAGTGATGATCATAGCAACAGCAGCAGTGATGATCATAGCAACAGCAGCAGTGATGATCATAGCAACAGCAGCAGTGATGATTCTAGCAATAGCAGTAGTGATGATCCTAGCAATAGCAGTAATGATAATTATAGCAATAACGGTAGTGATGATCCTAGCAACAGGAGTAGTGATGATTCTAGCAATAGTAGTAATGATGATCATATCAACAGTAGTAGTGATGATTCTAGCAATAGCAGTAATGATGATCATAGCAACAGTAGTGATGATTCTAGCAATAACAGTAGTGATGATCCTAGCAACAACAGAAGTGATGATTCTAGCAACAGTAGTAGTGATGATTCTGGCAATAGCAGTAGTGATGATCATAGCAACAGTAGTGATGATTCTAGCAATAACAGTAGTGACGATCCTAGCAACAACAGCAGTGATGATTCTAGCAACAGCAGTTATGATGATTCTAGCAATAGCAGTAATGATGATTCTAGAAACAGCAGTAGTGATGATTCTAGCAACAGCAGTAGTGATGATCCTAGAAACAGAAGTAGTGATGATCCTAGCAATAGCAGTACTGATGATCCTAGAAACAGCAGTAGTGATGATCCAGCAATAGCAGTAGTGATGATTCTAGCAATAGCAGTAATGATGATCCTACAAACAGCAGTAGTGATAATTCTAGCAATAGTAGTAGTGATGATTCTAGCAATAGCAGTAGTGATGATTCTAGCAACAGCAGTAGTGATGATTCTAGCAACAGCAGTAGTGATGATTCTATCAATAGCAGTAGTGATGATCCTAGAAACAGCAGTAGTGATGATTCTAGCAATAGCAGTAGTGATGATCCTAGAAACAGTAGTAGTGATGATTCTAGCAATAGCAGTAGTGATTATTCTAGAAACAGCAGTAGTGATGATTCTAGCAATAGCAGTGGTGATGATTCTACCAATATCAGTAGTGATGATCCTAGAAACAGCAGTAGTGATGTTTCTAGCAATAGCAGTAGTGATGATCCTAGAAACAGCAGTAGGGATGATTCTAGCAATAGCAGTAGTGATGATCCTAGAAACCTCAGTAGTGATGATTCTAGCAATAGCAGTAGTGATGATCTTAGAAACAGCAGTAGTAATGATCATAGAAACAGCAGTAGTGATGATTCTAGCAATAGCAGTATGATGATTCTAGCAACAGCAGTAGTGATGATTCTAGCAATAGCAGTAGTGATGACTCTAGCAACAGCAGTAGTGATGATCCTAGAAACAGCGGTAGTGATGATTATAGCAATATCAGTAATGATGATTCTAGCAACAGCAGTAGTGATGATTCTAGCAATAGCAGTAGTAATGATTCTAGCAATAGCAGTAGTGATGATTCTAGCAACAGCAGTAGTGATGATTCTAGCAATAGCAGTAGTGATGATTCTAGCAATAGCAGTAGTGATGATCCTAGAAACAGCAGTAGTGATGATTCTAGCAATAGCAGTAGTTATGATCCTAGAAACAGCATTAGTGATGATTCTAGCAATAGCAGTAGTGATGATCCTAGAAACAGTAGTAATGGTGATTCTAGCAATAGCAGTAGTGATGATCCCAGAAACAGCAGTAGTGATGATTCTAGCAATAGCAGTAATGATTATCCTAGAAACAGCAGTAATGGTGATTCTAGCAATAGCAGTAGTGATGATCCTAGAAACAGTAGTAGTGATGATTCTAGCAATAGCAGTAGTGAATGATCCTAGAAACAGTAGTAGTGATGATTCTAGCAATAGCAGTAATGATGATCCTAGAAACAGTAGTAATGATGATTCTAGCAATAGCAGTAGTGATGATTCTAACAATAGCAGTAGTGATGATCCTAGAAACAGCAGTAGTGATGATTCTAGCAATAGCAGTAGTTATGATCCTAGAAACAGTAGTAATGATGATTCTAGCAATAGCAGTAGTGATGATCCTAGAAACAGTAGTAGGGATGATTCTAGCAATAGCAGTAATGATGATCCTAGAAACAGCAGTAGTGATGATTCTAGCAACAACGGTAGTGATGATTCTAGCAATAACAGTGAGCTACGATGGAAGAAAACAGAAAAGAGCTCCGTCACACCACGTCACTTATAGAAAAGATGATGCCAATGCCAATATCTTGTACAGACCATCAGCACATTTTGCAGTAACGTGGTCAATATTAAGCCCTTGTTGCATTCTTTCCCAGAACGAAATTCAGTATATCATCATCATCTTCAAGTACCGGGCCTGCTGGCGTATGCGATTATGTCTCTCCACAACTTTCGATTTCGACAGTTATTTATCATTTCTGTTGTTGACCTTCTGCCAAGCCATTCTCTTAAGCTGTCTGGTATTTTTTCTCTTTGCTTCCCTCTATCTCTACGTCCCTCAATTTTCCCAGTTGTTATAATATATTCCAACTATTCTCTTATCATTACATGACCAAAAAATGATGGTTGTTTCTTCCTAAGGTAGGAAATTAGCTCTCTTTTTGCCTTGGCCTCTTTCAGAACATTGTCACTACTCTTCTTAGTTGTCCATGGTACTCTCAACATTCTTCTGTAAAACCATATTTCTACAGACTCCAGTGATTCACATCCATATGGAGGCTGGCTCTACATAACATTTAAGAACTTTTTCTTTTTTCTATTGTCAAAAATGCAGTACCTATGGCTAGGTAAACGTAGAAGCCGTCGATCAGAATCGAACCCAGTCTCTTGTCTTTAGTAGTCTAGTTCACTAACCGCTGAATTATCACTGCTCAGTGAGAACGGGTCGCTCATTATTATTATTGCTTATCAGGGCCTGAAAATACTGATAAATTATCAGATTCGCAAACTAATATGAAGTAGACCTGCCGTACGTTACGGAATATGGAGAATATTACCTCGATACCGATATTTTTCATGACCAGTGGCAAATGTAAGCGCGTTATGGTCAGCACCACGCTAAACCCCTTCACTTTCTTTGATAAAATATCCGGTACCTATTTTCAGCTGCGTAGAAAATTGTTGCTTTACAGCAAAGAAAGGCATTATCTAATTTGTGTCATTCACATTCTGATACAAAGATAAACTTTAGCGTAACTGTTGCTAAATTCATACGCTAATCTCCGTGTTTTAAATAAACAGTTAAGTATCATCATCATGTGCCATACCGGTTGGCGTGGACGATTATATCCTCTCACAATTCTCTATCATAAGTCCATCGTACCAATTCTGACTTTTAATGGCGCCACGACACTAAGTTATCTAGTATATTCTCTCTCTCTCTCTCTCTCTCTCTCTCTCTCTCTCTCTCTCTCTCTCTCTCTCTCTCTCACTCTCTCTGTCCTCCGCGATCTTTCTTTCCCTGTATTTTGCCAGTTGTAACCAATTATTCCAACTTTCCTCTTCCCATGTGCCCGTAAGTTGTCGATTGTTTCTTTCTGGTGTTTTTTATGAGCTCTCTTCATTTGTTGGCCTAGTTGAGAATTTTCTCTTAGATCTTGTTAGTTGTCCAGGTAACACCTCAACATTCTCTGAGAAATCTCATCTCTGTTGCCTCTAATCGCCTTTCCATGTGCTTGTCTGTTATTTTGAGACAGTTAATACAAATTATGAAAAACCACACATGTGATGATTGATATAAAAAAGATTAAATGCACAAAATAATTTATAAATCCTGAACCAGCGAGTCAATGGCAAAAAATTGGACATTGACTGTTCAAATAACCCATCCAAACAACTAAATAGAAGAGACTAAAGTATTATAAAGATAAATCACCAAAAAATAATCACAATTTAAGAAAACATAAACGTAGACAGTAAAGATCTAAGAATAATAAAGAACATGTACTGGCAACAAACAGCGGCCATAAGAACTGGAAATCAATTGGGAATGTTTCAAAAAATAAAACTGAGTGTTAGGCAAAGTTGTGTGCTGTCACCAGATTTGTTTAATATGTATAGTGAGATTGTTTTCAGATTCATAAGGGGCATGCATGGAATAACAATTGGGGGTCAAAATTTAAATAATCTAAGGTATGCTGATGATACAGTCTTAATCGCTAAGAGTGTAAATGAGTTACAAAAAATGTTAGACTTTATAGCGAAGGAAAGCAAGAATAAGGGTCTTAATAGCAAAAAGGCAGAAGTAATGGTAACAACAAAGAAAAAGTCATCACCGCGGTGTACAATAAAGACAAGTGGAACAATATTTATTGATACAGGTAAATGAATTTAAATACATGGGAACATTGTTAACGTCAGATGGTAGGTGTACAACAGAGGTGAGATGGTAGGTGTACAACAGAGGTGAGATGGTAGATGTACAACAGAGGTGAGATGCAGAATGACTCAGCCAAAAGCAGGTTTCCAAAAAAATGAGGAAGATACTATGTAATCCATTTTTGACAATAAAAATAAGAGAAAGAGTTCTTAAATGTTATGTAGAGCCAGTCTTAATATATGGATGTGAATCATGGACAATAGGACAACAGACAAGAAAATCTATGGAAGTTGTAGAAATGTGGTTTTACAGAAGAATGTTGAGGATACCATGGACAGCTGAATAGAGTAATGAAAACGTTCTGAAAGGGGCCAAAGCAAAAAAAAGAGAGCAAATTTGCAATATTAGGAAGAAACAATCATCATTTTTTGGCCACGTAATGAAAAGGGAACAGTTGGAATATATTGTAACAACTGGGAAAATCGAGGGACGAAGAGATAGAGGGAAGCAAAGAGAAAATATACCAGACAGCTTAAGAGAATGGCACGACAGAAATGATAAATAACAGTAGAGATCGAAAGTTGTGGAGAGACATGATCACCTACGCCAGCAGGAATGGTACTTGATGATGATGATGAAAGTATCCTGCGAGCCAGATGAAACCAAGACATGTTTCTGTCAATCAAAAGCTAAACTTCTTCTTTTCAGTTCCCCGTGGAGCATGGGTCTTCAACAAACACTTTCAACTTCCTGTGGAGCATGGGTCTTCAACAAACACTTTCAACTTCCTGTGGAGCATGGGTCTTCAACAAACACTTTCAACTTCCTGTGGAGCATGGGTCTTCAACAAACACTTTCAACTTCCTGTGGAGCATGGGTCTTCAACAAACACTTTCAACTTCCTGTGGAGCATGGGTCTTCAACAAACACTTTCAAATTCCTGTGGAGCATGGGTCTTCAACAAACACTTTCAACTTCCTGTGGAGCATGGGTCTTCAACAAACACTTTCAACTCCCTGTGGAGCATGGGTCTTCAACAAACACTTTCAACTCCCTGTGGAGCATGGGTCTTCAACAAACACTTTCAACTCCCTGTGGAGCATGGGTCTTCAACAAACACTTTCAACTCCCTGTGGAGCATGGGTCTTCAACAAACACTTTCAACTCCCTGTGGAGCATGGGTCTTCAACAAACACTTTCAACTCCCTGAGGAGCATGGGTCTTCAACAAACACTTTCAACTTCCTGTGGAGCATGGGTCTTCAACAAACACTTTCATCCTGTGGACCATGGCTCTTCAACAAACACTTTCAACCTGTGGACCATGGCTCTTCAACAAACACTTACAACCTGTGGACCATGGCTCTTCAACAAACACTTTCAACCTGTGGACCATGGCTCTTCAACAAACACTTTCAACTCCCTGTGGACCATGGCTCTTCAACAAACACTTTCAACCTGTGGACCATGGCTCTTCAACAAACACTTTTCAAACCGTCAAGTTTGGAGCTATTCTCTTAAGATCGTTTCAAGGCTTTCCCAACCTTCATCTCTGCTTCCACCAATCTCCTCGAAGTATATTTCAGCTTTCACCTTTGCGTCATCCCATTGGGCTTGCCGTGTAAACTTCCAGCTTTTTTCAGTAGTGCGTGTTCTAACCAAGCCATCATTGACCAGTGGTATTTGTTTCCTTTTATTCTGTGCGTGCATCCATCAATGAAAGTCTTTATCTTCGTGACCGTTTTTTCCATGTAAGTGAAGATTTTGTGGCTTACTGTTTTTAAAACAGTAGGATAGCCAGTCCCATGTCCAACCCTCCTTGATAGCCAGTCCCATGGATAACCGTCCCTGATAGCCAGTCCCATGTCCAACCCTCCTTGATAGCCAGTCCCATGGATAACCGTCCATGATAGCCAGTCCCATCTCCAACCCTCCTCGATAACCTGTCCAATTTCTAACCTACCTTGATAGCCAGTCCCATCTCCAACCTCCCTTGAAAGCCAGTCCAATTTCTAACCCTCCTTGATAGCCAGTCCAATTTCTTACCCTCCTTGATAGCCAGTCCCATCTCCAACCCTCCTTGATAGCCAATCCCATGAATAACCGTCCCTGATAGCCAGTTCCATCTCCAACCCTCCTTGATAGCCAGTCCAATTTCTAACCCTCCTTGATAGCCAGTCCCATGTCTAACCCTCCTTGATAGCCAGTCCCATCTCCAACCCTCCTTGATAGCCAGTCCAATTTCTAACCCTCGTTGATAGCCAGTCCAATTTCTAACCCTCATTGATAGCAAGTCCCATCTCTAACTCTCATTGAAGCCAGTCCCATTTCTTACTCTCATTGACAGCCAGTCCCATCTCCAACCCTCATTGAAGCCAGTCCCATTTCTAACTCTCATTGACAGCCAGTCCCATCTCCAACCCTCATTGAAACCAGTCCCATTTCTAACTCTCATTGACAGCCAGTCCCATCTCCAACCCTCATTGAAGCCAGTCCCATTTCTAACTCTCATTGATAGCCAGTCCCATCTGTAACTCTCATTGAAGCCAGTCCCATTTCTAACTCTCATTGATAGCCAGTCCCATCTGTAACTCTCATTGAAGCCAGTCCAATTTCTAACTCTCATTGATAGCCAGCCCCATGCCCAACCCTCCTTGTTGTCCCCTCCATCATTTATTGCAATGTGACTTTGACGTTCTGGGTTCTTTCCACCTACTTCTATATCCACATGTACATTTTGTGTAAAATCACACATCTGAAAATGAAATTACGTTTTGGCCCAAACACTAAAATACCTCATTTAGGTTTGTACTGGCCGTGACTAGTGGTTCGCATGGTTTGCGCTATGTATGAGACGCCCCCAATCTCGCATTCTGTCTTCACATGGAAGAAGGGGACGATAAGTTGAAAGACCTAGATAGTTCTGTAATCTACGGATATAAATTACAAGGTCGCGTGTGTAAGCAGTGACACTTAAAGGTTGAGCCCCACTCGTATAGACCTGGTGAGGCAAACGGTTATGCCAGATTTATGACACTCTCTAGACAGAATGTAACGCAATCTACTTGTTTCGTCACTGATAACACAGCTTTGAGGTTAACCTAGCCTTTGAAAATGGGAACGAGATTTCTCTGATAAAGTACGGCGGCCTGGCATGATACTGACCACATCAGTCGTAAAATATATCGTTGGTAATTGAATGCTGATAGCGCCGCATTACCACTATGTTCCCCACACACATTACCACTGTTCCCCACATATATTACCACTATGTTCCCCACACACATTACCACTATGTTCCCCACACACATTACCACTATGTTCCCCACACACATTAGATCAGGGATGAAACCATTTTTATTTACATGACAGGGTTATGTTTCTTTATAATTCTTAGTAATTGTCACCTCAGAGAGATGCCAGGCCTACAAATTAATGGAAAGATAATCAATAACCTAAGATATGCTGACGATACCGTACTACACACAGAATATCCTAAAGATCTACAACAATTACTTAAAGAAATAAACATGACAAGCAAAAAATATAGACTAGATATGAATATCAAAAAGACTAAAACTATGATCATAAACAAAGAAAATACTCAAAACCCACAAATAAAAAAAAAGTAAAGTACCCCCGTCACGCCAAGTGGCGTATAGGGAATATGGTGTTAGTGACCATAAATGTTACAGACCTTCGGCACATGATTTTCGGGGTAATGTGGTCAGGGCAGAATGGCGCTCCATGGTAGCCAACCTTCGTTGCGGTGATGACTCTCGATGATGATGATGAATTGTCGTCATGTATACCCAGGGTGTAGTAATTTTCAATCAATCTCACTGTTCGGTAAAAAATGATGGGCTGGAGTTAAGTTGCCCACCCCTCATATATAAGGTGACCATTCGTCCCGGATTGTCCGGGACAGTCCCGGAATTTGACATTTTTTGAACCTTTGTCCCGGATTAGCTGCCGTACTGGTTTTGTCCCGATTTTGACATATTTTTTAGCTTTTGTCCCGGATTTGATAAAAAATAATTTGGAACACAAACGTTTACCAATTTTGCCATTTTGGTATACGGCGTACATTTCTTCAATTAAAAAAAAAAAATTCCGTTGCTGTGTAGACAATTTTGTTTAATATCAAAACAGTAGATTGCGCTCCTAGTTTTAAATCTCGTATATATTCGTTGTGTTACTAACTTTCACTTTCACTTTCGCAAAAAATGGCACCGAAGCGTAATTGTAGTTTTAATCAAGATTTACAAAAGGAATACCCTTTTATAAAAAAAAGTCTACATCGTCATCAGACTTCACTGTAAGATGTAATATATGTTCATCCGGGTTTACTATTAACCATAGTGGACGTGGTGATATTAAGAGCCACATAAATAGTGATAAACATAAGAGAGCCGTCGCTACTGCTGCATCAAGCTCGTCGTTGACAAATTTTTTTCGAGCTGAACAGGTTGGTGACAAAGAAGAACAGTTAGCTGCTACAGAAGGTGCCTTTGCATATCATACAGTGATGCACAATCACACGTTTAGATCTATGGACTGCACATCAAAATTGCTTCAGGTAACTTTAGAACCAAAATTTGCTTGTGCACGTACGAAAACAGAAGCTATTATTCGGAATGTGTTCACACCCAAATCTCTAAACGAGTTGAGATGTGACCTAGAAAACGTAACATTTATCTCCATACTGACAGATGCCTCCAACCACAAAGAAATCAAGATTTTTCCTTTGCTTGTCAGATACTTTGATCGCAATAAGGGACTGAAAGTTAAAATATTAGAGTTGAAGTCATTGCCGGGTGAAACATCTGATATAGTAAGTAGTTTTCTTATTGACTGTCTAACTGAAAATGGTTTAGAACTGAAAGTAGTTGGATTATGTGCAGACAACACAAATTCTAATTTTGGGGGCGCTGAAAGAAAAGGACAGAACAATGTTTTCACAAAACTGAAAGAAAACCGTGGACATAGTTTAATAGGTGTTTGGTGTGCTTGCCATATTTTCCACAACACTGTTCGAGCAGCTGCAGACGTATTGCCTGTTGATGTTGAAATGACTATTGCAAAAATGTATCTGTACTTCAAATCATACACAGTTAGAGTTGAAAGTCTCAAGGAGTTTTGTCAGTTTGTCGACACAGACTTCCAGATGATTTTAGGTTATGCACAAACTAGGTGGCTTGCGCTCTTGCCTGCTGTTGAAAGGGTTCTTTACATGTTCCTGCCTCTAAAATCATATTTTCAATCTCAAGACAGATGCCCAGTTTTTATACAGGAATTCTTTGAAAACCCACTGTCTGAGGCATGGCTTATTTTGGTTCACAGTCTGGCATCCTCTTTCCACGAAGCAGTGCAGAAAGTAGAGGGACAGATGGTCACTGTATTTGAAGTCATTGACAACATCAATAGGTTGAAAGCTATCTTGGAGTCCAAGCTGGAAGACGGCTTCTTGCCATCAAGAGTTCAGATAATCCTTAAAAAGCTGGAAATGGAAGGATTTCCACGTGATGATGTGAACAAGTTTAACGCCAGTGTTTCTTCATTTTATGAAACAGCTTTAAGTTATTTGAAGAAATGGGCTGCAAATAATTTTCAAAACCTAGAGTCTTACAGCTGGGTAATGCTGAACAGAACACCAAATTGGGAAGATATTGAGAAGTCTTCATCATTAGTGAGTCAAACAGTGCCTTCAGTCGACTTTCCAGAAAATGAAATGTATGACGAATATGTCTACATGAAGCAGTTCGTTACTTCACAAAAAATTAGTGAGTGGAGTCTTAATAAAACATTACCAGGGCAGCGTTGGGTTGAACTAGCTTCCCACTTCAGAAACAATCATGTGCCCGTTTCACATATTCTGAAGTTGGCAGAGTTCTTTTTGTGTCTTCCTGGAACAAATGCTGCAACAGAACGAGTGTTTTCTCTGATGAACAGTTTGTGGACAAATGATCAAACACAACTAGGTGTTGAAACTTTAAAAGCCATGTTGATCACCAAAGTGAACTATGAGGGAACATGTGTCGAATTTTATAAGATGCTGCATACAAAGAAGGACATTTGACAGAAAATTCACTCATCTGAAAAGTACAGCATCTCTGTTTCACCTTCAATTTAAGTGAGTGTCACTGTTTTTTTTTTAATCTCCTGATTATCCTGATAGCGTATTGTAGGTCTATATTATTAGATGTTTTAAAATGTATGTATTATTCACTTGAAAATGATAGCAAGAAGAAATGTAATTTTATTGGTGGAAAATTGAAGTAAAATTATTTCGTCCCTGAATGGGATTTCAAAAATATGGTCACCTTACTCATATATAATGTAGATGCCCTTTTTTTTCTTCCTCTTGTACCCCGCAACTCCCCGTGAAGCATAGGTCTGATTTTCTACAAATGAAGGGTTAACACATTTCGATTGTTTTTGTTTTGGTTGTTTCGTTATTAGTTTTTGTGTGTGTGTTTTTTTGGTTTGTTCCTCCTGAAGGCCTATTGGGCCGAAACGTCGTTTAGTCTGTGTCGTCCACTTATCACTTAAAGCTTCTTACATACCATTTTATATATATTTTTTAATTTTTTCTACAAATGCCATTCCAGCCGTCCTGTTTTGGTGCCATTTTATTCTACTTCTACTGACAGCCATTGCCATTTACTTCAGGTGTAGAGTTTCCTTGATGTCATCATTTTATATTATATAAGATCTCACTCGAGGTTTTCGCCCTTATTCTACGGAACAACACGGCATTCTCTCAGATCGCCAAACCATTTACTTTGTCTCTGGCTGTACAAGTAACGTAATTAACAGATTAGAAGATTGATAACAAAGGCGCCGCCGGAATATTTGAAAACCTGTAGTTAGGAAATCGTTTCTATTAAATATAAGGGAAAGAACTGGACATTTTAACATTATAACTATATTATCGTAGCAGTGTCCCTTAAATTATGACTTGTTATTTCTCTGCAGATTGTTGGAAGTTGGCTGTTATCATCAGTGTTTCTTTCAGACAACAAATTTCCCGGTGTGGGTGGGGTTTACATTTAACAGAAACAATTTAAGTCTTAAATAACATCTCTCACTTATCTGCAGTGTCTGTCTTTTGTTTGGGGCCTCATTTAAAGCAGAGACACTCTCCTTTGTTTTTTTTTTTTTTTTATGACATAGCGCTCCAGACTTTTGTGTAAGAATTCTTCACTATGAATCATTTCTCCTTCAACAAAAATTCTCATGCGGTGATTCAAATAAACTATCTCCTAGCTGGTTTCTTGGTGGAGTCATTCTTCTAATCATACACTGAAGGACCTTTCAACAGTGGCTGTTGATATTGGTAGTCAATTTTTTTACACTAGTTTTTTTCAGTTTCTTCATAGCTAATTGAAGATTGAAGAATATATTTTAATTGTGTTACATTGTCGTTCACATTTGAGACCAAATATTTAAAATAATGTAGATCTGATTGCAAATGATTTTGATCTATGTCAAGTAAATACTTGGCTCTTTTTATCTGCTAAATTTGATGCCGTGATTAAAAAAAATTAATTCCAAACTTAAGCTTGCTTACTAAACTTTTTGTCCATTTGTGACACCTTATCTTATAATTCTTTAAAAGTTGCAGTCAAATAATTATTTTCATGTTTTTCTACTTTCTGTACATCCACAGATTTTGTTTTTAAGTGTAAAGATGCGTTTGAAATTAGTTTTAATAGAAATGTCAACTGACATTCCTGCTTCTACAAGCGGTTGCTTCAGTTAGAAACAGTTACCAATATTGCCACTATTTTGCAGAATTGTTAACATGAAAGTAGGTGTTTCCATTTCAAGTAGTAATCCTCCAGCCAACGAAGCTAGATCTTCGCCATCCTCATGTAAATACTCACAAGTCATCATGACTGACCCATAACATTTCTTAATGTTGTGAATGGTGTTATAATGACTGAGCCATAACATTTCTTAATGTTGTGAATGATGTTATAATGACTGAGCCATAACATTTCATAATGTTGTGAATGATGTTATAATGACTGAGCCATAACATTTCTTAATGTTGTGAATGGTGTTATAATGACTGAGCCATAACATTTCTTAATGTTGTGAATGGTGTTATAATCACTGAGCCATAACATTTCTTAATGTTGTGAATGGTGTTATAATGACTGAGCCATAACATTTCTTAATGTTGTGAATGATGTTATAATGACTGAGCCATAACATTTCTTAATGTTGTGAATGATGTTATAATGACTGAGCCATAACATTTCTTAATGTTGTGAATGATGTTATAATGACTGAGCCATAACATTTCTTAATGTTGTGAATGATGTTATAATGACTGAGCCAGCGCACATCTGCAGCCTCTGAAATTCTCAGCTTAGGACCTTCTAACATCTTTTTTTTTTTATCATGGAGAACTGTTTCTCGTTTTGTAGATTGGTGTTATGTAGAGCTAGTCTTAACATATGGATGTGAATCATGGACAATAGAACAACAGACAAGAAAATCACTGGAGTCTGTAGAAATGTGGTTTTACATAAGAATGTTGAGAGTAACATGGACAGCTGATAAGTTTAATTAAAACGTTCTGAAAGAGGCCAACCCTTTTTCTTGTTTCTATTGTCAAAAATGGATTGCATAGTACCTTCCTCATTTTTTGGAAAGCTGCTCTGGCCTGAGCCATTCTGCATCTCACCTCTGTTGTGATTCGATATATATATATATATATATATATATATATATATATATATATATATATATATATATATATATATATATCCCAATAGAAGTTGAAAGTAAAGGATGTTGTAGGATCCATATAACAACACAGTAGAGATGTGAGCACTTATGGACTGGTCCTATACGCAGTGACGATGACCTGATGACCTAAATTTAAAATAATCTATAGAATGAACATTTTAACAATTCATCATCATCATCATGTGCCGTACCGGTTGGCGTTGGCCATCATGTCCTTCCACAATCTTCTATCCACAGTGCATCGTATGAGTTCTGTTGTTGACTTTTTCCATGCCATGACACCAAGCTATCCAGTATTTTCTCTCTTTGTCGTCCGCGATCTCTCTTTCCTTTTATTTTACCAGTAGTAACCAAGTATTCCAACTTTCCTCTTCTCATGATGTGCCCAAAAAATGTTGATTGCTTCTTTCTGATGTTTTTTAAGAGTTCCCTTTTTGTGTTGGCCTCTTTGAGAACTTTCTCATTGGTCTTTTTAGCTGTCCAGGGAACTTTCAACATTCTTCAACTTTCAACATAATTTTAACAATTACACACCAAAAATGGTATGAGAAAGCTACACATTTAGTGTCGAAGCCCTGATTTTAAAATCTCAATTCTGTATTTGTCGAAACTAAACACTTCCTATCACATTAATTTTTTTTTTCATGTTCATAGTAATAATTTATAAAATTAGAAGGGATTTACAATTTCAAAAATTCACATTGCAGGGAGATCCTACAGTCTGTTGTTTGATGTACGACGGGGATAGTCCGATGACTAACTGTGTTTCACATGTTCGGATTTGGAGTCAAGGTGATGTCCTAGCTTCATCAGCGCTACACATTAAAAAAAAAAAAATTGGACATCATCATTTTCAGGAGGACGTGAACTTCCGGTCAATATGGTGGATATGCGGCAGGAACCACTAAAGGCTATGTCTGATAAGTGTTCCTTGTCGCAGTTTCCTCATATTCCAAATCCAGCTTGTTGCAGGAGCTACTGAGTTAAGTGCTCTGTGCACACCGTGAGCTGTGTGTTTCATCTGTTTTGATTTGATCGTGTTTCGATATGCCGATTGTTTACGATAAATGATGATATCGTGTGATGGAGAACAGTTGGCTGTGTTCACTTTCTGTGCGTTTTCGCCTTATGTCTTTTGGCGTGTGCTGAGACTGCTATGGTGGGGACTACGGCTACCTTTCTTTGTTTGGAAGATGAGATGGTAATTCGGATGATTCCACCGGCACGGGCGGTTGAGCAGTTATGGATTTTAATTCGTTTGCAGTGATACCGGGGCCTTCCATAACCATAAACCATAATTTCTAAATTTCGAAAGAAAATGTGGAAAAAGGAGGTGGGGGGGGGGGTATTACTTTACTTACTCTTGCATCTATTTTCTTTGGCTTCATTTCATTTTCAAATGATTTGATTGATCAATGATGTAATTTTTTTTCAGTGATGGAAATGTCTCTCTAAAGTTTGACTAACAGACTTCGCTGTATCTTAATTCTGGTCTACCCACAAACCACATGGAGACAACTGCTTTACTTTCCCAGAAAAAATCCGGTACCCACTAAAGGCTGGGTGAACCTGGAAGCCTCTTGTCCTTTGTAGTGCAGTTCACTAACCACTGAACTATCGCGGCTTCCATATATCTGAAAGGTCCAAGTTAAATGTGACATTTTGTGCGTGAGTAACACAGCTTCAGAGTTCGCCCAGCCAGTAACCTTTTTTTTCAAGAAAAGTAAAGATTCTATAGAGAAAATACTGTATTAATGTCATGTACCCATTAATTACTTATAGTATATAACCAAGTATTCACTTCACAGTTTGTTTCTTCAAAGTTCCTCATCTCTCAACTGTCAGTCTGTAACAACAACAAAAATTGGTTAAAAAATGATCATCGATCTTCGGTGACACAAGGCAGCCGCGATGGCTCAGTGGTTAGTGCACTGGACTACTAAGGACAAGAGGTCGGGTTCGATCCTGATCGACGGCTTCCAGGTTAACCCAGTCTTTAAATGGGTACCGGCTTTTTACCTGGGAAAGTAAAGCAGAACGGGCGTAATACCGACCACATTACCCCAATGTGCTGAAGGTCTGTAAAAGTTATGGTCACTAACACCATATTCCCTGTACACCACTTGGCGTGACGGGGCTCTTTACTTTCTTTTGTTTACTTCAGTGACACAAGAATGACTCAACTCTCTTGTCTTTATGCCATTGAATACAACATCCTGTACAAATAAGGGCGACCTGGCGCAAATCATATCACGTGACCAAACAGAACTGGAGTCGTCTGTCGCTGAAAATGCGGAATTTGCTGAAGAGGGGATCTGAGCACCTATGGACATGTTCGGAGTCCGATAATGATGACTCGCAAATAACTCAATGACCAAACAAATATTATGGTGGACATTGGAAACATACAATCACTACCACTATGTTCCAGATAGGGCTAACTGTACGCGGAAAAACCCTTGACTTTACATTTACAATCCACATGTTTTTTTCTTTGAGTTGCTCCTACCATTTTGATGTCACATCGCTGTCTATTATTCTATAGGGAGGTCAAAAAGTAATGCACACCAATTTTTTTCTCGGCTAATAATAAAGATAGGAATATGAAATTTTGCACACTTGGAATATGACATGTTCCAATTATGTGCACCAAATTGCACAGCATTCTGATAAATATTACGCAATCTATGAACCGTTAAGATGGTGCTTGTCAACAATGTCCGTTACAAACAGCGAATTGTCATAGAATTTCTGGTTGCGGAAAAAGAAACTGTGGCAAACATTCATAAACGACTGTGCGCAGTGTACGAATGTTCTGCAGTCGACAGGAGCACAGTTAGTCGCTGGATTCAGAGAATTAAAGCTGCAGAAAGTGTACGAGTGGAGCTGCATGATTTACCGCGTTCTGGACGTGTTGCCTCGGCTACCAGCACAGACATGTTAAACCGGGCTGATGCCATTATTCGTAAGGATAGGCGTATCACTAGTCAGCAATTGGCATTGCAGCTTACAGTCAGCAAGGGAAGTGCAATCGCAATTTTTAAAACTCTCGGATATTCAAAGATTTGCGCTCGATGGGTTCCTCGGTGCCTAACAAATGATCACAGAGTTCAAAGGAAAACATTCTGTTCTGAATTGTTGGAGCGTTTCGGTGTTGAAGGAGAAATGTTTTTGTCAAAAATTGTTACCGGTGACGAAACGTGGGCACATTATTATGAGCCTGAAACAAAAATGCAGTCAATGGAATGGCATCATCCGCAGTCACCAAAAAGAAAAAAATTCAAAACATCTCCATAAGCCGGAAAGGTGATGATCACTGTTTTCTGGAACATTTATGGTGTGATTCTTGTTGATGTAATGACAAGAGGTGAGACAATCAACTCGACAGCTTACATCAATACACTGACAAAACTCAAAAATCGGTTCCACAGAGTTCGGCCTAATAAGCCATCTGCAGATTTGTTGCTTCAACATGACAATGCACGCCCTCACACAAGTCTGGTAACACGGGAAGCAATCAACAAATTTGGTTGGACTGTACTGCCCCATCCTCCTTACAGCCCTGATCTGGCTCCCTCAGATTTCCATCTGTTTGGACCACTCAAAAAATTCCTGCGTGGGAAACACTTTGATGATGAGGATGTGATCCGTGCAGTTAAAAAATGGCTACGCGAGCAGGACAAAACTTGGTACAAACGAGGCATTCATGACCTAGTTTCGCGTTGGCGTAAGGCAATACGCTTGGACGGAGATTATGTTGAAAAATAGGTAATGTAAAGGGAATGTTCAGCTACAATCTGTGAAAATTTCACACATTTTGCCCGAATAGTTTCCGAGAAAAAAATTGGTGTGCATTACTTTTTGACCTCCCTTCAGTAGTACCAGGATTCCAAACCTAGAAAAAAGGAGAAAGGGGGAGGTGGGGAATGGTGGAGATGGGGGGGGGGAAGGGGTAGCTCAGGCATTTACTAATTCTAGAGACATTTATAATAGACTTCACAGCGAATGTTTTCACAACTTATTTGTTGGAAGCTGACTAAATGTCGATATTTTGCTTGTGGCTGGAGCACTAATTAAAAAGTAAATACATCAAAGGAAGTGATGTATGTCGTAGCTGATTCCTAAAATCAATAGAAACAGCTGTATTAACTGATAGTGATTTCATTTTCCATTGTCAAGCCTTTATTATTATTCTGTGTATCCATTCGATCCGAAAACAGAACACAACGCAGAGATTTTACACTCTCTATGTCCTACGATCTTTGTTATCAAGTGCCAAACCTTCCACAGGTCCTGCATTGTATGTACCTCGTCACACATCCCTGTTCTGGGCGAGCCACACAATCTGAGCAAGGATGCCTGCTGCTTTTTTTTTTTTTTTTGCCTCTCGTCGCAATGTTATTTTCATGTTTCCCCAGGTCGACTTCTTTTTCTTTTACATTTATTATTATTACTACGATTATAAAAACAAAAAACAACTGAGGGGACAAAGTCATCTCTCAAGTCTACCAATGGCCTCCACTTTCTAACATCTAAAGACCTTCCAGTGTTCGAAATCGGTCAGGAAACTGTGCTGACGATTTTGACGTTTCTGAACGCATAAAAATATATTTGGGTAATTGCTTCATTACATTTCTTTTATTAAATTATGCGTATTACATTAAGAGTATTACAAAAAATTAATAATAATGCATTATGTAAAAAGTAAAAGTAAAGTACCCCCCGTCACGCCGAGTGGCGTATAGGGAAATATGGTGTTAGTGACCCTATATTTTACAGACCTTCAGCACATGATTTTTGGGGTAATGTGGTCGGTATTACGCCCGTGCTGCTTTTACTTTCCCAGAAAAAATCTGGTACCCATTTAAGGCTGGGTGAACCCGGAGCCGTCGGTTGGGATCGAACCCTACCCCTTGTCCGTAGTAGTCCAGTTCACTAACCACTGAGCTATCGCGGCTCCTACTAATTTTTAGGGAATTAGTAAAACCCAGGTGTCCTCGCCAGGGTACGAACCCCGGCTGTTGCCGTGGTAAGCCAACCGCCTATCGATTGCGCTAACCGGACAATGCATTATGTGACCAGCCGTAAATATTATTAAGCAAAGATTGACGCCTGACGCCGTCAAGCGCAGATTGTAGCCTCACCCACGACTTCCAGCCAGCCAAGTGTCTTTTGCTATTTAATTTTATTTGTCCATTTCAGTTTATCCCAATTTTAAATTAAATATTCTCCTCTGATACAGTACTTTGTTTTATCTTTTTCGTTTTCTCTTCTAGATAGACTATTTCTGGTTAATCAAGAAAAAGAGTTCTTAAATGTTATGTAGAATCAGTCTTAACATATGTATGTGAATCATGGACAACAGACAAGAAAATCACTGGAGTCTGTAGAAATGTGGTTTTACAGAAGAATGTTGAGAATACCATGGACAGCTAAGAAAAGTAATGAAAATGTTCTGAAAGAGGAAAAAAGCAAAAAGAGAGCTAATTTCCAATATTAGGAAGAAACAATCATCATTTTTTGGCCTTGTAATGAGAAGAGAACAGCTGGAGTATATTGTACAACTGGAAAAATTGAGGGACGAAGAGATAGAGGGAAGCAAAGAGAAAAAATAACAGACAGCTTAAGAGAATAATGGAGCCACGATAACTCAGTGGTTAGTGAACTGGACTACAAAGGACAAGGGGTAGGGTTCGATCTCAACCGACGGCTTCCGGGTTCACCCAACCTTAAATGGGTACCGGATATTTTTTCTGGGAAAATAAAGCAGCACGGGCGTAATACCGACCACATTACCCCAAAAATCATGTTCTGAGGGTCTGTTAAATATAAGGTCACTAACACCATAGTTCCCTATACGCCACTTGGCGTGACGGGGGTACTTTACTTTTTTACTTTAAGAGAATGGTTTGGCAGAAGATCAACAACAGAAATGATAAACAACTGTCGAGATCGAAAGTTGTGGAGAGACATGATCTTCCACGCCAGGAGGCCCGTTAATTGATGATGATGATGATGAGTTTAGAACATGTAGTTTCATTATTTTCCATTTCGTTGTCCGTTTGTCTTCGTTTTTTCTGAAGGCCGCATGTAGGCCGAAACGTCATGATTTTGTTTTGTTCTTTGTAAAGTTGTCACCATGCTTTGTAGGAGTGTACGTTGCACACCACCACTAACTCCCTACTTACATACATATGTCCCATACCAGATGAAGGATACATCTGGCTAAAAACACACACACACACATTTTTTTTGGCGAGCTGTGTTGAGAGCAACGTTCTTCAAAGGACAGGCAACAAGATGAAGGTGTTCGCTTGATTGATCTCTTAACTTCTTTAGGCTATGATTTTTACTAAGTTGTAAAACTTCTTTAGGCTATGATTTTTACTAAGTTGTAAAACTTCTTTAGGCTATGATTTTTACTAAGTTGTAAAACTTCTTTAGGCAATACTTTTTACTAAGTTGTAAAACTTCTTTAGGCAATAATTTTTACTAAGTTGTAAAACTTCTTTAGGCAATACTTTTTACTAAGTTGTAAAACTTCTTTAGGCTATGATTTTTACTAAGTTGTCAGACTTCTCTAGCCTATAATTTTTACTAAATTGTCAGACTTCTCTAGCCTATAATTTTTACTAAATTGTCAGACTTCTCTAGCCTATAATTTTTACTAAGCTGTAAGACTTCTCTAGCCTATAATTTTTACTAAATTGTCAGACTCCTCTAGCCTATAATTTTTGCTAAGTTGTAAGACTTCTCTAGCCTATAATTTTTGCTAAGTTGTAAGACTTCTCTAGCCTATAATTTTTGCTAAGTTGTAAGACTTCTCTAGACTATAATTTTTACTAAGCTGTCAGACTTCTTTAGCTTCTGTGCCTTTCTTTTCGCTGGGGATATTATTTTTAAAACTTTGTTTTTAACTGTTGAAGTTGACCTGGGAGCCTCCGACCTAACTCAAGTTTGTTACAGCCTCCAGTCTCTCCATTAATTATACTTTTGATTATAACAGCAAACAATTTCACCTGATGAAATTAGTGTAACTAATAATTATTTAAAATAAAATAATTACATGAAAATATTGTATTTATTTATTCAGAATCATGTATCCATAGAGAAAAAAAAACCGTTATATATAGTGGACTATATGAAATATTGGAGTTACCAACTTTGATAAGTAATAAAATTAAGACCTTTAAAGATAAATGTGGAAAGTTACACGTTCTATTTTCCTCAAAATGTTAGGCTTACAGACGTATTAAAAAAAATCTTTTACAAATGAAGGGAAACCCTTACGTAATGGAAGGTATGAAGAAATTGTACATTTTGTGTGGTGGCTATAAGAAAAGAAAGAAAGCGAAACCCTTACATAATGGAAGGTATGAAGTCTTGTACATTTTGTGTGGTGGCTATAAGAAAAGAACGAAAGAACCACATCATACCCCAGTTGTGGCACAAACGGAATTTCTATAGTTCTTGACCTTAATCCTGACCCTTTCCGCGCCTTATGACGTCACATAGGACATTTAGTGTTTTCCTACACCCATCTCTATTCTGGGCGAGATGTTCGATCTTATCTAATGAGTCTATGCCTGCCATCTTTGCTTCTCTTGTACGTGTTCTTTTCTGTGTCTCTCTGGGCCTTCCTCTTTTTATGCATCCTGATGTTTCCCGAACGTGTGTTTTTTTTTTAAGTTAAGACCTTAACTTACGACTGACTCAGCAGGTCGGTAAAAGATAAATGTTTTATACTCAGAGAAATCACACAAGATGGAGATATATACATATAAAGTAGCAAGAGATAGAATCAAGAAGCAACGCAACTTGTCAAATCATTGGACCGTTATCACCATTATTGTCGAACAAGTAAATAACGATAAAGTCAAAACAGGCACTATACAATACAATCTTCATCCCAACGTTGTGCTACCAATGCCAAACCTGGACCCTAGATGCAAGAACAATAAGAAAAATAACCTCTACAGAGATGAAATGTGTTAGACGAATGACAGGAAACAGTCTGAGTGATAAGATCAGAAATGAAGAACTGAGAAAAAAGCTAAGAATAGCCCCCGCCATATAATATATAAAGAAACAACAGATAAAATGGTTTGGCCACGTGACAAGGCAAAAAGATCAAAACACAAAACAACGAGCCTTCAGCAAACGCTGTGAGAACACCAGACCCAAGGGTCGACCACGAAAAAGATGGGTCGATGGAATATTAGAAGCACTAGGAAACATAACAGCAGCAGAGGCGAACAGAAGAGCAAAAGACCGCAAATTATATCTCCCCTCGACGCTGAAAGGCAAATGAGTAAGGAAAGGAGAAGAAGAGGAAGATGCTTCTCGTACAAGAGCTTGTTTTGGAATTCTCTTGTTGTTTCTTGTCAGCACATGCCCGACATATGTCCATTTTCTCTTCCTAATTGTAGATGAGATCATTGGTTGCATGACCATTTCTCTTATCTCTATATTAGTCTTGATTTCATTCTATTGTACACAGAGCATTTGAACTGATGATATTTGCGTATTACTAACTTTTTGAGCAGCTTTTTCAGCATGACTCATTGTAACACACGATTCTACAACCGCGGATTGTTCTCCCTCCAAGGGTTGCTGTCTAAGCTATAGTTAGTGCTGTGAGCCCCGGTAGCCTAATTGGAAAAACCACCCGACTGGGCTACCGACGTTCGGACAACCCGTGTTCGATTCCCGCTGGAAGCAGTGTGAGTGGTACTCGTGGTTAAAAAAAAAAATACTCCCGCGGTTGACCAACCGCTGGCAGAAATGGGTACCAGGGTAGTACTATGGGAAGGTGAGGAATGCCGCCTCGCATCGTGAGTTTAAATGCTTGAAGCGACACTTTCCAGAAGTCTCCGAACACTTCTGGATAGGTGGCCGAGCACATATGGGTGAAAACTCGCGTGCTAAGACGCTGATTGAAGCTCGTAATTTACCTTTACCTTGTACTTATAGTTAGTGCTTATATATTTTATAACCATTGACATGATTTTGTATAAAATGGTCAACATTGTGCCAAGCTATCTCTCCTTCCAAGAAACAAATCGTTGGTACCCATTTACGGCTGATGAACCAAGAAGCAGGTAGACTAAAAAAAAAAAAAAGTAAAGTACCCCCGTCACGCCAAGTGGCGTATAGGGAAAAATAGTGTTAGTGACCCTATATTTTACAGACCTTCAGCACATGATTTTTGGGGTAATGTGGTCGGTATTACGCCCGTGCTGCTTTACTTTCCCAGAAAAAAATCCGGTACCCATTTAAGGCTGGATGAACCCGGAAGCCGTTGGTTGGGATCGAACCCTACCACTTGTCCTTTATAGTCCAGTTCACTAACCACTGAGCTATCGCGGCTCCCTAGGTAGACTAGCTCAGTGTTATTCATGTAGCTAGAAAGCATATTATATTTTCAACAAAACAACAAAACATAAATATTATTAAAGCTGTAGAAACCGTAATTGTTTGATCTATATTTAATATTATCCTATTCTTATCTGATAACAGTCTTTCTTTTGAATTCATTTTGTACTGTAGTTCACAACGCGTGCCAGGAACTCTACTCGCAACCTCATCTGAAGATCAAACCATTTTCAGCATCAAAATTCTCATAAAATCTCAAAATAAATTATACTCTGCTGAATTAAAGCAACTACATTGTTAAATCATTGTACAGCTGTGAAAAAATGTGAATGGAAAAAAGATAGATAGAAAGATACAGACTTTTATTAATGGTTGTCTGTGAAAAATTGTGAATATGAAGATACAGACTTTTATTAATGGTTGTCTGTGATAAATTGTGAATATGAAGATACAGACTTTTATTAATGGTTGTCTGTGAAAAATTGTGAATATGAAGATACAGACTTTTATTAATGGTTGTCTGATAAATTGTGAATGGAAAAAAGACAGCTGAGAAGATACAGACTTTTATAAATGGTTGTCTGTGAAAAATTGTGAATAAGAAGATACAGACTTTTATTAATGGTTGTCTGTGAAAAATTGTGAATAAGAAGATACAGACTTTTATTAATGGTTGTCTGTGAAAAATTGTGAATAAGAAGATACCAACTTTTTTTAATGGTTGTCTGTGAAAAATTGTGAATAAGAAGATACAGACTTTTATTAATGGTTGTCTGTGAAAAATTGTGAATAAGAAGATACAGACTTTTATTAATGGTTGTCTGTGATAAATTGTGAATAAGAAGATACCGACTTTTATTAATGGTTGTCTGTGAAAAATTGTATAAGAAGATACAGACTTTTATTAATGGTTGTCTGTGAAAAATTGTGAATAAGAAGATACAGACTTTTATTAATGGTTGTCTGTGATAAATTGTGAATAAGAAGATACCGACTTTTATTAATGGTTGTCTGTGAAAAATTGTATAAGAAGATACAGACTTTTATTAATGGTTGTCTGTGAAAAATTGTGAATAAGAAGATACAGACTTTTATTAATGGTTGTCTGTGATAAATTGTGAATTGAAAAAGACAGCTGGAAAGAAACTGACGTCTATTAATTGTTGTCTGTGAAAAAAATAAAAGGCTGGAAATAGCATGACAAAACTACTGACACTGAATTACTGGGCAAGTACCAGATAAATATCTTGAAAAAAAAGATGTGATAAAGATGATGGCACTTAGTGAGTACAATGCAGAAGCCAACTGAGAATTTTGCAAGATTGGCTTTTTTTTTTTTGATCCCTAGGGAACAGCCAACAGGGAAGACAAAAAAAATGTTTGGAGAAGAGAGGTGGAAATTCTTCTTCTTTTTCTACCTTTCAACTCCCTGTTGAGCATAGGTCTTCAAACAAACACTTTCCAAGCCATTCTGTTTCTTGCTATTCTTTTAAGATCATTCCATGTCTGCTCCATCATCTTCATCTCTGCTTCCATCTGTCTTCTCCAAGAATTCCTTGGTATTCCTCTTTGTCTTTTTCCCTAGGGATTCCAAAAAAAGGGCCTGTTGTGTAATACTCTTAGTTGGCTTCCGCGGTGTGAGGTGGAAATAGAGCTGAAAAAAGAAGATGAAGAAGACATGAAATGATCATAAGGTAATGGCATCAAACAAGACAGTACAGAAAATGTTTGTTGAAAACTTGTGCTCCATAGGGAGTAGAAAGGCATGAGAAGAATAATAAAGGCCAACCTCCATTCATTAAACAAGAAATGAAGCATCCTACCAGAAAAGTTTATTTCAAAAGGTGGTTCAGATAGCGAGTTCGTAAAACAGTTTGTTTTCAGCTTTATCTAGATCTCCAAACATGGCTACTCCAAACATGGCTACTCCAAACATGGCTAGTGAAATTAACATGAACAATGATTCAAACTGTCATTTTGATAGCAATAATAATCAAAGTGGTAAGCACAAGGACAGCCCTTTGAAAATGTACACCAGTTCAAATATCTAAGATTCATTATCAGTAATGCTGGGTCTAAAATAAAAATAAATAATAGAACAATGCAAACAACTGCATTAACAAGACATACACGAATATGACAAAACAAATAAATTAACCTAAAATACAAGATTTAGATTAATGTGCACACTAGTAATATCAATATTCTTATATGTCTGCAAACCATGGACCCTAAAAACAGAAAGGAAAAGTATGTAAATAAAACCAGAAGATTTCAAGCATCTCTTTAACAAAATAAAAAATTAAATTAAATTTAAAAAAAACAACAACTGACACCACAAAGGACAAGGTTTGTAAAATCATCAACGTAAATAATGTAGAGCCACAGAAGAGCCTCCAACATGACGAAAAGGGGACAAAATACCCACCAGCACTTAGGATTAAAGTAATCAGTGACTTATAGCTGACTGATTGAGCAAGGATGATTGAATCACACAGATCAAGACACTTTACAACCAATCCTAGTGAACCTGACAACTGACGATCCTGTCTGACCAATGATTAGAGGGTTGATGAAGATAGACAACTCAGCTCTAAGTCAAGATTCTCTTGATGAAGATAGACAACTTAGCTCTAAGTCAAGATTCTCTTGATGAAGATAGACAACACAGCTCTAAGTCAAGATTCTCTTGATGAAGATAGACAACTTAGCTCTAAGTCAAGATTCTCTTGATGAAGATAGACAACTCAGCTCTAAGAAAAGATTCCCTTGATGAAGATAGACAACTTAGCTCTAAGTCAAGATTCTCTTGATGAAGATAGACAACTCAGCTCTAAGAAAAGATTCCCTTGATGAAGATAGACAACTCAGCTCTAAGAAAAGATTCCCTTGATGAAGATAGACAACTTAGCTCTAAGTCAAGATTCTCTTGATGAAGATATACAACTCAGCTCTAAGAAAAGATTCCCTTGATGAAGATAGACAACTCAGCTCTAAGAAAAGATTCTCTTGATGAAGATAGACAACTTCAGCTCTAAGAAAATATTCTCTTGATGAAGATAGACAACTTAGCTCTAAGTCAAGATTCTCTTGATGAAGATAGACAACTCAGCTCTAAGAAAAGATTCTCTTGATGAAGATAGACAACTCAGCTCTAAGTCAAGATTCTCTTGATGAAGATAGACAGCTCAGCTCTAAGTCAAGATTCTCTAGATGAAGATAGACAACTCAGCTCTAAGTCAAGATTCTCTAGATGAAGATAGACAGCTCAGCTCTAAGAAACGATTCTCTTGATGAAGATAGACAACTCAGCTCTAAGAAAATATTCTCTTGATGAAGATAGACAACTCAGCTCTAAGAAAATATTCTCTTGATGAAGATAGACAACTCAGCTCTAAGAAAATATTCTCTTGATGAAGATAGACAGCTCAGCTCTAAGAAACGATTCTCTTGATGAAGATAGACAACTCAGCTCTAAGAAACTATTCTCTTGATGAAGATAGACAACTCAGCTCTAAGAAAATATTCTCTTGATGAAGATAGACAACTCAGCCCTAAGAAACAATTCTCTTGATGAAGATAGACAACTCAGCTCTAAGAAACTATTCTCTTGATGAAGATAGACAACTCAGCTCTAAGAAACGATTCTCTTGATGAAGATAGACAACTCAGCTCTAAGAAACAATTCTGTTGATGAAGATAGACAACTCAGCTCTAAGAAACGATTCTCTTGATGAAGATAGACAGCTCAGCTCTAAGAAACGATTCTCTTGATGAAGATAGACAACTCAGCTCTAAGAAACGATTCTCTTGATGAAGATAGACAGCTCAGCTCTAAGAAACGATTCTCTTGATGAAGAAAGACAACTCAGCTCTAAGAAAATATTCTAATGATGAAGATAGACAACTCAGCTCTAAGAAACAATTCTCTTGATGAAGATAGACAACTCAGCTCTAAGAAACGATTCTCTTGATGAAGAAAGACAACTCAGCTCTAAGAAACAATTCTGTTGATGAAGAAAGACAACTCAGCTCTAAGAAAATATTCTAATGATGAAGAAAGACAACTCAGCTCTAATAAAAGAATCTCAAGTAGGATGTGATTGGCTCAAGGCACAGACATCTCAGTTTGATGTAAGTCACAAACAAGGCATCCATGCCAACTTAACATCCTTTAACAAACAACGAGAAAGAGGAGTTGGGAGATTTCAAACAACAATAACAACAACATTGAAAAGAACAAAACTTATACTGGCACAGTCATGTCACATGATCTAATGGCCAGGCTAAAACCAAATTGCTGAGAACTGTGATAAGTGGAAGTTAAAAAAAAAAGTAAAGTGCCCCCGTCACGCCAAGTGGCATATAGGGAATATTGTGTTAGTGACCATAAATTTGACAGACCTTTGGCACATGATTTTTGGGGTAATGTGGTCGGTATTATGCCCGTGCCGCTTTGCTTTCCCAGAAAAAAATCCGGTACTCTTTTAAGGCTGGGTAAATCTGGAAGCCATCGGTTGGGATCGAACCCTATCCCTTGTCCTTTGTAGTCCAGTTCACTAACCACTGAGCTATCGTGGCTATGTTATAAGTGGAAGGCATATCACAAATTCTTGTGGTTTTCTTCCCACTTATGGGATGTGCTGACAGTTTTCTATGAGATGAAAGAATTAATTAATTAATTAAGTTGTCACAAAGTGTCTAATTTAAAGTTTTTGTTTCTACTGGATGAGAACATTATTTTGTGATTCTTCTATGAGTCAAGTTTCAATTCACCTTATTTTTTAGAAAAATAGGCATTTATTAATTTGACAACCCAGTCTCCAGTAGAATACATAGCAGGAGAGAAAGAAAATGGATTTATGGCAGCAAAGACTGGATGGGGAGGACACACAATCAAACAATTCCCTACACTGATATATGTTAAGGAAGAAAAGACAGCTATTGAGAAGAGCTCATATTAGTGCCTCAAAGACTTCCAAGGGAGGTAAAGGATTCCACAGGTAAGGGAGAGAAGTAAGCTTCTTATTTTTAGCTTTTCATTTCATTGAAAAAAAACAATCTTCACAACTTTCATAAAATTTAGAGGTCTTGAATTAGTTGCTGTGAATTAGTTGCTGTGAATTAGTTGCTCTTTACAGGGTGTTGCTTGTTGCAGAAAGTTATATATCTTTTTTAACTGTTATTTTGGGATCTGTTAGATGAAGATTTATAGAACTGGGGAATAAAGACCACTTGTCCAGTGCAGTTGCCTTGAGGTGATCTGGTCAGAGTTTTTATGTGATTTTGGACCCTACAGTTATTTGAATTCATGTTTTCCTGGTTGGAGAAATAGCACAAATGTATGACCAACATGGGCAAATTGTGTCCCAGGAATTCAAACCTGTGGGTATAATGATCTTTGTCCCTAAGGTCAATCTCCAGAACACATTTTACAATCTTGCAACTTATCCAACCCAGTACAAGATAAATTCTGGCTAATTGAGTAAAATATGAGGAATTAGATTCTCGTGACAGTGAAAGAACTAGAGATCATAGAACAACATATCACTGACATTTACACCCATATCTGATATTGCAACAGTCTCCAGAAAAGAAAGTACAATAGTATATGTTTTAATAGATTGCAATTTTATCAAAAGTGACAACTAATCTTTACAACTAAATCATTTGGAACTGTTTTCAGCATATACCACAAAAATATAAATGGAGTTGCAGTAACTCAAATGTTAGTGAACTGGACTACTAAGGACTGGAGACAAATAAGAATAAATGAATAATATTATTATAGAGGGAAACTTCCGAGGCGATAATCAGTGAATCAATTCAGAGGAAGAGGTATGTTTACAGCACTCGGAAAAATTGACAAATAATCAACAACAGAAAAACATATGGACCAAAGCAGGATTGAACCCGTACTCAGTGGCACAGTGCCTTGCCACGAAAAGCCAAACGCTAGGGAACATTGACACTCAGCTAACAAACGCTAGGGAACACTGCCACTCAGCTGTTAACTGCCACTCAGCTATTTGGCTTTTTGTGGCAAGGCGCTGTGCGAGTACGGGTTCGATCCTGCTTTGGTCCATATGTTTTTCTGTTGTTGATTATTTGTCAATTTTTCCGAGTGCTGTAAACATACCTCTTCCTCTGAATTGATTCGCTACTAAGGACTGTCAGGTTCAGTCTTGATCCAGCTTCCAGGTTCACCAAGCCTTAACTCTTTCCGTACGGAAGCTTTTTATCAGTGCAATGGAAGAGATTTCAGAGACAAGATGTTTCATGGTTTTAAGAATAATTCTACATATTTATCTAACATACATTAAATATGAATTTTTAGATAATTGAACAAGGTATTAGATTTCACCAATACCAAGATGATACAAGAAATGTAATATAGAATACGGTTTGATGACACTAATCAAATTGAGTGTGACGCACGATGCGGCGAAACGTACAGAAAGAGTTAAATAAAAACAGGTAGGGCCTTAAATAGAAAGACAGCTCTGGTGTAGTACTGACCATATTACCCAAAAATTAATACGACAAAGGTCTATTAAAAACATTTTGGCGCTAACAATATAGTCTCTACCTGCCAGCACCTGACATAAGGATTTCTTTCTTTTCTTTTCTATAAAAAAAAATAAAGAGCCTCATCACACGAAGTGGCGTATAGGGAATATGGTGTTAGTGACCATAAATTTTACAGACCATCAGCCCATGATTTTTGAGGTAATGTGGTCAGTATTATGCCCGTGCTGCTTTACTTTCCCAGAAAAAAAATTCAGTATCCATTTAAGGCTGGGTGAACCCAGAAAGGGATCGAACACTACCTCATGTCCTTTTTAGTCCAGTTCACTAACCACTGAGCCATCGTGGCTCCTTTTCTCTTCTATAGCGAATATAAATAAATATAATTTTATCTACTCATAATAGTGCAGTCATGTCATTTATTCTCAAAGTATGTAAAAGAGAAGTTAACTTCAAATGAAGTAAATGCATTTTAATTTACACATTCGTCATCAGGGTGGTACAAAATTAATTCAGCCTCTATGGCATTAGAGCACAATTCAGTTCAGTAATTCATGAGTTGAGTAAATGTTTTGGCATTGGGAATGGGTGGGGGGAGAGGAAGAAAACAGAAATATTAATCTCATAGTCAAGTAACAATAAAAGATATATGTATCCATACCTTCCATATTTGTTAAAGTCAATCTTGTAGTAAACTGACCAAGAAAAATCTTTCAAATGGGAAGATAAACCTGGCATGTTTTCTCTTTCTATCCTCTATCCTGTGCCTGGTTGGTCTTAGGTGTGTTTGCCTTCCAGAAGCAAGTCACAATAAGTTCACCCTTTGACTGAACTTTCTACATTAAACTAGACCACAGTTGTCATTAACAAATTTGAGCTAAATCTGCATTTTTATTGGCTATCTTTAGTCATGTTGTGGGTTTGCTGACCTTGGCATTGAGAGCTCATTTAAAATGTAGGTTTGTTATGATTTGATTGGCTAGCACTTGTATAAGCAGAGATATTTTTTGTACTTCTGCTTACATATTTTAAATAACAGTAGATACAAAGAGTCACACAAATGATTGTTTTTTTCCTTACAAATTACCCTGCAAGGTTTACAAATCCAATTTTCTAGAAAAATTCTTTCAAAGTAAAGAAGACCCTTACAATATAGAAGGTATGTGTATCACTGTCTGATTGTCACAGATAGCAAAGAATTCCAATTAATTCACACGTACAGTCATATTAAATATTCTTCTAGAATAAAGAAGATATACAACATTCTGAGAAGATACATACAATTACAATTTAAGCATTTATTTTTTGGAATTTCCCCAAGTAATATTTAAATGTTGAATTTGAAAAAGAAAATATGTACATACTGACTGGATTAAAAGCAAATTGTGGCACTATCATTGCATGTAACCTGACTGTAATTTAAACACGTACGTATACACCAAACATATATATGTCTGTATATCAGTAGTGCTTATGTGTATTTATTTATATGTAAATGGATGTAATTATTATATGTAGTATTGGATTAGGCATTTACTAGACACATGGACAATATTCTGCGTGATCACAATATGTTTGCTACAAATTTTAGGCTCCAGTCATGACCACCACAAAGTTTCATTTATCTGTGGCTTTAGCACGACAGCACATAAAGTATGCATCAATGTATGATTGTTAATGTCCATCACAGAAAGATTGGTTCATACATTGACTAAACACTCCATGACGACAAGTGTGTTTTATGGCTGTAACTCTCCAAGGCAGTAAGTTTAGATTGACACATTCTGGAGTAAACAATGTGTGAGATCCAGTGAGTACCAACCCGGTCAAGATTTAAATATCTGCTTGTCGTATTAGAGTAATACGTCAACAGGAAAAAAAATTAATAGGCAAAGGAAATAATGGGCCCATCATTGGATTATTTTACATATAATCTCCTTTTTCTGGGTTTTTGTCGTTTCTTTGCTTGACGTATCAAATTTTTGAATTGTTTTAATTTGGTTTTGTCCTTGCTGTTGAGATGTCTTCGCTCCTGAGTGAGAAATTTAATGAGGTAACGACGCTCTTGCAGACTAAGACTTTCCTTTTCTGCTTTATTTTTAAGTTTGCGTAGTGTTCGAAGTTCATCTTCTGGAATATCCCACATCTGAACACGACGGAAAGTTATTTTCAGCAACCTCTGCTCTGCTTTTCGCAGCCTAGCCTCTAGACCTGAAAGATGGAACAAAGTTGTCTTAGACACAAATGACTGGCAAGTTTTAGTTTCCTAACTCTAGTCTGTTATTGTTTTGTGATATATCATAAATCTATATATATATAAACCATGACTATAATATATTTATCTAAGTAAAAGTTTTTTCCTGACTTAAAAGCTCATTTGGATTATAGTATAAGTGCCATAACTTGGTAACAGATGGCATATTTCATATTTAAATATAGGAACTATCACCATAACAAGTGGATATCAAAGTTGAAGGAATAGACCTTGAGACAGTTCAGAACTACAACTATCTTGGACATACTATAACCAGTGATGGGAAATGTACAACTGAAATAAACAAAAGAATAGGAATACCAAAAAGTAATTTTAATGACAGGAAAAATATACTAACATCAAAACAAATAGCAGTATGCCTAAAACTAAGAATAACAAAATATTTTATCTTCTCGACATTCCTATATGATGCAGAAACATGGATGCTAGAAGAGAAAACAGAACAGAGAATTGAAGCCTTTGAAATGAGGATATATAGAAGAATAGGTAGAATTCCTGCAAGGAATGAAAAGAAAACAAACGATGAAGTTTTAAAAGAACTAAAAATGAAAAGAGAACTACTAAACACAATCCAAACAAGACAAATACGATTTTTGGGGCATGTTAAAAGACACAACAGCCTACTAAAAGTAATCCTGGAGGGGAAAATGCAAGGTAAAAGAGACAGAGGCAAACCAAGACTAACATGGACGAGTAACATTAAAAGATGGACAAATCAGCCTATGACAACCTGCACCATCAAAGCAAGAGACTGAACAGAATGGCGCTCCATGGTAGCCGACCTTCGTTGCGGAGATGGCACGCGATAATGATGATCACCATAACCCCTGTACACAGCAACGTGACCTTTGGTCACCATGGCTGGATCAGCGACTCACACCTGGTGAAGACTTGACGTCACCTTTCAGTGAAGCTCCCAGGTAATAGTCTATGCCAAAACAAACTGACTAACGTAGCGAGGATTAACAGTTTATGCAATGATGAGGTCCGATGATAAGGAAGACCTGGTATTGCAGTCCAAATTTTCCAGCACAACCTTGGAAATCAAGAAAGTAATTTCAGCCTACCACATCATCATCCTGGGTCTAAGAGTTAACAGCTCACACCAAACCTGTGCCGTTAGATCAACATCAACATCAACATCTCTCATTCTAAATAAAACCCGCATCATGATTTCAGCCATGTTCTCATAGACTCTTCACTAAACCAGTAAAATGTTATCATCCTAATGAGATTCAATGACTTGAAAGTGTTGTGCAATAATGAAACTGAAAGTGTTGTGCAATAATGAAAATGAAAATCAAATGGCAGGACAAAGTAACTAACACTGGAGGCTGACCAAATCCTGCTGTGTTCCATAAATGTTGACAACACTAAGGCATCCGAGATTAATGTGGATGGGACATGATAGAAGAATGGAGAACAACGTGTCCACCAAGCAAACTTTGTTTGGGAGTGCTTATTGAAGGGAAGCGAACTGTGGGCAGACCAAAAATAGAGTGTTTGAAAATGAAAAGCAGCCAAAGTTTGATGAAAAAAGATGCAATGGAAAAGAAGCAGCGCCCGTTGAAATAAAACTGCATTGTTTATACTGCAGCTGAATCTTCGTCTAATATTGACAAGATCAGCCATGAGAGACGTTACTCGGCAAAACTTGTGGTGGGCAGGTACTATCGAAGGTCAACACTTATCTGTTTATAACTGTCTGCAAAGACATAACAGACCACAACAGAAAATATCTATCTATCTATCTATCTATCTATCTATCTATCTATCTATCTATCTATCTATCTATCTATCTATCTATCTATCTATCTATCTATCTATCTATCTATCTATCTATCTATCTATCTATCTATCTATCTATCTATCTATCTATCTATCTATCTATCTATCTATCTATCTATCTATCTATCTATCTATCTATCTATCTATCTATCTATCTATCTATCTATCTATCTATCTATCTATCTATCTATCTATCTATCTATCTATCTATCTATCTATCTATCTATCTATCTATCTATCTATCTATCTATCTATCTATCATCTATCTAGCTGTAGCCGGCCCATAGGGGATAGACTCAGATATTATTTCCGTTTCGAAATTTTCTTTCTAGCAATCTCATTTCTTCCAAAGATCTTTTATCAATTCTCGCCATTTGTCTCTTTTCTGTGCAAGCATATCAATCTCATTTAGGGAGCCGATTCCTGCTGTCTTTGCTTCTCTGATCAATGTTCTTCTCAGTGTTTCTCCGGGTCGGGCTCATTTCCTCCTACCATTTGTTTCCACCATGAGAGCTTGCTTTTGCTATTCGGTTATTATCTCTTCTCATCATATGCATATATGTAGTCAATAATTATCATTGAGAATGATCTCTTCAACTTTTAATCTTTTCTTGGTGCCATATTACATCATCATATTAAATGTGTTGCATTTCGTTCTTATATCATTAATGCTCATAATTAAGAATGCTACTAGATCACACCATAAATGCAAATAAAAATTAATAAATGAGAATTAATAAATAAATGAGTTAATAAATAAATAAATAAATGGCAGGTAATAAATAAAAAAAGGTAATAAATAAGGGGAGTAATAAATAAATAAGTTTATTAATAAAGGGGGTAATAAATAAATGGGATTGAAACCAAGAAGTGTCAAAAGTTAAATCTATCTATCTATTGTCCTTTCGAGCCCGAAGACGGGACATAGGGCAGAACCACAATCTCAAAAACAGAAACCTTGCGTGCCAAAATGGCACATATTGCAGAGATCACTGCTTCTAAAATTTATGGCGCTGTTTCCATAACAATACTTTTTACAATGACAGCTTGTCAAGCCATCGATTAACCTCCTTAGTCGCCTCTTACGACATGCCTGGAAGGTCACAGTGTCACTATTCTTTACCTCCCTCATAATGAGGCCCCAGTAACACACAGGAAAAAAGTTAAATACTCAATATATAATAACAGAATCTAATTTCAAAGATTCATGAGAAGATAATGAAGTGATTACATGACAATTATAATTAAGAACACTCACTTTTATTTGCTTGTTTCTTGCCATCTTTTTTCAGCTTTTGTGTATCTGGCTCTTTACTCCGTCTTGGTCTGTCTGTGTCTTCCTTGATTTCTAAGATGGATTTAAGTGAGTTAATTTAAATAAGGCTGACTGAGATATACAATAAGTATGCAAATGGTGTGACATTAAAGAAGTCGCTCTCAACAACAGGACATTATCGGGGCAGAGACGTTCAATAGCAACACAGTTATCAGTGACTCATAGCTGACTGTTTGCGTCAGGATCGGTGAACCAGAACTATCCAGACCATACTCCATATCTTCAAAGCGCCCTTAGAGACAGACTAACTTGTCCGGTCCGACGAAGTGAGCAGGGATTAAGAGGGGATCCAGAAGGGTTCGGTTCTCTTCCCTGGTGGTCCTTGTGAGATCAGTGAAGGATTCACTTGTGCATCACGTAACATCATCAATACCATCATATGTAAACGGTGAAAGCTATATGTGAATCAGGACGCCTCCTTTTAGACAAATGCCGTGAACATCTGTAGCTATCTATCTTTCATTCGCCTCAAGTATTGTATTCGCCTGAAGTACAGTATCTGCAAAGTGTCGTTTCCTGTATAAATTTTACTGTCATTTGTAATTTCCGCAGTGGCCCATATAGTTTTGTCTGTAGCGTTGTAAATTCTTGCAGTGGCCCATATAGTTTTGTCTGTAGCGTTGTAAATTCTTGCAGTGGCCCATATAGTTTTGTCTGTAGCGTTGTAAATTCTTGCAGTGGCCCATATAGTTTTGTCTGTAGCGTTGTAAATTCTTGCAGTGGCCCATATAGTTTTGTCTGTAGTGTTTTATCTATTGGCCAAAGCGGGGGTCCAATTGTATCGACTTGACCATTGACTCAACGCCGTTTTAGCGCCAGCGCAAGGAAATTACTGCTGCGTGACGACCGTTGATTGAAGTGAAACGGTACCAGGTACAAGTTTTACCTTGGGATATGATGAGCGATCTGTATTCGACCAGTTGAACTGCTATCGAATCGAGTGTTTCACCAAAGTAGAGGCCGGACTCCATTTCTTGAGAAAGCGTTTCACTGACCACGAAGTCTATTCGGATTCGGTGCCGACAAATGGAGATTGCGCCGCCGTTGACGGCCGTTAAGGAGAAGTTGATTAAGAAATGAAATGATAAAACAAATGGGAGATGCACTACATTATGAGATAATAACAATCTTGATTTTGTTGTGTTACTTTCGTTTCCTGAGGTGGGCCGCATGTAGACCGAAACGTTGGTATTTTGTTGTGTTCCTTCCTTGTAAAGCTGTCACTATTCCTTGTGAGAGTGTACCTTACACCCAACAACTTGCTCTTTGATACCAGCTTTACCGCAGCGCTGCAATTATTTGGGAGCCGCGATAGCTCAGTGGTTAGTGAACTGGACTACAAAGGACAAGGGGTAGGGTTCGTGCCCAACAGACGGCCTCCGGGTTCACCCAGCCTTAAAAGGGTACCGGATTTTTTTTCTGGGAAAGTAAAGTGGCACGGGCGTATTACCGACTACATTACCCCCAAAAAATCATGTGCCGAAGGTCTGTAAAAATTTATGGCCACTAACTCCATATTCCCTAAACGCCAAATGGCGTGACGGGGTACTTTACTTTTTAAAAAAATTTTTGTTCATTTTTTTTTCTCAATTATTTGCCTGTTCATTAATTCTATGTTTTTTATTCAGTGGATAGGTCGTGACTCATATATAGACACCAACGGAGACAGAATGTTGTAAGAAAATAGTTGAGTTTGTTGACTGTCTTTTAACCATTTATTAAATTATGGGGGACTGGTTGGTCTCGAGGCAAGACGCGCGCCTCAAATCAGAGAGGTTGTGAGTTCAAATCCCGGCTGTGCCAGTTGGGATTTTTATTTATGATTTCTCTCTGCGGCAACCACCCTGGTGTCAGCAGCGAGGCCCGGCTTGAAACGTCCATTACTCATCGAGTTTGGAAAAAATATGAGTACCTCCGAAGATGGAGTTATCTGCCTGTGCGGCGAGGGACCCCTGAGCACACGGCTGCTAGGAAAAAATAGATTAAGACGCAAAATTCATTTCCTAGTCTCTATGAAATTAGTCAGAGGTCAAAGCTGGCGAACGAAGAAAAAAAAATTATGAGCTAGACAAAATACGACAAAAACAGAAACGTCGTTTGGCTGATATAGATTATGGTGTTAGAACCCATTTCTCTTCTGTTTACGACACATTCTAGATAATAAGGTCAGCATTACACGGTGTGGTCAGTGGCGTGGCTATCGGGGCACTGACGACGGTCAGGGGCAGAGCCCCTGTCACATGATACAAATGTCGTAAGAGGTGACAAAGGAGGTTGTGGTCAAAGTCATCGCTGGTGCTATGGAGTTTGTGCATCTAAGCTGAAGTTATGTTCAGTGCTTTTACTAATGTATGGAGGGGTACCTCATACTGGCGAACAAGCTGAGGAGGGTATCTGGGGTTGTCCGTTGACGATCTGTCGATTAAACTAAACACAGTGCTGACCATCTTCCACAGAAAAAACATTGTATCCATTTATGGTTGGATGAACCTAGAAGATGCACAACAGAAATAAAAAGCAGAATAGCTCAGGCCAAAATAGCATTTAAAAAAAAATTTAAAAAGTCTTATGTAACAAATCTATGTCAATAGAAGTGAGAAAGAGAGTTCATCGGTGCTATAAAGAGCCAATTCTGACCTATGGAAGCGAATCATGGATTGTAAACAAACAAATAAAAAGACGATTATAGGCCACAGAGATGGGATTTCTCAGAAGAATGCTGAAAGTTCCCTGAGCAGCTAAAAAGACCAATGAAGAAATTCTCAAAGAGGCCAGCACAAAAAGGGAGCTCCTAAGAAACATCAGGAAAAAAAAACATCCAACATTTTTAAGCACATCATGAGAAGAGAAAATTTGGAATACTTGTTTACAACTGGCAAAATAAAAAGAGAGAAAATACTGGATAGCTTGGTGTCATGGCCTGGAAAACAGTCAACAACAAAATTGATAAGATGCACTTTAGATAGAAGATTGTGGAAGAACATGTGTTCATCCCAACGTTGTGCTACCAATGCCAGACCTGGACCCTAGATGCAAGAACAATAAGAAAAATAACCTCTACAGAAATGAAATGTGTCAGACGATTGACAGGAAACAGTCTGAGAGATAGATCAGAAATGAAGAACTGAGAAAAAAGCTAGGAATAGCCCCCACCGTAGAATATATAAGGAAACAACAGATAAAATGGTTTGGTCACGTGACATGGCAGAAAGATCAAAACACAACACAACGAGCCTTCAACAAACGTTGTGAGAACCACAGACCCAAGGGTCGACCACGAAAAAGATGGATCGATGGAATATTAGAAGCACTAGGAAACATAACAGCAGCAGAGGCGAACAGAAGAGCAAAAGACCGCAAATTATATCTCCCCTGACGTTGAAAGGCAGATGAGGAAGGAAAGAAGAAGAAGAAGAAGAAGAAGAAGAAGAAGAACATGATAGCCTACGCCAACCGGTATGGCACATGATGATGATGATGATGAACTTAGAAACCGTTGATGAAACCAGAGCTCTGGCCCCTAGCAGACATTTCACTATCGCACAATAGGCGCACACAGACACGCTGAAGCACATTTTCCTTGCTCTTACTCTTATCAACAATGTGTGGACAATACACCTAACTTCAAGTGAAGATTTTCTTTTAAATCTCTACCGCTTCTCATTCTTCTGTTTAATCTTTCATTAAATTCGCTGCTACACCTGTGACCCCCTTCACAACTCAACACTTGGAGATCGCTATTTTTGATAGTTCAAACAAATAGAGATAAGAGGTGGAAACCAGTCTGATTAACATTTGTGGCCACAGTAGAAAAATGACTACACTGACGTCATATTAGTCAAAGTCTTGATGTGTTCGGCTATTTATTATTTCATGTTGACAGTTAGTCCAGATCTAAAACTCCTGTTATTGGTCTTGTGGTCCAGATCTAAAACTCCTGTTATTGGTCTTGTGGTCCAGATCTAAAACTCCTGTTATTGGTCTTGTGGTCCAGATCTAAAACTCCTGTTATTGGTCTTGGGGTCAAGATCTAAAACTCCTGTTATTGGTCTTGTGGTCCAGATCTAAAACTCCTGTTATTGGTCTTGTGGTCCAGATCTAAAACTCCTGTTATTGGTCTTGTGGTCCAGATCTAAAACTCCTGTTATTGGTCTTGTGGTCCAGGTCTAGAACTCCTGATATTGGTTTTGTGGTCCAGGTCTAAAAATTCTGATATTGGTCTTGTGGTCCAGATCTAGAACTCCTGTTATTGGTCTTGTGGTCCAGATATAGAACTCCCGTTTTTGATCTTGCTGTATTTATTGCACTCTCTTCTGGATCATCATCATCAAGTACCGTGCCTGCTGGCGTAGGTGATCATGTCTCTCCACACAACTTTCAATCTCGACAGTTATTTATCATTTCTGTTGTTGATATTGTGCCACGCCATTCCCTTCTTCTGTCTGGTATCTTTTTCTCTTTGCTTACCTCTATCTCTTCGTCCCTCAATTTTCCCAGTTGTTACAATATATTCCAGTTGTTCTCTTCTCATTACATGGCCCAAAAAATGATGATTGTTTCTTCCTAATATTGGAAATTAGCTCTCTTTATTCTTTGGTCTCTTTCAGAACGTTTTCATTACTCTTCTTAGTTGCCCATGGTATTCTCAACATTCTTCTGTAAAACCACATTTCTACAGTCATTTCCAGTGATTTTCTTGTCTGTTGTCCTATTGTCCATGATTCACATCCATATGTTAAGACTGGCTCTACATAATATTTAAGAACTTATTTTCTTGTTTCTATTCTCAACATTCTTCTGTAAAACCATATTTCTACAGTCATTTCCAGTGATTGTCTTGTCTGTTGTCCTATTGTCCATGATTCACATTCATACGTTAAGACTGGCTCAACATAATATTTAAGAACTCATTTTCTTGTTTCTATTGTCAACAATCGATTGCTCATTATCTTCCTCATCTGGAACATATAACTGGGCCTGGGCGATTTAATGATAAGACATTGACCTTTCAGACAAGGAGGTATCCGGTTTGAATCGCAACACAGGCGGTGGGAATTGTTATTGGCTTGACCCTCCCCAGGGTGAGATCCCATGACTAGCCGTCTCGAGTAACGGCGAAAATTAGGAGGCCCATTGTGCATTCATTTTTTTATTTGTCTTTGGATTCTCATGTTTCCCAGTGCAACAAAAGCTCCTCTTGCTTTTGATATCCTTATTTTGGTATCATTTTCTGTTCCTCCCTCTTTATCTATATTACTGCCCAGATATATAAGATTGTACGTCTGGTAGAGGTATTTCTTCAAGTTTTATTTGGTTATTGCCAACTGTATTAATTCTCATAATGTTGGTCTTATCTCTATTAATCTTCAGTCCTAACTGTTGTGATCTCTCATCAAGTATGCTCGTTTATCCTGTATCTGTTGATGGCTGTGTGATAGGAGGGCTATGTTATCAGCAAAGTCTAAATCATCAAGTAGTTTGGTCAGTGATCACTGGATTCCATTTCCATTCCTGTGTGCACTCTGAGCACGTTAAATAACATTTGGTATTTGGAAATAGAAAATAGGGAAAAAATGGCCGCTGCTCGGGAATGAATGATTCAAAACCGAAAATAATTGTCCCTCTATCCCTTCTTCCCTCAATTTTTCCAGTTGTTACAATATATCCCAGTTGTTACAATATGTCCCAGTTGTTACAATATATCCCAGTTGTTACAATATGTCCCAGTTGTTACAATATATCCCAGTTGTTACAATATGTCCCAGTTGTTACAATATATCCCAGTTGTTACAATATATCCCAGTTGTTACAATATATCCCAGTTGTTCTCTTCTCATTACATGGCCAAAAAATGATGATTACATAATGATATACACAATGATGTATATAATGATATACATAGGCATATTAATGAAGTTGTTTAGGAGAAAAGAAGCTGGTAAAAGCCTACCACACAAATGCCCTGAGAACTCAGCAGAGCACAGACATTGATCCGTTCCTGTACAGGTCCCTCCGTTTAGGCACATAGGCATGCAATGACCTGCAATACAATAAAGACATGAATGGTAAAACTCCCAAGATATTGTAACAAGAAAAAATGAAGAAAGTTGATCATCATCATCATGTACCATATCGGCTGGCGTAGACGATTATTTTCTTTCACACTTCTCTGTCCACAGTAAAAAAAAAAAAAAGTGAAGTACCCCCGTCACGCCAAGTGGCGTATAGGGAATATGGTGTTAGTTTTACAGACCTTCAGCACATGATTTTTTGGGTAATGCGGTCGGTATAACACCCGTACCACTTTACTTTCCCAGAAAAAAATCTGGTACCCAATAAAGGCTGGGTGAACCGGAAGCCGTCGGTTGGGATCGAACCCTACCTCTTGTCCTTTGTAGTCCAGTCAACTAACCACTGAGCTATCGCGGCTTGTGTCCACAGTGCATAGTATCAATTTTGTTGTTGACTGTTTATTGTGCCACCAAGATGGCTAGTATATTATTTCTTTCTTTCTTCTTCTTCTTCTTCTTCTTCTTCTTTCCTTCATCATTTGCCTTTCAGAGTTAAGAGGAGATAACTTGCGGTCTTTTGCTCTTCTGTTCGCCTCTGATGCCGTTATGTTTCTTAGTGCTTCTAATTTTCCATCGATCCATCTTTTTCGTGGTCGACCATTGGGTCTGGTATTCTCACAACGTTTGTTGAAGGCTCGTTGTGTTGTGTTTTGATCTTCCTGCATTGAAACGTGGCCAAACCGTTTTATCTGTTGTTTATTTATATATATTATTTCTTTGTTATCCACAATATCTCTATCACTCTATTTTGCCAGTTGTAACCTAGTTTTCCAACTTTCCTCCTTGCATGATGTGCCCGAAAAATGCCCATTGTTTCTTTCTGATATTTTATGAGCTCTCTTTTTTTATGTTGACTTCGTTGAGAATGTCCTCGTTTGTCTATTTAGATGTCCAAGGAACTTCAACAATTATCTGAGAAACCACACCTCTGTGGCCGCAAATTGTCTTTTCATTTGTTTGTCTACTATGCATGATTCGCTTCCATAGATCAGAATTGGCTCCAAATAGCACATATGAACTCTCTTTCTCACTTCCACTGACATAGATTAGTTGTAGAAGATGTTTTTCGTTTTCTGAAATGTTACTTTCAGCCTGTGCTATTCTGCTATTAATTTCTTAGGTGTATCTTTCGTCTGCTATTAATATAGTGCCAAAGTATTTGACTCTCTTCAACTGTTTTAGATTTATCCCGTCTATTTCTACGCTGCATGCTGGGGGAATGTTAAAAAGCTGACATGCCATATTTGTTACTTACTTAGTTACCCCTCACCTATCTTAGGATGTAATAGTCTTACTTGGGAAGAAATAAAAAAACAACAACTCAATTTATATTAGATACATAAGAAATATGCCGCTAGAGCCCCTATGTTTAGATTATTGGGCATATTTCTGTGTTATGTGAACAGTACCACGCCAGTGCTGTCTGTCTCTTCAAGAATTTTTTTTTTTTTTTTTTTTTTTTTTTTTTGTGTTTTTGTTTGTTTGTTTTGTGTTCGCCAACTTTCAATTCTGGTGAATCAAGCAAAGTCCCTAGAGACTAGGAACTGAATTTACCGCCGATGAGTGACTGACGCTTCAAGCCGGGCCTCGCTGCGGAGACAAGTGGTGGTTGCCACAAATAAAAAAAAATGCAATTATTGCAGCCGGGATTTGAACTCACAACCTCTCTCTCTTGAGACCGACGTCTTACCTCGTGACCAACGAGTCCCCCAAGAAAAAATATGTACCCATATAAGGTAGGGTGAACCAAGATGTCGCAGAGCAAAGTTAAACCTGACCTCTTGACCCCACAAGACCCGTTCATTAAATACTGTTCTACGACGGTTTCCAAACGTGCAAGACACTCTTAATAATCATTATCATGTGCCATACCGGTTGGTGTAGGCGATCATGTCCTTCCACAATCTTCTATCTACAGCGCGTCGTATCAGTTCTGTTTTCCATGCCATGACACCAAGCTAACCAGTATTTTCTCTCTTTGTTGACCGTGATCTCTCTTTCCTTTTATTTTGCCAGTTGTAACCAAGTATTCCAACTTTCCTCTTCTCATGATGTGTCCAAAAAATATTGATTGCTTCTTTCTGATGTTATTTAGGAGTTCCCTTTTTGTGTTGGCCTCTTTGAGAGCAAGACACTACACAACTGTATTTGTTGACCTTTCCCGCAGTTGTAAACGTTTGTAGTTAAGTTCAACTATTGTCTATGTGCTATAACCACAATCATGAGCAGAAATAATACACTTTCCTGCTGAAGACATCTTCTATATCATACACAGTCTATATAACTAATGCGAGCACACTGTGGCAACTAGACCTGGCATGATGCCTTCAGTATCTAGTACCGTAAAAATTGTCTGGATCAGGCCAGAACTGGGAAAAAAAGCCACAATAACAGTTTTGAAAGATTGAAGTTTATTTATATGGTGCTACACTACCGCCACATCTATGCTGCTACACTACCGCCACAACTATGGTGCTACACTACCGCCACAACTATGGTGCTACACTACCGCCACAACTATGGTGCTACACTACCGCCACATCTATGGTGCTACACTACCGCAACATCTATGCTGCTACACTACCGCCACATCTATGGTGCTACACTACCGCCACATATATGGTGCTACACTACCGCCACATCTATGGTGCTACACTACCGCCACAACTATGGTGCTACACTACCGCCACATCTATGGTGCTACACTACCGCCACATCTATGGTGCTACACTACAGCCACATCTATGGTGCTACACTACCGCCACAACTATGGTGCTACACTACCGCCACATCTATGGTGCTACACTACCGCCACAACTATGGTGCTACACTACCGCCACATCTATGGTGCTACACTACCGCCACAACTATGGTGCTACACTACCGCCACATCTATGGTGCTACACTACCGCCACAACTATGGTGCTACACTACCGCCATATCTATGGTGCTACACTACCGCCACATCTATGATGCTACACTACAGCCACATCTATGGTGCTACACTACCGCCACATCGATGGTGCTACACTACCGCCACATCTATGGTTCTACAATACCGCCACATCTATGGTGCTACAATACCGCCACATCTATGGTGCTACACTACCGCCACAACTATGGTGCTACACTACCGCCACATCTATGGTGCTACACTACCGCCACAACTATGGTGCTACACTACCGCCACATCTATGGTGCTACACTACCGCCACAACTATGGTGCTATACTACCGCCACATCTATGGTGCTACACTACCGACACAACTATGGTGCTACACAACCGCCACATCTATGGTGCTACACTACCGCCACATCTATGGTGCTACACTACCGCCACAACTATGGTGCTACACTACCGCCACAACTATGGTGCTACACTACCGCCACATCTATGGTGCTACAATACTGCCATATCTATGGTGCTACACTACCGCCACATATATGGTGCTACAATACTGCCACAACTATGGTGATACACTACCGCCACATATATGGTGCTACAATACTGCCTTATATATGGTGCTACAATACTGCCATATCTATGGTGCTACACTACCGCCACATATATGGTGCTACAATACTGCCACATATATGGTGCTACAATACTGCCATATATGGTATTAGAATACTGTCATTTTTTTGCGTTCGCCATCTGTTACCTTTGACGAAGTCCCTAGAGACCAGGAACTGAATTTTACGTGTTAGTCCATTTTTCCCTGGCAGCCGTGTGCACAGGGGTCCCTCGTCGCACAGGCAGATACTCCGTCTTCGGAGGTACTCATATTTTTTACGCCCATGAGTAATTGACGTTTCAAGCCGACTCTCGCTGCTGAGACCAGGGGTGGTTGCCGCAGAGAGAAATTATAAATAAAAATCCCAACTCGTGCAGCCGGGATTTGAACCCACAACCTCTCTGTCTCGAGGCCGGCATCTCGCCTCAAGACCAACCAGTCCCCCATACGGTCATATAATGGTGCTAGAACACTGCCATATCTATGGTGCTAGAACACTGCCATATCTATGGTGCTAGAACACTGCCATATCTATGGTGCTAGAACACTGCCATATCTATGGTGCTAGAACACTGCCATATCTATGGTGCTAGAACACTGCCATATATATGGTGCTAGAACACTGCCATATCTATGGTACTAGAACACTGCCATATCTATGGTGCTAGAACACTACCCTATCTATGGTGCTAGAACACTGCCATATCTATGGTGCTAGAACACTACCCTATCTATGGTGCTAGAACACTGCCATATCTATGGTACTAGAACACTGCCATATCTATGGTGCTAGAACACTACCCTATCTATGGTGCTAGAACACTGTCATATCTATGGTGCTAGAACACTGCCATATCTATGGTGCTACAATACTGCCATATCTATGGTACTAGAACACTGCCATATCTATGGTGCTAGAACACTGCCATATCTATGGTGCTAGAACACTACCCTATCTATGGTGCTAGAACACTGCCATATCTATGGTGCTAGAACACTACCCTATCTATGGCACTGAAGAAGAGTGATAGGTGGGAGATGTGGTCAAGGGGACGTAATGATGAAAATTAAGGAGATGTTGAGAGGGGAGATAATGGGAACACTAGATGTAATTAGGGCGCGGTGAATTGGTAGAAAAGCGTGCAAGGCGAGGGACAGGTGTGAACGAAATTGAAGAGAAAGAACTAGGGGAGAACATAATTCATTCGAGCTTGAGTCGAGGCCAAGGGCAGAATAGGATTCATTCGAGCTTGAGTCGAGGCCAGATGCAGACGTGGTGTCCGCCAGGACACAACGAGACTGTGGGCAAGGAACAGTATGAAACAGATTCTGGGTTACAGGTTAGTGTGTGGCCAGTAGTCGAACTAGATAGTTGAGTCACTAAGTTACGGTAGAGATAGATTAAAACAACTAGTGATCTGATGATCGTAGTAACAGGCTAGTCATCAAGTGAGAGATAGCTAAGTTAGTTAATTGCAACTAGGTCTAATGTAGACAAGGCATATCAAGATGAACTGTCGGCTGTGTGCCATTAGGACAGAATTTAGAAATCTTCAGCAGTAGAAGATGCATATCAAGTTGAACTGTCGGCTGTGTGCCATTAGGACAGAATTTAGAAATCTGCATCAGTAGACGATGCATGTCAAGTTGAACTGTCGGCTGTGTGCCATTAGGACAGAATTTAGAAATCTGCATCAGTAGACGATGCATGTCAAGTTGAACTGTCGGCTGTGTGCCATTAGGACAGAATTTAGAAATCTTCATCAGTAGACGAGGCCTATCAAGTTGAACTGTCGGCTGTGTGCCATTAGGACAGAATTTAGAAATCCTCATCAGTATTAAGGTTTCAAGATGAACTAACGGCTGTGTGCCGTGATTATCAATATAGGACTTTTCATTATTAGCAAGAGTTCAATGTGACTGTCGGCTGAGTGCCGTGATCAAATAACTAGAGGCCTTCATCAGTATTAAGGTTTCAAGATGAACTAACGGCTGTGTGCCGTGATTATCAATATAGGACTTTTCATTATTAGCAAGAGTTCAATGTGACTGTCGGCTGAGTGCCGTGATCAAATAACTAGAGGCCTTCATCAGTATTAAGGTTTCAAGATGAACTAACGGCTGTGTGCCGTGATTATCAATATAGGACTTTTCATTATTAGCAAGAGTTCAATGTGACTGTCGGCTGAGTGCCGTGATCAAATAACTAGAGGCCTTCATCAGTATTAAGGTTTCAAGATGAACTAACGGCTGTGTGCCGTGATTATCAATATAGGACTTTTCATTATTAGCAAGAGTTCAATGTGACTGTCGGCTGAGTGCCGTTATCAAATAACTAGAGGCCTTCATCAGTATTGAGGTTTCAAGATGAACTATGGGCTGTGTGCCAGGTGCCTTTGTAGAAATCGTCACAGCAGTTAGCTGTAAGGTGTGAACATGGGGTGTGAATCATATCATTGTGAAGTGTTATTGATGCACCAGTAAGTCTGTCCAGAGAAGTTCTTGTTTACAATTGGTTATCATACATGACTTAGTGGCGGACGCCATGGCAGTATGTGCAATCTGTTAATGTATTAAACTGTTGTTTATTATTCCTGGTGTTGTTACTTGCTGTGTTGGAAGGGTGACTGATCCTGCGACGAACGAGTCTGGAGTGTCGAGTACAGAAACACAACGCGAAGTCAGTCCACGAGAAGGCGTGAAGCCTGATCCTGAGTGTACCAAAACAAGTGTCGAGAGGCTAAATTTACCAGGAGGGGTAAAACTCGTCTACATAATTGGACCTGCGACCTGCGCAGAACGGTCACCAACGTCCACAACAGCAGCGACAGAAGCGGCCAACATCAACACAGGAGTAGTAAGAATTAATTAAGTACATAATTAATAAAAAGACAATTTTTTTTTGTGTTCTTGAGTGTTCAGTGTGTATTAACAAAGGGAAAAGTTGTGTATTGAATAGATAACTTAATTATGACAATTATTGGGGTATTACATTGAAAAAGTGCTTGTGTAATGAATTGAATATTGGCTAATATTGAATTGAAAATTTTGTGTATATGGAATTGAAAAATTGCTGGTGTAATGAATTGAATATATTTTTGGTATATTGAAATGAACATTTTCTTTTGGATTGAACTGGGAAAAAAAAATTAGTGGTGTATTGAATTGAAAAACTGCTTGTGTATTGGACATTTTTCTGGCATATTGAAGTGGAATTTTGTTGCTTCCATATTAAATTGAATTTTTTTTTCTTGGATGATGAATGGGAATTCTTCTCCTGAGCAATTGGATTTGAAAATTTTATTTTCCCTGGATATTGAATTGGAAAATTTTGTTCCCTTGTGCATTGAATTGGAAAATTTTGTGCCCTCCTATATTGAATTGGAAAATTAGGTTCCATTGTGTAGTGAATTGGGAAATTGTTTCCCTGATGTATTGAAGGGGAAAATTTTTTTTGGTATATGGAATTGAAAATTGGTTTCTTATGTATTAAATTGACATTCTCCTTGGTGTAATTTATTAGGAAGTTTCCTCAGTGTTGAATTAACAATTTTTGTAGGAAAGTTCTGGTGTAGTGAACTAAAATTTTTTTTTTTTGCTATTGAATTGAACATTTTTGTGAGTAATGTAAAAATTGTGTGTTCGATCACCACAATATAAATAACATGGCAAATCAATAGGTATTCAACATAAAGTGTACTAATAAATTGAACATTGTTGTAGGGGAAATTATTATGCAGGAGTAAGTTAAACAGCAGAGGTTGCTCAAATTGAATAAAGGTGATCCTGTGTTGGTGCTAAAGATTATTGAAGTACATTATAAGCCTGAGGGGATGTTAAGTCAATAATAGGGCGAGAAATAGGGCACAACGCAAAGGACAAACAGACGGAGATAGTGGAATAGAAGAAAAAAAATTATTGCAGATCAATTAATTGATTTTTTTTTTAGGTTGAATTGTAAAATGGTGATTCTATAGTGAATAGAAAATTATTGCTGGGTGAGTTATTGGAATTTTTTTTTTGTTGTTGATTGGTTATATGGAAGTGTAGAATTTGTAACTTTTGGTATTAAATAGAACAATTGTTGCTGGTCCAGTGATTGGAAATTTTACTGAATTGTAAAATTGTTGAGGTTGAATTGACCATACAAAATATTGGTCTGTTGATGAAACATTTTTGAGCTACTGAATTGTAAAATTGTTGATGTTGAATGGACTATACAAAATATTGGTCTGTTGATGAAACATTTTTGAGCTACTGAATTGTAAAATTGTTAATGTGAATGGACTATACAAAATATTGGTCTGTTGATGAAACATTTTTGAGCTACTGAATTGTAAAATTGTTAATGTGAATTGACTATACAAAATATTGGTCGGTTGATGAAACATTTTTGAGCTACTGAATGGTAAAATGGTTGATTGAAAATTTTTTTTTGTTGAGGTACTGAATTGTAAAATTGTGATTGGAGATTGAAAAGAGAAATTATTGATTGAAAATTTGGGGATATTGAAGTGAAAAGAAAAAGTGTTAGAATATTGAACTCATTTTTGGGGCTGATGTATTGAATCCATTTTAGCTTACAGATTGACATAGGAAATGGTGGGAATTAATCAAGGAAGTTACAGGTGGCAAAACAGGTGGAAAACAGATGAGTTAGGAGGTGACCACACAAGACTAGATAGAATACAGGAGAGTAGATGTAATAGGTGTAAGGAAATAGGACACCTAGTCAGACAGTGTCAGTTAGGGAAAAACAGAACGAATAGTTGTAAGATAATAGTTACAGGAGTGAGGAAGGACATAACGGAAGGACAGATTAGAGAATATTTTGGTAAATTTGGTCAAATCATGTATTGTAAATTCATAGTAAATGTAAGCAAGAAAAATAAAGCGATAATATTATATAGAAATAGTGAGATAGTGAATAATATTATAAGACAGGAACATAATATAGCTAATGATAAAATAAAAGTAGATATTTTTACACCCATACAAGTGAGACAAGAAGACAACCAAAAGATAAAACCATTATATGTAAATAGTAGTGGAGTAAGAAGAGAGGGACTATATAATAAAATAGAAGATAGGTTATATAGTATCAGTATAAACAAGAGAATTAGGGAACATAATACATTAATTAGGACAACAGACACAAGAGCAGATACAGAAGACAATGAAGAATTTTTGACAGCAGATGAAAATATGAGTAAATTAGAAAAGTTAGGTTCTAAGAAATCAAACAAGAGGAGGAAAGTAAGGAAGACACATGAGACAAGGGAAACACAGACAAGGTTAGCAGATAGGGACATGAGAAAATATATTGATGTAGGGGTTGATACGGACGAGGAGATAGTTAGACAGAAGAAAAAAGAAGAAAAAGGTACACAAACACAAATAACTGAATGTAGAGATAGTGCGACACAAATGGTAGAGAAAGAAGCAAAGAATAAGTGGACAATGACAGATGGACAAACAAACACAGAGGATAAGGGAACACAGATAGATAATAACGGAAGTTTATTAGTAGGGGAAATGAAAGGGGACAAAGAAATCCAGGAGCAAGATAGTGGAAGTGAATTATTAAAGATGATTGAGAAATTCACGGCCAACATAGAAAGGATGTTGCCAAGTCCCATACATACAGTAGAGAAAACATATAGAATAGAATCAATAGAAATGAATAACGCAGAGAAAGCACAGAAAATAGAAGACACAGGAAATAGAGAAACAAAGGAGGGTCTGTGGAAATTAAGAGCAGCAGACATAGAAAGATTAACAAGAGAGTCAGAGGAAAAATTATATAAGGAGCTAGACGAGATACAAGAGAGTCAAACTTATGATTACGGGTATAGAGAGAATAGGAAAAGTTATCGAAAAGAGAGTCGAATTTATGATTATGGATATAGAGAGAGGAAAGGTCATCGAAGATATGATAATTATAGGTCGAAGGATGAATGGAGATATTAGATCATAAATTGTGGAGGCGGCGGCAACAAAAGTTTGTAATAATAAGGAAAATGAATAGAATGATGGTGCTAGGTAGGGACTGGTTGAACAAGAATAGAATAATAGTGAATTATAGAACACAGAAATAATAGTTAAGAGTACAAAATAGGAGATGAAGGAGGTAGAGTATATTAGGTGAAAGAGACTGGAGACGACGACAGAAGAGTAGAGACAGTTGAAGTGGTAGCGGAGTACTAGTCTGAGATTAATTAGGCTACAGAAAGGAAAAGATGTAGCGAAGTACCAATCGAAAGAATTGGGCTACATAGAGTAAGTAGGCAACAAGTAGGAGCCTATGAGAACGAGGTAAGTAGAAAGGTGTAGTCCCGGCAATGTGTTCCGGTGGAAATTAGGCTACACAAAAGAAATATTGTGTAAACAATAAGAGAATATTGCAATGAGCAATGTAGGAATAGGAATAGTGAGAGATTAGAAAGGGTGACGATGAGAGATAGACAAGAGACAGAGACCTAGTCTACAGATTTCATAGGGCCCATATATGAGGTATGTGAACTAGAGGAAAATACAGACGAACGGAGACAAAATGTTAAAAAGGGGGAGTAATAGAGATAGAGATGGGAGCAGAAAGTATGGAGACGGCTCCGATTAGAAGTTCGAGTGAAAATTAAGAAGATGATAGGACACATTAGTTATTATGATGGATAAATAACTAAAAAGGGGTAGGAAGGTGGTGAAGAAGAGTGATAGGTGGGAGATGTGGTCAAGGGGACGTAATGATGAAAATTAAGGAGATGTTGAGAGGGGAGATAATGGGAACACTAGATGTAATTAGGGCGCGGTGAATTGGTAGAAAAGCGTGCAAGGCGAGGGACAGGTGTGAACGAAATTGAAGAGAAAGAACTAGGGGAGAACAATTCATTCGAGCTTGAGTCGAGGCCAAGGGCAGAATAGGATTCATTCGAGCTTGAGTCGAGGCCAGATGCAGACGTGGTGTCCGCCAGGACACAACGAGACTGTGGGCAAGGAACAGTATGAAACAGATTCTGGGTTACAGGTTAGTGTGTGGCCAGTAGTCGAACTAGATAGTTGAGTCACTAAGTTACGGTAGAGATAGATTAAAACAACTAGTGATCTGATGATCGTAGTAACAGGCTAGTCATCAAGTGAGAGATAGCTAAGTTAGTTAATTGCAACTAGGTCTAATGTAGACAAGGCATATCAAGATGAACTGTCGGCTGTGTGCCATTAGGACAGAATTTAGAAATCTTCAGCAGTAGAAGATGCATATCAAGTTGAACTGTCGGCTGTGTGCCATTAGGACAGAATTTAGAAATCTGCATCAGTAGACGATGCATGTCAAGTTGAACTGTCGGCTGTGTGCCATTAGGACAGAATTTAGAAATCTGCATCAGTAGACGATGCATGTCAAGTTGAACTGTCGGCTGTGTGCCATTAGGACAGAATTTAGAAATCTTCATCAGTAGACGAGGCCTATCAAGTTGAACTGTCGGCTGTGTGCCATTAGGACAGAATTTAGAAATCCTCATCAGTATTAAGGTTTCAAGATGAACTAACGGCTGTGTGCCGTGATTATCAATATAGGACTTTTCATTATTAGCAAGAGTTCAATGTGACTGTCGGCTGAGTGCCGTGATCAAATAACTAGAGGCCTTCATCAGTATTAAGGTTTCAAGATGAACTAACGGCTGTGTGCCGTGATTATCAATATATGACTTTTCATTATTAGCAAGAGTTCAATGTGACTGTCGGCTGAGTGCCGTGATCAAATAACTAGAGGCCTTCATCAGTATTAAGGTTTCAAGATGAACTAACGGCTGTGTGCCGTGATTATCAATATAGGACTTTTCATTATTAGCAAGAGTTCAATGTGACTGTCGGCTGAGTGCCGTAATCAAATAACTAGAGGCCTTCATCAGTATTAAGGTTTCAAGATGAACTAACGGCTGTGTGCCGTGATTATCAATATAGGACTTTTCATTATTAGCAAGAGTTCAATGTGACTGTCGGCTGAGTGCCGTTATCAAATAACTAGAGGCCTTCATCAGTATTGAGGTTTCAAGATGAACTATGGGCTGTGTGCCAGGTGCCTTTGTAGAAATCGTCAACAGCAGTTAGCTGTAAGGTGTGAACATGGGGTGTGAATCATATCATTGTGAAGTGTTATTGATGCACCAGTAAGTCTGTCCAGAGAAGTTCTTGTTTACAATTGGTTATCATACATGACTTAGTGGCGGACGCCATGGCAGTATGTGCAATCTGTTAATGTATTAAACTGTTGTTTATTATTCCTGGTGTTGTTACTTGCTGTGTTGGAAGGGTGACTGATCCTGCGACGAACGAGTCTGGAGTGTCGAGTACAGAAACACAACGCGAAGTCAGTCCACGAGAAGGCGTGAAGCCTGATCCTGAGTGTACCATGCCCCAGATGTTGCAGTAAAATGACCAGATAGTGATTGCTAGAGAAGAAGCAATAATCCTCGTCTACAGCACTAGAACACTGCCATATCTATGGTGCTAGAACACTACCCTATCTATGGTGCTAGAACACTGTCATATCTATGGTGCTAGAACACTGCCATATCTATGGTGCTACAATACTGCCATATCTATGGTACTAGAACACTGCCATATCTATGGTGCTAGAACACTGTCATATCTATGGTGCTAGAACACTGCCATATCTATGGTGCTACAATACTGCCATATCTATGGTACTAGAACACTGCCATATCTATGGTGCTAGAACACTGCCATATCTATGGTGCTAGAACACTACCCTATCTATGGTGCTAGAACGCTGCCATATCTATGGTGCTAGAACACTGCCATATCTGTGGTACTAGAACACTACCATATCTATGGTGCTAGAACACTGCCATATCTATGGTGCTAGAACACTGCCATATCTATGGTGCTACAATACTGCTGTAATTATGATGCTAAGATGTCATTCTAACCACCTTCTTCTTGGTTCTATAATTTCATTTCTATCCCTTTCTACCTTCTTGGTTCTACAATTTCATTTTTATCCCTTTCTACCTTCTTGGTTCTACAATTTCATTTTTATCCCTTTCTACCTTCTTGGTTCTATAAAACCATCTCCAGTATCCGTCTTCCTTAATCTGTGAAAATGTTGTTTTGGCAAAAACGAATCAAATCAACGAGCAGCTTTTATGAGTTAGTTTAAAATCATCATCATCATCATCATCATGATCATCACCCTGATCATCATCGTCATCATGTGCCACACCGGTTGGCGTGGGCGATCATGTGCTTCCACAATCTTCTACCCGCAGTGCATTGTAACAGTTCGCTGTTGACTGTTTGCCATGCCAAGACACCAAGCTATTTAGTATTTTATATCTTTATCGTCCGCGATCTCTCTTTCCTTGCATGTTGCCAGTTGTAACAAAGTATTTCAACTTTCCTGTTCTCATGATGTGCCGGAAAAATGTTAATTGTTTCTTCCTGATGTTTTTTAGGAGCTCCCTTTTTCTGTTGGCCTCTTTGAGAACTTCCTCATTGGTCTTTTTAGTTGTTCAGGAAACCTTCAACAACATTCTTCTGAGAAATCCCATCTCTGTGGCCTCTAATCGTCTTTTCATTTGTTTGTCTACTGTCCATGATTCGCTTCCATTGGTCAGAATTGGTTCTATATAGCACCGACGAACTCTCTTTCTCACTTCTATTTGTTGCAAAAGATATTTTTCATTTTCTGAAATGCTATTTTGGCTTGAGCTATTCTGCTTTTTATTTCTGTGGTGCATCTTCCATCTGATGTTATTATTGTGCCCATAGAGTTTAAAACACGCATGGTCAATATTCCACGTGGAAAAACAACGCATTTTATTTTGGTACTTTACTCTAGGATTTTGTGAGCTTATGTAATTGATGTGAGATTGAGCAGAAACAGAACATATATGCTTACTGTATTCACAAGCATCTCCATAGAAACCTTGAGCACACCAACAAAACCCTTCCGGAAGACAATGGCCTCCATTTTGACAAGCACGACCACACACCGCTGTAAAGATATCAATGGCTGACTTAATTACAAGTGGCAAGCGTTATACGAGTAGTTCGTTGACATGTGCAGCGAAAAACATTACAACTAGGATAAATATTAATTTATATAAACAATAATTGAAAATGGAAGCCTTTGAAATGTGTATTTATTGAAGAATATGTAGAATTGGATGGAAACAAAAGATAACAAACGATGAAGTTTTAAAACAACTGAAAATAAAAAGAGAACTACTAAATACAATTAAGACAAGACAAATGAAATTTTTGGGGCATGTTAAAAGACTCAACAGCCTACTAAAAGTAATATTGGAAGGAAAAATACAAGATAAAAGAGGCAGAGGCAGACCAAGACTAACATGGACGAGTAACATCAAAAGATGGACAAGTCAATCTATGTCAACCTGCACCATCAAAGTAAGAAATAGAGTAGAATGGCGATCCATGGTAGCCAACCTTCGTTGCGGAGAAGGCACGCGATGATGATGATAAACAATAAAATAGAATTAATATTAATTTTTATTTTTAAAAATGAAAGTAAGATTGATATTAATTTTTATAAAAAAAGGAAGAATTAATATTAACTTATATAAAAATAAATAAAAGGAGGATTGCTATTAATTTGTATATAAAAGTAAAAGTAAATATGTAAATGTATCGGTTGCCTCAAATGCCTTGTTAGGCAAGTGAGATATAGTGGTTAGTGACAATATTTGTCCCTGATCACGGCACATTTTTTATTTTTTTTATTTTTTTTTTTTTTGGGAGCCGCGATAGCTCAGTGGTTAGTGAACTGGACTACAAAGGACAAGAGGTAGGGTTCGATCCCAACCGACGGCTTCCGGGTTCACCCAGCCTTTAATGGGTACCGGATTTTTTTCTGGGAAAGTAAAGCGGCACGGGCGTAATACCGACCACATTACCCCAAAAATCACGTGCCGAAGGTCTGTAAAATTTATGGTCACTAAAACCATATTCCCTATACACCACTTGGCGTGACGGGGACTCTTTTTTTTACGGCTCATTTTTGGGTTAGTTGGTTTCAACCCAGGCTGCCTCTAATTCCAAGAAAAAAATCCCTGGTACCATTTATCGAGGCTGAGATTACCTTTGACGGCTCATATTTTGTACAGGTAGGTAAAATCAATGGAAAAATAATGTAAAACTATCAAGTATCGATTTTACTATTAATCGAACTATCTGATCCTCTAGGGCGCTAAAAATGGGGCCGCCAGGAATACTTATTTTTAAAAATTATCGTCGTTAAGACGTTTCATCTTTAACATTCTAGCAAGCAGGATACTCGTAATGTTTAAGTTATTATTACATAAAAAGTATTTGAACATATTTGAGCACATATCAAACAGACTAAAACTATAATCATAAACAAAGATAATACTCAAAACCTACAAGTGGATATCAAAGTTGAAGAAATAGACCTCGAGACATTTCAGAGTTACAACTACCTTGAATATACTATAATCAGTGATGGAAAATGTAAAACTGAAATAAACAAAAGAATAGGAAAGGCAAAAAAGCTATTTTAATTTCATGACAAATATACTAACATCAAAACAAATAACACCAGAGCTAAAACTAATAATAGCAAAATATTATATCTTCTCAACATTCCTATATGGTGCAGAAACATGAACACTAGACAAGAAAATAGACAAGAAAATTGAAGCCATTGAAATGTGAATTTATAGAAGATTATGAGGATGTAAAGAAAAGAAAACAAAAGATGAAGTCTTAAAACAACTAAAACTGAAAAGAGAACTACTAAACACAATTAAAAAAAGACAAATGTGATTTTTGGGGTATATTAAAAGACACATCAGCCTACTGACAGTAATCTTGGAAGGGAAAATACAAGGTAAAAGAGGCAGAGGCAGACCAAGACTAACATAGACGAATAACATCAAAAGTTGGGCAAGTCAGCCTATGACAACCTGAACTATCAAAGCAAGAAACAGAACGGAATGACGCTACTTTCGATGCCGCGACGGCACTCAATGATGATGATTTGAACATTGTAAATAAATACATTTAATAATTTAATTTAATTTATTTATTCTGAAATAACTAAAAAACAATTAAAATGTCAATAATATAATCATAAACATAAACATATACATAGACACTATATCCATCTATCTATTGTCCTTTCGAGCCGAAGACGGCACATGTGGCAGAACCACAATCTCAAAAACAGAAACCTTACGTGCCAAAGTGGCACATATTGCAGAGATCACTGCTCTAAAATCTAGGGCGCTGTTTCCATAACAATACTTTTTACAATGACAGCTTTTCAAGCCATCGATCAACCTCCTTAGTTGCCTCTTACGACATGCCTGTAAGGTCACAGTGTCACTATTCTTTACTTCCCTCATAATGAAGCCCCGGTAACACACGGGAAGAGACACTATATAGAGGCGCCTAAATATTCTTTGTTAAGGGGGCCTCCAAACTTTCTCTGCTTAGTGGCGCCAGATACTCTTTTGACGGGTCTTGGAACCACCATACTAAATGACAATAGAAATCATCAGTATATATTTAGGGCTAGTGTATTTAATGATGTTTAGGTATAGGATTTTATCTTTAATTTGAAATAACATTTTACTAGCAAGTTCTAAATAAGACATTTTTTTCATTAATAGTTTAAATATTGACATTGATTTACAATTAAGTAAACAGAAAATATATGCTAAGTAAGAAGACATTTGTTTTACTAATAATTGAAACATTGGCACATATTGGCTAATTAAGTTAAGAACAATTTTCCGTGAAGTGCATGCACCTTCGATCGTCTACGTGTATGTTTGAGGGGTTGGAGTGCTAATGCTCACAGCAAGAGTGCGATGGTAATAGCCCCTACTTACCAATCAATTAAAACTAAACAACAATAACATATAATGTTAAGGATAATATAAACGCAAAGGTTTCATGCTGAACCAACTGTTTTAGTTAAACTGTTAGCCAAACCAGTATCAGATTTAGCATACCGAGAATGAGCAACACAACAAATAAATCAGGCCACACTCAAATACACGGCATAATACCGACCACATTACCCCAAAAATCATGTGCCGAAGGTCTGTAAAATTATGGTCACTAACACCATATTCCACTTACATCTTACGCCACTTGGCGTGACAGGGAGTACTTTACTTTTTTTTTTAAACGCTCAAATAATAAAGAAGCCGAGTCAGACTATCATAATATGAAACATAGTAGTTTTGTTTATATTTCAAAAATAGAGTTTATGTGTGTGCATATATATATATATATATATATATATATATATATATATATATATATATATATAAATAATGCTAATTTATTGTTACAATAAGCTAATAAACCCAAAAATAACATCTACTGAGATGAAGTGTTATTAGACTAATGACAGGAAACAGTCTGAGAGACAAGATCAGAAATGAAGAACTGAGAAAAAAGACTAGGAATAACACCAGCCATATAATATATAAAGAAACAACAGATAAAATGGTTTGGCCAAGTGACAAGGCAGAGTGATCAGAACACAACACATCGAGCATTCAATAAACATTGCGAGAAGACCAGGCCCAAAGGACGACCACGAAAAAGATGGACTGACGGAATATTATAAGCAATTATTAGAAGCATCATGTGCCATACCGGTTGGCTTAGGCGATTATGTCCTTCCACAATCTTCTATCTAAAGTGCATCGTATCAATTCAGTTGTTGACTGTTTTCCATGCCATGACACCAAGCTATCCAATATTTTCTCTCTTTGTCGTCCGCGATCTCACTGTCATTTTATTTTGCCAGTTGTAACCACGTATTCCAACTTTCCTCTTCTCAGGATGTGCCCGAAAAATTTTAATTGTTTCTTTCTGATGTTTTTTAGGAGCTCCCTTTTTGTGTTGGCCTCTTTGAGAATTTCCTCATTGGTCTTTCTAGCTGTCCAGGACACTTTCCACATTCTTCTGAGAAATCACATCTCTGTGGTCTCTAACTGTCTTTTCATTTGTTTGTCTACTGTCCATGATTTGCTTCCATAGTATCAAGTATGAAAAAAGTTCATTCCAAATAGAATGATGTGGCTACCTATCTCGATCTAGCAAATACCATTCAGAAAGAAATTATGAAAGGATGGAGGCGAGGTAAACATATAAAGGGATGCGAAGATAACATCAAAGAATGAAAAGTCATTTGAGTTCGCAAAGTCTCACAGAATGACTGTAGACAGAGATAAACTGTGAAAGATGATGACCCCCAGGATTAGAAGTAGAAGAAGAAGATCCAATTTTTAAAAATTATCTATACATTTTTGGATAATGTGGTCAGCATTACGCCCTTGGGGACTTTCTCGTCTATTAAATAAAATAAATTCGGCACCCTTGTATAAAGCTGGTGAGTCCCAGAGGTTGTCGACCGTGATCAAATCCCACCTTGTGTTTTTCTATTCTATTCTATTCTATTCTATTCTATTCTATTCTATTCTAATAGAGAATTAATAATTGTCAATTAGACGTAACATTTTATACAAGAATACTCTTCTTCTAAGCTCCCTCGGTTGTTCGGAGTTTTTTTTTTTTTAACTGTGCTGCGATCCTTGAGTAATCAGGCAGAGAAGAGATACGTGTGCTATTGGTCAGTGTTTGAGTTCAATGACTCTCAGTCCTAATTATGTCCAATGAAGAAAAGACCACCATTCAAGTTCACCACTGCTCCTTGAAGCAACCTTTCATGCAAACGGCACCAGAAACCTTTTATTCCCGTTCCTTATATTATCCACAATTGCGATTAAGACTTTATCATTTGATCAACATCTTTAACTCAGCTCCCTCGAGACTGAACAACTCGACAAGAACAACCACAATTGCCGGTGAGATACAATGCGGATCCTATGCAGGGTCTGATGTTTGATAACAAAGATAATCGGGCACAGAGAGTCAAGAATTTCTGCCCTATATGTCGTCTTCAGCTCGAAAGTCTATAATTAGATCAAAATTAATTATTTCAGTTTCCTGTCCTGCTTCGTTCCTTTCGCATTTTTGTTTCTCTTAATAATTTATTTAACTGTTTTTGTTTTAAAACGGGATATGATTTTTGACTTTTAGTCATAACTTCCTTTCATGATCAAAATAGGTTGCTTCTGTCAAAGTGGTCAATGGGAGAAGTTTTATGTTCAGTGAAGATGGTTCTATAATTTGATGTTCGTCTAGCGGTGTTATTGAAGCCCATGTCTCATCGTGTGTCGTGATGTTGTTCTTGCTCATTATCGCGTGTCATGATGTAGTTTCTGCCCCTCATCGTGTGTCATTATGTAATTCCTGCCCCTCATAGTGTGTCGTGATGTAGTTCCTGCCCCTCATAGTGTGTCGTGATGTAGTTCCTGCCCCTCATAGTGTGTCGTGATGTAGTTCCTGCCCCTCATAGTATGTCATGATGTAGTTCCTGCCCCTCATAGTGTGTCGTGATGTAGTTCCTGCCCCTCATAGTGTGTCGTGATGTAGTTCCTGCCCCTCATAGTGTGTCGTGATGTAGTTCCTGCCCCTCATAGTGTGTCGTGATGTAGTTCCTGCCCCTCATAGTGTGTCATGATGTAGTTTCTGCCCCTCATCGTATGTCATGATGTAGTTCCTGCCCCTCATAGTGTGTCGTGATGTTGTTCTTGCTCATTATCGCGTGTCATGATATAGTTTCTGCCCCTCATCGTGTGTCATGATGTAGTTCCTGCCCCTCATAGTGTGTCGTGATGTAGTTCCTGCCCCTCATAGTGTGTCATGATATAGTTTCTGCCCCTCATCGTGTGTCATGATGTGGTTCCTGCCTCTCATAGTGTGTCGTGATGTAGTTCCTGCCCCTCATAGTGTGTCGTGATGTAGTTCCTGCCCCTCATCGTATGTCATGATGTAGTTCCTGCTCCTGATCGTGTGTCGTGATGTAGTTCCTGCCCCTCATCGTATGTCATGATGTAGTTCCTGCCCCTCATCGTGTGTCATGATGTAGTTCCTGCCCCTCATCGCATGTCATGATGTTGTTCCTTCCCCTCATCGCATGTCATGATGTTGTTCCTACCCCTCATCGCATGTCATGATGTTGTTCCTACCCCTCATCGCATGTCATGATGTTGTTCCTACCCCTCATCGCATGTCATGATGTTGTTCCTACCCCTCATCGCATGTCATGATGTTGTTCCTACCCCTCATCGTATGTCATGATGTTGTTCCTACCCCTCATCGTATGTCATGATGTTGTTCCTACCCCTCATCGCATGTCGTGATGTTGTTCCTACCCCTCATCGCATGTCGTGATGTAGTTCCTACCCCTCATCGCATGTCATGATGTTGTTCCTACCCCTCATCGTATGTCATGATGTTGTTCCTACCCCTCATCGTATGTCATGATGTTGTTCCTACCCCTCATGGCATGTCGTGATGTTGTTCCTACCCCTCATCGCATGTCGTGATGTAGTTCCTACCCCTCATCGCATGTCATGATGTTGTTCCTACCCCTCATCGCATGTCATGATGTTGTTCCTACCCCTCATCGCATGTCGTGATGTTGTTCCTACCCCTCATCGCATGTCATGATGTTGTTCCTACCCCTCATCGCATGTCGTGATGTTGTTCCTACCCCTCATCGCATGTCATGATGTTGTTCCTACCCCTCATCGCATGTCGTGATGTTGTTCCTACCCCTCATCGCATGTCATGATGTTGTTCCTAACCCTCATCGCATGTCATGATGTTGTTCCTACCCCTCATCGCATGTCGTGATGTTGTTCCTACCCCTTATCGCATGTCATGATGTTGTTCCTACCCCTCATCGCATGTCATGATGTTGTTCCTACCCCTCATCGCATGTCGTGATGTTGTTCCTACTCCTCATCGTATGTCATGATGTTGTTCCTACCCCTCATCGTATGTCATGATGTTGTTCCTACCCCTCATCGCATGTCATGATGTTGTTCCTACCCCTCATCGCATGTCATGATGTTGTTCCTACCCCTCATCGTATGTCATGATGTTGTTCCTACCCCTCATCGCATGTCATGATGTTGTTCCTACCCCTCATCGTATGTCATGATGTTGTTCCTACCCCTCATCGCATGTCATGATGTTGTTCCTACCCCTCATCGTATGTCATGATGTTGTTCCTACCCCTCATCGCATGTCATGATGTTGTTCCTACCCCTCATCGCATGTCGTGAAGTTGTTCCTGTCTCTTATAGTGTATCGTGTTCCTGCTCCTCAACGTATGTCATTATGTTGTTCCTACCTCTCAACATGTGTCATGATGTAGCTACTTTCCATCCTTCATGAAACAGGACAAAGAATCAAGTCCGCATGAGACCTGAACGATGAAGATGAGAATCATGACGTCATAATTCACAGTTAATAATGGTTTAGAGATGGCTGTTGTTAAACCCATAACATCTGAAGTATTTGATGCACTGTGACATGTGTGTGTTCTTTGTTAATCAGCGGAGCAGGATGATGTTATATTGAAATCTGACTTGCGGAGTGATTACTTCTTCTTTACCTCCTTCTCATTGTTCTTGTCTTTCTTTTTGTTTTGTTTCTTCGTCTGCTCTCCATCTCTACGATGACTGGTCTTAATCGACTGCCAATCAAAGTAAGTTAACTTAGCTGAAATACAAAGTGTTCTGTTTGCAACAATAGTTGCCTTTCAGACTAGTACATCGGACAACTCATCACATTATTTGGTGTCGGGTTGCCTTTCCTATTCAATCTCAACTCTCTGACTAGATTAGTTTTTTTTGTTTCTAGCTCCTCCCCCTCACCCCGAGGAGGCGGAGTTGAAACATCATCAGTAGTGGTTTACCTCTCACAGTCACCCATGATTGGATGACAGATTTCATCCCAAGAGCGAAATGGTCATCTTGAACCCTGATTATTTCCTGACGGCGTTATTTCATCACTTTCTATCATGAAAAAGAGTTCTTAAATGTTATGTAGAGTCACTCTTAACATATGGATGTGAATCATGGACAATAGGACAACAGAGAAGAAAATCACTGTAGCCTGTAGACATGTGGTTTTACAGAAGAATGTTGAGAATACCATGGACAACTAAGAAAAGTAATGAAAACGTTCTGAAAGAGGTCAAAGCAAAAAGAGAGCTAATTTCCAATATTAGGAAGAAACAATCATTTTCTTGCCATGTAATGAGAAGAGATCAGCTGGAATATATTGTAACAACTGGGAAAATTGTGGGACGAAGAGATAGAGGGAAGCAAAGAGAAAAAAAAAATCAGACAGCTTAAGAGAATGGCTTGGCAGGTCAACAACAGAAATGATAAATAACTGTCGAGATCGAAAGTTGTGTGGAGAGACATGATCACCCACGCCAGCAAGCCCGGTTCTTGATGATGATGATCATCTTAAATTGCAGCGCAGAGGTTTCGCCGTACCGGAGTGAATACTCCGCAGCTCTACCAAACATCAGACTTAAAACGACATATCTTTAGTGTCATTGAACCGTTCCTCTGTTAGTCTTCGTGTCAAATTGCGCAGGCAATCTTGTTCTTCATTTCTGTGAATGGTATTCTTTATTTGTTCTACTCTTCATTTCTGTCTCTATACCAGTGTCCTTTGAGCTTCCTGTTGTATTTTTTTCTATTTTTCTCCATCTGTTAGCTTTCAACTCCCAGTGGAGCATAGATCTTCAACAAACACTTTCAACTCCCAGTGGAGCAAAGGTCTTCAACAAACACTTTCAACTCCCAGTGGAGCATAGATCTTCAACAAACACTTTCAACTCCCAGTGGAGCAAAGGTCTTCAACAAACACTTTCAACTCCCAGTGGAGCATAGATCTTCAACAAACACTTTCAACTCCCTGTGCAGCGTAGGTCTTCAACAAATACCTTCACATCTCCCAGTGGAGCATAGATCTTCAACAAACACTTTCAACTCCGAGTGACATTTTTCGGGCACATCACGAGAAGAGGAAAGTTGGAGTACATGGTTATAACTGGAAAAATACAGGCAAAGAGAGATAGCGGACGACAAAGAGAGAAGATACAAGATAGCTTGGTGTCTTGGCACAGAAAACAGTCACAAAAAGATATGATACGATGCACTTTAGATAGAAAATTGTGGAAGTACATAATCACCTACGCCAACCGGTAGACATAATGTAACACATCATGATGATTGACATATTATTTCAGTAAATTTTTTTCATTTTGTGTGAAATCGTAACCTATACAAATATCATAGAGACAAGAAGAAAAAGAGCAGACAGTATCTATACTACATATATATCAGCAAGTTATTTTCTCACTTCAAAACCAGGCACAAACTTGTTTTAGTGTGTTTTGTATTTCCTACAACATTTATCAAATGCAACAACACAGAGGTTAAAGGAAGACTTCTAAATATGGGATTAGCAAAATCTGAACAAACACCAATTTATTAATGAAGCAGAGAAACCAGAAACATCTGTAAGACGTCATTTCCTGTGGAAGTTATAAAACAAAAGAGGGCTACGAGCATAACAGATCATTGAATAATAGCAAAACATTCTGTCTTCATTTATTCTCAATACATGCCATCTTTTGTGCTATTTCCTGCATGGGCTCATTTAGATAATTATACCCCTTCTCTTTCCATTTTCATGAAGTGTTTATCTTTCTCCTGTAAATGTTTCCTTTCTGTTTTGTTTTACTAATAGTAAGATGTAGTCCTATCTCATGTTGTGTTTAATGTACGTTCTGGTGTCTGGTGGCCTTGCCCATTACAACGTTATTCACCAAATGCTGAGACATTTTGTTTATTTGGATGCAAAATCAAGCGAATCTTTGTTTACATCCATACCCGTTGCTGCCTAAAAGTGGGACTTTAGATATTTCTTTAGAAGTTTAACAGTTACCGCATGATGAGGGCTTCTAGTTCTGTTTAATTAAAAAATGAGATTAGTTCTATTTTGTGATAAGAAACAAATATATTAATGTTTTAATGTAATAATTCTGTTTGATAGCGATGTTTTAGTTAATTAGTGCTCGTCACAGAGGAACTGTTAAAATAAACCCCAGATTTACACATTTTGTTGTTGCGTACCCCCCCCCCCCCCCCCCATAAACATAAATATCTAAAATAAAGAATGGCTAGCTCTGTCTACTCAATTTAGACCATCCTATTTAGCGAACGATCGAAGCAACAAAAGAATACAACAAAAACATTGCAAGCAAATTAAGAAATGAACTGAACTATAGAAACAATGAAAACAGTCTCATTTTGGATATGTTTATATTTTGATCAATTGTTTAAACTTTCAGTGGACTGCCAACATGCTGTTTGCAATGCGTATATCCATACATACATATAGGATATACTTTGTTATATTTGAGAGGAAATAATTTGTAGAATCAGGTAAAAATAAACTGGTTAGATTTGGTTACACTCACATGCAGGGTCACTGCTGGACAATGTTGTACCTTTTTCGCAGAAGTTGCCATGGAAACCTACAGGACATGCGCAGGTTGCAGGTGATATGCACGTGCCGTTGTTCTGACAGGACGGGTTGCACAGAGCTGCAAAAGTAAACAGGTTTATCTGTGTTGCTGTTTTGATAATGACGATGATTTTTGTAAGGGTGATAACGGAGATAGTTGATGTAAACGGTGAGGGAGAATCTAAAGATGTATGAAGGAATCACTTACTATCAGTGTTTTACTACAGGGCTTAAAAGTCTGGAGAACGAGAAGAAACATGAAGACTGTCATCATTTTGTACACATAGATCTCGTTAGTTCAAGGGCAGAAAGCTGCAACATTTCATAGGATCAGTGAATCATAATTGATCAAGATCACACACAATCTTCCCACCTGCAACAGACCACACACTCTGGCTAAGCGAGTAGAGATCAAGAGGAAAGGCAACCCGATAGCAAAAAATGCCGTTCTGAAATAGGATGTTTGACGCGAAGGTACATATACTGCAGACTGTTGTAAACTCAAAAACAGCGTATCCGCGCCAAATTTAAGGCCTTTAAAATAGCGGCTGATAAAAAAAATGGTCGTCTGGTAAATGTAGAAATACACTTAATGAAACCTCAAGGTAAAGGAAGTACCATAGCAATTACATTTGGGTGATAAAGTATTAGTGACGTTATTGTACTAAGCGTAGTTGTTATGGTCATAGTAAGTCGAAGGCCCCGGTATCACTGCAAACGAATTAAAATTCATAATTGCTCATACCGCCTTTGCCAGTGGAATAATCAGAATTAAAACGCATCTCATTTAAGTATCCAAGCAAAGAAAGGCAGCTGCACTCCACACCATAGCAGCTTCAGCACAAGACAATATACATAAGGCCAAGCGGCACCGAAAGGGAACGCAGCTGAACTGTCCTTTGTCATATGATATCATCATTCATCGTAAGCAATCGGAATATCGAAACACGATCCGGATGAAAAACACAGCTCACGGTGTACACAGAGCCCTAAACTCAGTAGCTCCGGCAGCAAGCCGGACTTGGAATATGAGAAAACTGCAAAAAGGAACACTTTTCAGACTATGCCTCAATGGTTCTGCCGCCTATCCGCCATATTGACCGGAAGTCCAGTAGTAGTTGTAGTAAGTCGAAGGCCCCGGTATCACTGGAAACGAATTAAAATCCATAATTTATAATAATAATTAAATCAATAATAATCGATTAAGGTTCTGCTTCATAGGGTGGGGTCACCATTTCCCATCCTCACTGCCTTTCCTTCCCAGAGAATACCACTGGCCACTGCCAGGGGCCGATTGTTCTAACGGTACGGAGCCACCAGACACTATAGTCCGTTCAGAAATTCATAATCACACCTGAATTAGTTTTGCGTGATAACCGTTTGTTATTTAGCTTTCAAATTTTGCATGCAATCTTAGAATATTGATGACGTTATAAAAATATTTTCTGCTCTGAGAAATTTGATCTTGTTTAAAAGTTTTCTTCTTTAGGCTATATTAAATTCACCCTGTTCGAATTTTACACCATTTTAGGATATATACATTAATTTGGTGCGGTCGTTCACGTAAAATAGTTTGGCTATTGCAGAAACACTAACTTCAGGAAAATCCCGTGCACAAAACTGAACTGTTATTGAACGACATGACGCACCACGGCCTTGGCATTAATTACCGAAGGGAAGGCGTATCTTTATTAATTTTGTGAAGACTCAGTAGACAATTTGTTGACTTTAAATACCAACATTTATATCTACATTACAATGAGTTTGAAATGAAATTTATAACTATGCAAAAGGTTACTTTTTTTACTATATCAGCACTTCCTTAGGGAATCCAAGATGGGGCATTTATATTATGATATTCATGACCCAGAGAGACGAACGCAACTCGCGCTTGGTCTTATTAGATCGTCATTTTCTCGTTGGATTAAACAAGACTCAGAGTGCACTCATGTCAATCAAGGAAGGAAAAGGAAAGTCAACAGCTTTGACATGGATGTCATAAAAAGTGAGATATTGAAAATGTTTGCTAGTAATGTACTTGTTACTCTCAGGAATTTGAAATTAAAATTGCATGCAGACTGCAATATTGACATTTCTAAAAGTACTCTATGGAAGATTGTGCGAGGAGCCGGCTTCACTTTCAGAAAAACTGTTGGGGGCAGGAATATTATTTGTGAAAAACCACACTTGGTCATTGCTCGAAGCAAATACCTGAGACAGATCAGTGAGCGGCGGATTGAACGGTGTGATATTGTATATTTGGACGAATCATGGGTCAACGCACACCACACCTATGCTAAAGAATGACAGTCAGTAAATGGCAAACTCAAAAGAACAATTCCGAGCAGCAAAGGCCAGCGCATTATATTAACACTGAAAACGGCCTTGTCCATGATGCGGGACTTATTTTCCAATCAAAAAGTACCGACGGTAGGGACTACCATACTGAAATGAATGGAAACATTTTCAGGCACTGGTTGGAGAACGATCTTTTACCAATCCTGGAGAGACCATGCATAGTCATGGATAATGCATCATACCACAATGTCGTATCAGAGGAAGACAAAGTGCCTACTGCATCAAATACAAAAGAGAAAATTAGGACATGGCTTGCGAATGAAAATGCCAAATTTGACGACACATATTTAAAACCCGAATTGTTACAACTTGTGAAGAATACGAATAAGAAAAAGGTGTACCATGTTGACAAAATCATTAAGAAATACGGCCACACCTCTCTTCGACTCCCTGCATATCATGCGCACCTTAATCCAATCGAACTTGTCTGGGCTCACGTCAAAGGGCAAGTTGCAGAACAGAACAGGACGTTTACAATGTGTGATGTTGAAGTTCTGACACGCGAGTCTCTCTCAAAAATAGACATTCCGTTCTGGAAGAAGTGTGTTGAGCATGTGCTGCGGGTGGAAGATGAATACTGGAAACGAGATGGATTACTATTTGTCCAGCCAGTAATGATTATCAACCTCTTGGAATCGTCAGATTCGGAATGATTAAAATTAAGATAAATTCAATTCCAGCTGCAGTTAGGACGTCCTGGGGTCTAATGGTGACCGAAGGACAAGACTAATTGTAACCAATTGAATTCATGTTTGCATATACACATAACGAACAACACCCACAATTAAGCACTATGTAGATACGCCTCTGACAAGAATTGCAGTAAACTGGAAAATTTAACACGATTACTGTAAACTCTAAAATTTGAATCAACTTGTGTGATATAGTCATAAAAGATCAAAGGAATTCGCTGATGTGCAAAATCTGTTGTGTTTGTGGAATAAAAAATACCAAAATCTTTGCGTCATCAATATTCTAAGATTGCATGCAAAATTTGAAACCAAAATAACAAGCGATTATGACGCAAAACTAATTCAGGTGTGATTATGAATTTCTGAACGGACTATAGTTCTACATAGCTAACTAATAATTAAGCGTCCAAAAGAAAATAATATTTTACAGGGAAGACATTTTAAATTTTGTTTCTTGTACTAGTTCTACATTATTTTGTTTTGGATGCTTCAACATTAATTAGCTATATAGGACTAGTTTTATTTACTTACATGTGTGCGTGTGTTGTTTGTTTATTCCTGCTGAAGGTCTATTGAGCCGAAACGTCGTTCAAATTTGTGTCGTTCACCAATAACGTAAAGCTTTAACCATTACATGTTTTTTTCATTTCTCCTTTATATTCAGCTTTACTGTGGCTTCACATTCAGCTTTACTGTAGCTTCACATTCAGCTTTACTGTAGCTTCACATTCAGCTTTACTGTAGTTTCACATTCAGCTTTACTGTAGCTTCACATTCAGCTTTACTGTAGCTTCACATTCAGCTTTACTGTAGCTTCACATTCAGCTTTACTGTAGCTTCACATTCTGCTTTACTGTAGTTTCACATTCAGCTTTACTGTAGCTTCACATTCAGCTTTACTGTAGCTTCACATTCAGCTTTACTGTAGCTTCACATTCAGCTTTACTGTAGCTTCACATTCAGCTTTACTGTAACTTCACATTCAGCTTTACTGTAACTTCACATTCAGCTTTACTGTAACTTCGCATTCAGCTTTACTGTAGCTTCACATTCAGCTTTACTGTAATTTAACATTCAGCTTTACTGTAACTTCACATTCAGCTTTACTGTAGCTTCACATTCAGCTTTACTGTAACTTCACATTCAGCTTTACTGTAGCTTTACATTCAGCTTTACTGTAACTTCACATTCAGCTTTACTGTAGCTTCACATTCAGCTTTACTGTAACTTCACATTCAGCTTTACTGTAACTTCACATTCAGCTTTACTGTAGCTTTACATTCAGCTTTACTGTAACTTCACATTCAGCTTTACTGCAGCTTCACATTCAGCTTTTTCTGCAGTTTCACATTCAGCTTTACTGCAGTTTCACATTCAGCTTTACTGCAGTTTCACATTCAGCTTTACTGTAACTTCACATTCAGCTTTACTGTAGCTTCACATTCAGCTTTACTGCAGTTTCACATTCAGCTTTACTGTAGCTTCACATTCAGCTTTACTGTAGCTTCACATTCAGCTTTACTGTAGCTTCACATTCAGATTTACTGCAGTTTCACATTCAGCTTTACTGTAGCTTCACATTCAACTTTACTGCAGTTTCACATTCAGCTTTACTGTAGCTTTACTGCAGTTCCACATTCAGCTTTACTGTAGCTTTACATTCAGCTTTACCACAGCTTCACATTTTTATGCATTTTTAGGGGAGGGGGAGGGGAAGGGGGGGATTTCTTTGCCTCGGTCCTGAATAAAACTTGATAGAAATGTCCTATAACATAACATTGTGAAGGCAATTCTGTCTATGTCCATTTCCACAGAAATGTCCTGTAACATAACATTGTGAAGGCAATTCTATCTATGTCCATTTCCACAGAAATGTCCTGTAACATAACATTGTGAAGGCAATTCTGTCTATGTCCATTTCCACAGAAATGTCCTGTAACATAACATTGTGAAGGCAATTCTGTCTATGTCCATTTCCACAGAAATGTCCTGTAACATAACATTGTGAAGGCAATTCTGTCTATGTCCATTTCCACAGAAATGTCCTGTAACATAACATTGTGAAGGCAATTCTATGTCCATTTCCACAGAAATGTCCTGTAACATAACATTGTGAAGGCAATTCTGTCTATGTCCATTTCCACAGAAATGTCCTATAACATAACATTGTGAAGGCAATTCTGTCTATGTCCATTTCCACAGAAATGTCCAAGAAAATAGTCTTGGAAGGCTTGATAATGTAGATATGAGAGGCTTCAAGATGGCCGCTAGTAATGGACTGAGTGACTCATACTTGCGTCAGGATCAGCAAGCTAAAACTGATGACGAGTCATCTCCACTTTTTTGTGGTAACCAATGACGTAGACTAACTAGTCTGACCAAGCGAGTAGAGATTAAGAAGGGAGGGCAAAACCGGTACTAAAAATTGACGTGATGAAGAGGATTGTTGCGCCGAAAGATACAACAGTTTAGTATAAACTACGACGCAACGCAGCTCTCACTTAATAGCTTTTTAAAAGCGAATAACGACCAAGCGTAATCGTCGGACCAGCGCTTCACCGGAAGAGGAAGCAAACATAATAGAAATAATGTTTAGTACAAGCGGATGCTTCCGGCTAAAGTAAGTAAAGTAAAGAGCCCCCGTCACGCCAGGTGGCGTATAGGGAATATGGTGTTAGTGACCTTAAATTTTACAGACCTTCAGCACATAATTTTTGGGGTAATGTGGTCGGTATTACGCCCGTGCCGATTTACTTTCCAAGAAAAAAATCCGGTACCCATTTAAGGCTGTGGGAGCCGCGATAGCTCAGTGGTTAGTGAACTGGACTACAAAGAACAAGAGGTAGGGTTCGATCCCAACCGACGGCTTCCGGGTTCACCCAGCCTTAAATGGGTACCGGATTTTTTTCTGGGAAAGTAAAGCGGCACGGGCGTAATACTGACCACATTACCCCAAAAATCATGTGCCGAAGGTCTGTAAAATTTATGGTCACAAACACCATAATCCCTATGCACCGCCACTTGAAGTGACGGGGGTACTTTACTTTTTTATTTAAGGCAGGGTGAACCCGGAAGCCGTCGGTTGGGATCGAACCCTACCTCTTGTCCTTTATAGTTCAGTTCACTAACCACTGAGCTATCGCGGCTCCCTTTGGGCTAAAGGGTGCATATATTACAGCCCAACTGTGAACTGTGGTATGACGTAATTTACACCCATAGCAACAAAAGACGTTTTCAGTTATTATTACCTTCACAAATGATCCCCATGTGTATATTAACAGAAACATTGCATCTGTTTTTACGTCTTTGTTTCCGCACCGCACAAAGAAGGGGAAACAATTATAACATCCCACAATAACAATAACAATTATTCTCTCGGTAGATTTGTCTACAGAATTATGCCCTCGCCACGCGCTCATTAAATACATTTTACGAATTCTTCATTTTTTAAATATAACAGGAGCATCATTGATTTGTTTTCCTGAAACATTTACAACTGAAAACATTAAGGCATTGATGATGGGACATAGAACGTTACCGACAGCGAGCCTTGACAGTAGGGGAGAGTATCTGTTGCTGATAATTCTATTAAAAGGATGAAATGTAGTTCAGTAAATCTGATTATCTCCCTTTGTGACATTTATGGTCGCAACATAAGTTGCGGGATTTAAGTAGAAATATTCAGAACGGGGAATTTTTCTTCTTATCTTCTCTAATGATAAGTAGTTGTTGGTTGTTTTAGTGGGTTGATGTGGTGGATATGTCTTCTTAGTTGTATATATGTATATTATTTATTTATTTTGGTGCAATTTCTATTTAAGGTAAAGTACGAGACTTTAATCGGCGTCTTAGCACGCGAATTTTCACCCCCATATCTACTCGGCCGGATATCCAAAAGGGTTCGGAGACTTCTTGATAGTGGCGCTTCAAGCATCGAAACTCACGACGCGAGGCGGAATTTCTCACCTTAAATAATACCCTGGCACCCATTTCTTCCAGGGTGCTGCGAGAGCTCAGTGGTTAGTGGACTGGACTACAATGGACAAGAGGTAGGGTTCGATCCCGACCGACGGTTTCCGGTTCACCCAGTCTTTAATGGGTACCGGATATTTTTTCTGGCAAAGTAAAGCTGCACGGGAGTAATACCGACCATCATTATCAAGTACCGGGTCTACTGGCGTAGGTGACATGTCTCTCCACAACTTTCGATCTCGGCAGCTATTTATCATTTCTGTTGTTGACCTTATGCCAAGCCATTCTCTTAAGCTGTCTTATTTTGTCTCTTTGCTTCCCTCTATCTCTTCGTCTCTCAATTTTCCCAGTTGTTACAATATATTCCAGTTGTTCTCTTCTCATTACATGGCCAAAAAATGATGATTGTTTCTTCCTAATATTGGAAATTAGCTCTCTTTTTGCTTTGACCTCTCTCAGAACACCTTCATTACTCTTCTTAGCTACCATGGTACTCTCAACATTCTTCAGTAAAACCATATTTCTACAGAATCCAGTGATTTTCTTGTTTGTTGTCCTATTGCCCATGATTCGCATCCATATGTTAAGACTGGCTCTACGTAACATTTAAGAACTCTTTTTCTTGTTTCTATTGTCAAAAATGGATTGCATAGTATCTTCCTCACTTTTTGGAAAGCTGCTTTTGCCTGAGCCATTCTGCATCTTACCTCTTTTGTACATCTTCCGTCTGAGGTTAACAAAGTTCCAAAATTTTTAAATTCATTTACCTGTTTTAATATTGTTCCACTTGTCTTTATTTGGCACTGAGGTGATGTCTTTTAACCGACCACATTACCCCAAAAATCATGTGCCGAAGGTCTGTAAAATCTATGGTCACTAACACCACATTCCCTATACGTCACGCGGGGCTCTTTACTTTACTTACCCACTTCCGCCAACTGCTGGGTCGATCGCGGGGGTATTATTTATTTTTTTTCCAACCAAGAGTACAACTCACACTGCTTCCAGTGGGAATCGAACACGGGTTGTCTGAACGTCAGAAGTCCAGTCGGGTGGTTTTCCCAACAAGGCTACCGAGGCTCCCATGTTTCTATTTGTGTGTACTGTCTATGAATCATGGACAATATGACAACAGACAAGAAAATCACTGGAGTCTGTAGAAATCTGGTTTTACGGAACAATGTTCAGAATACCATGGACAGCTAAGAAGAGTAATTAAAATGTTCTGAAAGAGGCCAAAGCAAAAAGAGAGCTAATTTCCAATATTAGGAAGAAACAATCATCATTTTTTGGCCATGTAATGAGAAGAGAACAGCTGCAATATATTGTAACAACTGGAACAATTGAGGAACGAAGAGATAGAGGGGAGCAAAGAGAAAAGATACAAGACAGCCTAAGAGAATGGTTTGGCAGAAGGTCAAAAACAGAAATGATAAATAACTGTTGTGATCGACTGTTGTGGAGAGACATGATCACCTACGCCAGCAGGCTTGGTACTTGATGATGATGATGTCTATGTCCCAGCATTAGAGAAACACAATCACCTATGCCAGCAGTCACAGTGTGTGCTATGCCATCATAATAAGCTCTTATATACAATCTATTACTAATTACAATTTTTCAAAACATAAATCAAATAGCACACAGAGAGAGAGAGTCTGAGAGACAGACAGACAGAGAGAGAGAGAGAGAGAGAGAGAGAGAGAGGAGGGGAGAGAGAAAGGGAGGAGAAAAATAACTCAAACTTATTTATAAAAATAGTATGACCGCCGAACCAGCTAATTTATCTGCTCGTTTGTTCCGTCATTCAACACCAGCTTGAACACGTGTCCAAGGTTATATCTTCAGTCTCCGATATGAATAGACACTCACTTTTACTCACAATGAGATTAGGGATGATAGCGAAACGCCCGAAAAAAGAAAAACTCACCCAGAGGAACATCTCTTTGTGTCGTTCAGAAAAGACGAAATGCTCTTGAAGTGGATACCATTGCCAGGGAAAAGGACAAAGAGGAAGACCAAGGTATTTTTGGAGAAGAAAGATGGAAGCAGAGATGAAGGTGATGGGGAAGACACGGAATGATCTTAACAGAATGGCAAGAAACAGAATGACTTGGAAAGTGTTTGTTGAAGACATATGCTCCACAGGGAGCTGAAAGTGTTTGTTGAAGACCTATGCTCCACAGGGAGTTGAAAGTGTTTGTTGAAGACCTATGCTCCACAGGGAGTTGAAAGTGTTTGTTGAAGACCTATGCTCCACAGGGAGTTGAAAGTGTTTGTTGAAGACCTATGCTCCACAGGGAGCTTAAAGTGTTTGTTGAAGACCTATGCTCCACAGGGAGTTGAAAGTGTTCGTTGAAGACCTATGTTCCACAGGGAGCTGAAAGTGTTTGTTGAAGACCTATGCTCCACAGGGAGCTGAAAGTGTTTGTTGAAGACCTATGTTCCACAGGGAGCTGAAAGGTAGAAGAAGAAGAAGAATGATACCATTTGACTTGTGATATCACTGGAAATTAAAAAGCAGGCGGGAACCTTCAACAGTCCAAACAACCTCAGAAACTCAAAGATGTGAAGACAAATATGAAACAGCTAGGAAAGCAGAATGGAGAGAGTTCTAAGCGAAATATGAACCAGAACATGACAGCGTAAACAAGCTCAGCAGACATGACAGGACCAAGATATTCAGACTCAGAACAGGTCACTGTGGCCCCAGAGCACACAAACACAGGATATGACTTCGTGACTTTGTAACATGTGATTGGGGAACATCCATACAGTGTCCAGAATATATCCTACTGGACCACAGCACTCTCAGCTCTCCAAGAACACACATATGGCCCACAGAAACAACCCTGCGTGACTGTGGGCAACCGGTGAAGAGCGTAAACGTATTATCTTGTTCGTGGCCGGTCTAAACGTGTAAAATGACACAGCAGTAGCTGAAGACGTAAAGAGAAACATCCGATCCTTATACTTGTGATGTGATACTTGTGATGTGATACTTGTGATGTGATACTTGTGATGTGATACTTGTGATGTGATACTTGTGGTCTGACTCTTGTGGTCTGACTCTTGTGCTCTGACTCTTGTGCTCTGACTCTTGTGGTCTCACTCTTGTGCTCTGACTCTTGTGCTCTGACTCTTGTGCTCTGACTCTTGTGCTCTGACTCTTGTTGTGGTACCTCAGAAAGCAAGGCAACCATCGTGACCTTGATGGCTTTTAGACCCACCAACCTCCACATACACACACACGCGCACACGAACGCACACGCACACACAGACACACACACACACACACATGCAAGCACAAAACCTTTCACTAACTTTCTGATTCACTGTATGACTGTTGACTTATTCTTTCTTTCTTTCTTTCTTTCTTTCTTTCTTTCTTTCTTTCTTTCTTTCTTTCTTTCTTTCTTTCTTTCTTTCTGCCCCTCCACCTCCTCCTTCAGGACCTCCTCGATGACTACTTAGCTTCACCACCCGCCCATAAAAGAACGCTAAATACGCTCAGATGCGCTCTTTTGTGGTTTACATCAGGCTACGGTATTTTGGGCCTTTCTGTCAGACTTAACACATCCGACTTCTGCCATGAATTTTTGAGTACCGGGTTGTCCTTCCCCATCGATAGCTACTCACTAGACCTATTAGACTGTTTCTAGAGGCAAGACGGGAAATAGGATCTTGGTCAATTCTGGTTCATTGATTTGAACGCAAGCTGTCAGCTGTGAGTCCATACCACTACCAGCCCTGATGTTATTGAGCGTCAATATCCCTTTTGACTGATTGATTGTTATTAACGTCTCTTTCACTCACATATATCCTCTCCACTTGTATGTGTGTGTATGTTGTCCCCTTTCTGTAAAGAAAACAAAAGTGTACCGAGTTTCCGGCCCTGTTCTCTGATCCCTTACCCCAGTGGTTCCCAAACCATTGTTTCCTATGACTCCCTTTCTCTGTACCGGCGGGACCATCACAACAATTATGATTGTATAAATCCGGAAAAAAACTCTTATTCTTGTATTTATTTTTGGCAAGGTTACTATTTTAGGTACATAATGAAATCCAATAACACTATATGGCGTTCAGCGTATTGACATACGGTTGGCAGCAAACAACCATGATAAGTCAGTAGTTTGGTAAAATATTAATGTCTTGTGTTGATATTGTTTTATTGTTGAACAGTTTCTCTCGTGCCTGAATCTGCCAATATTGGATTAACAGATCCATCCGCAGAACGAACAAGATATATTCGTAGTGCATGGTCTCGTCTCCATTCTCCTTCGCCTTTTATCTTCTGAATTTGATATTATCAGCTCTGCCTCGAAAGTTGCTGTGCCATATTTTTATTGTTTGTTCTTCATGTGCTACGATGCAACCAGATCGTCCAGTCTCTTTTACTTGGTAGAGAAGTCTTTCAATAACAATAAAGATATCACAAATATATCGCGATGAATGTAGCAGTAAAGTAATGCGGAAAAGCTTGCGCAGATATTCACTTTGTATTTATTGATATCAGTTTACTGAGCTTCCGGATATGATATCATCATCATCAAGTACCGAGCCTGCTGGCGTAGGTGATCATATCTCTCCACAACTTTCGATCTTCACAGTTATTTATTATTTCTGTTGTTGATCTTTTGCCAAGCAATTCTATTAAATTGTCTGGTATATTTTCTCTTTGCTTCCCTCTATCTCTTCGTCCCTAAATTTTCCCAGTTGTTACAATATATTCCAGTTGTTCTCTTTTCATTACGTGTCCAAAAATGATGAGTGTTTCTCCTTAATATTGGAAATTAGCTCTCTTTTTGCTTTGGCCTTTTTTAGAACGTCTTCATTACTCTTCTTAGCTGCCCATGTATTCTCAACATTCTTCTGTAAAACCTTATTTCTACAGACTCCAGTGGTTTTCTTGTCTGTTGTCCTAGCTGATATGATATCTAAAAGGATAAATTACAACATTATTAACATAGCATGTAGAAATCCAGTAATGTACTAACAAATATTAGGCCTATGTGGATTTGTCATTTTATTTCTTTTAACCATTGAGTAGCGACAAGACAATATCCTCGGAGCGGGGCCCTTGCCATGTTTTCGGCGCCCTGGAAGCCGAGACTCACACTTTGGAAACCACTGCACAGTCCAAGTTAATTGTTCGAGGTCTAAAGGCCACGGGAATAAACTTCATTATAATCTTACCTTTGTCGCAGAGTGGTCCCTTAAATCCTTGAGGACATTCACAGACTCCGTGAGAATTGCACGTACCTCCATTCTTACATTCTTGTTGGCACAGTGAACTTGTGACTGGCAATTTTGGTAAAAATAAAAACAAATAATTATGTATCTGTTGTTAAGGAATTCTAAGAGATATATGTAAATGATGTAAAAAAATATTAAAGAAATGTATGCACAATGTGGACTTCCGATCAATATGGTGGATAGGAGGCAGGAACCATTGAGGCTGTCTAAAAAGTGTTCTTTGTTGCAGTTTCCACATATTCCAAGTACGGCTTGCTTCCGGGATCGACTAAGTTTAGTGCTCTGTGCACGCCGTAAGCTGTGTTTTTCATTCGGATCCTGTTTCGATATTCCGATTGCTTACAATGAATAATGATATTGAATGACGAAGGACAATTCAGCTACGCTCACTTTCGGTGCCGTTTGACCGTATGTCTTTTGACGTGCGCTGTAGCTACGATAGGGACGGCAGCTGCCTTTCTTTATTTGGATCGTTCAATGAGATGAGTTTTAAATCGGATGATTCCACTGGCACGGGCAGTTGAGCAATTATGGGTTTTAATTCGTTTGCAGTGAAACCGGGGCCTTCTACTAACCATAACCATAAAACATCATACTTTGTTACAAAATAAAATAGTTGACTCTAGTACAAAGAAAATGATTTAAAATTAAAAAGAGTACAACGACCAAAATGATAACAGCCAGACGTTGGATCAACTAAACTGTCCATGTCAGCGGTTTAAATACCAAGGTGTGAATAGAAGATGAGGAGGAAGAAGAAATAATGGGACTAATTGATTCTTTCTCTTATCAAGAGAAGATAAGGAAGAAGAGGAAGAAATAATGGGACCATTTGATTCTTTCTCTTATCAACAGATGAGGAGGAAGAAGAAATAATGGGACCATTTGATTCTTTCTCTTATCAACAGAAGATAAGGAGAAGAAGAAATAATGGGACCATTGGATTCTTTCTCTTATCAACAAATGAGGAGGAAGAAGAAATAATGGAACCATTGGATTCTTTCTCTTATCAACAAATGAGGAGGAATAAGAAATAATGGGACCATTTGATTCTTTCTCTTATCAACAAATGAGGAGGAAGAAGAAATAATGGGACCATTTGATTCTTTCTCTTATCAACAAATGAGGAGGAAGAAGAAATAATGGGACCATTTGATTCTTTCTCTTATCAACAAATGAGGAGGAAGAAGAAATAATGGGACCATTGGATTCTTTCTCTTATCAACAGAAGATAAAGAAGAAGAAGAAATAATGGGACCATTGGATTCTTTCTCTTATTAAAATGTGATGAAAAACTAGACAGGGAAATTGATCTAACACTGCAATTACTTTGATTGATTATATCAATATTCTTGAGAAACTTCACGTCCACAACCAATGTTGACCAAGATTATGCCCCCTGTGGTAAACATTGTCATGCCCTTTTAGTTGATCGCCTAGGCGTAGGTCAAATGTCAGACATCGTCACGTATTCAGCGAGTAATCGCCCAGTTTCCGGCGTTAATGTGGCAGAGCTGAATCTGAACAGGAATGCTTTTGGCGCGCCCTCTGGAAGTTAATACGAAATTACATGCCGCCCTTATCATATGCTGTCACGTGTTGCTGTCCGTAACTGGTGATTTTTGGACCGCGGCGTTGACTCAAAGAGAAATATTAGACGGAAATGTAACGTAAGATATCTTCGCCTTTGCGGGTTCATTAAACTCGGTTGGTATTCAAGAGAGGAAACAACATGTACATAATTGCCGTGGTTTGTAAATCCATCAGAGTGGATCAGTCACAAAATAAGTTTAGTTTACGTTTAGAGTTTTAATTACAGTTACTTTGAGTTAAAACTTCCACATCTTGATTTAGACTGCAATTGTGTAAATTTAACCAGGGGTGAGGGTGCATGTCCAACACCAGGGCTGAAAGTTGCCACAGACTCAAAACTGACTGAATCAGGATCGGTGAAACATAACCTTCCAGATCCTACTCTCAATCTTCGGAGCGATCATATAAACATACAAACTAGTTTGGCCAAGCGTACAGAAGTTGAGAGTACTTTATTGTAGGCCCTACTTAGAAATAGGGAGCGGCGATAGCTCAGTGGTTAGTGAACTGGACTACAAAGGCTAAGAGGTAGGGTTCGATCCCAACCGACGTCTTCAGGGTTCACCCAGCCTTAAATGGGTACCGGATTTTTTTTCTGGGAAAGTAAAGCGGCACGGGCGTAATACCAACCACATTACCCCAAAATTCACATGCTCAATGTCTGTAAAATTTATGGTCACTAACACAATATTCCCTATACGCCACTTGGCGTGATGGGGGCTCTTTACTTTCTTTACTTTACTACTTAGAAATACCATCCTGACGATGATTCATGTATTGGGCAGAAAGGTGTCGTTAACAACGACATATTCATTCTACGCCCACTCAGCATCCTCTTAAAGGTGGACAATGAAGAGTAGTTATCGCCCGATAAATGTGCACGCAACATCAGGAGAAGAAATGTCACCACTGTAAAGGTAATAGTTCAACAGAAGAAGACGAATTAATGGCATCAATAGTAAAGAAGGCGACTATGGTTATGGTTATTCGAAGGCCCCGGTATCACTACAAACGAATTAAAATCCATAATTGCTCAACCGCCCGTGCCAGTGGAATCATCCGAATTAAAATCATCTCATTGAATGGTCCGAACAAAGAAAGACAGTTGCATTCCCTATCGTAGTAGCTACAGCGCACGCCAAAAGACATAAGGCCAAGCGGCACCGAAAGTGGAAGCAGCTGAATTGTCCTTCTTCATACCTTATCATCATTCATCGTAAGCAATCGGAGATCGAAACAACAATCCTGATGAAATACACAGCTCACGGTGTGCACAGAACACTAAACTCAGTAGCTCCTGCAACAAGCCGGACTTGAAATATGAGGAAACTGCAACAAGGAACACTTTTCAGACTATGCCTCAAAGGTCATCCCTTATCCGCCATATTGACCGGTATTTCAATTATGACGTATATTACAATCAACACAGAACATACTATTGCGCACACTGTAGAGGATTTCAAATCACATGCACGTAATCCGCTTAACCTATACAGATTCCAATAGCGGAGCATCCTATCTCTACACATATCTGCATTTGAAAGATAGAATTAACCATCTTTCCCGCAAAAAACGTAAAAGTGAACGTTGACGCAAACATTACCTCGTCATCTTGATACCGGAAGTCCAAGAAGAAGGCAAATTAATGACATCAATATAATAGCAATTTAGAAGATAACAAATTAATTATATCAATATAAAATAAATATATAAAAGAATTCGAATTAATGACATCAATATACAAATAATATAAAAGCCAAGGAATTAATTGCATTGCTATAAAAGAATTAGTTACAACAATAGAGGATTAAAAGGACATCGAAAGCTCTGAATTAGCGAAACGTTAAAAGTCTCACAACTTAATTCCTATGAAAAAACTCCTAGATTGGTCAAGAACTGGACTGGTTTTTTTTTCTTGTTTTGCTCTTAGACGCTTCTTGTTTTAAAGGCGGAAAACATAGTAGATAACTATAGTGATTATGGCCTAAATACTATATTAAATTATTTTTAAATTGAAGATATTTAAAATAAATACAATTGTTAAAACGACATTCTAATCTTATTGGCACATATTTTTTAATATATAATCTGTTATGAAGAAACATAGTACAAGCTTATCGCGATATGTGACTAATAAAAGTAAAAAAGTAAAGTACCCCCGTCACGCCAAGTGGCGTATAGGGAATATGGTGTTAGTGACCATACATTTTACAGACCTTCGGCACATGATTTTTGGGGTAATGTGGTCAGTATTACGCCCGTGCCGCTTTACTTTCCCAGAAAAAAAAATCCGGTACCCATTAAAGGCTGGGTGAACCGGAGCCGTCTGTTGGGATCGAACCCTACCTCTTGTCCTTTTTAGTCCAGTTCCCTAACCACTGAGCTATCGCGGCTCCCATGTTAATAATAAGGGTCATGGATATTTTAAAAAAAACAAATCATCGATAAAGCAACATGTTACTCAAATCAACACAGTAAGATGGTATTCCATTCTCTCTCTCCATCTCTCTCTCTCCATCTCTCTCTCCATTCTCTCTCTCCATCTCTCTCTCCATCTCTCCCTCTCCATCTCTCTCTCTCTCCATCTCTCTCTCCATCTCTCTCTCCATCTCTCTCTCTCCATCTCTCTCCATCTCTCTCTCCATCTCTCTCCATCTCTCTCTCCATCTCTCTCTCCATCTCTCTCTCCATCTCTCTCTCCATCTCTCTCTCCATCTCTCTCTCCATCTCCCTCTCCATCTCTCTCTCTTCATCTCTCTCTCCATCTCCCTCTCCATCTCTCTCGCCATCTCTCTCTCTCCATCTCTCTCTCCATCTCTCTCTCCATCTCTCCCTCTCCATCTCTCCCTCTCCATCTCTCTCTCTCCATCTCTCTCTCCATCTCTCCCTCTCCATCTCTCTCTCCATCTCTCTCTCCATTTCTCTCTCCATCTCTCTCTCCCCCTCCTCTATTTTTGTTAGCACATAACGTGCTGTCTGTGAAAATAATCAACAAATATTTTCACATTATTTATTGGTTAACATGGTCAGCATTACGTCAATGTTGCTCTTCTTCCCTAGAGAATATCTTATATCCATTAAAGACTGGGCGAACCCGACCTTTTGTCCTTAGAAGTACAACTCCTTAACCAGTGTGCTATCGAGGCTCCCGTCTAGTGATCGTTGGATGAATTCCTTACTACAAGACTAGGCAGATATGAATTCCTTTGTACACAGCTGAAAGAGGTATGGATTCCTTTGTAATAAGACTAAAGGAGGTATGGATTCCTTGGCAATAAGACTAAAGGAGGTATGGATTCCTTGGTAATAAGACTAAAGGAGGTATGGATTCCTTGGTAATAAGACTAAAGGAGGTATGGATTCCTAAGTAATAAGACTAAAGGAGGTATGAATTCCTAAGTAATAAGACTAAAGGAGATATGGATTCCTTTGTAATAAGACAAAAGGAGGTATGGATTCCTTGGCAATAAGACTAAAGGAGGTATGGATTCCTAAGTAATAAGACTAAAGGAGGTATGAATTCCTAAGTAATAAGACTAAAGGAGGTATGGATTCCTTGGCAATAAGACTAAAGGAGGTATGGATTCCTTGGTAATAAGACTAAAGGAGGTATGAATTTCTAAGTAATAAGACTAAAGGAGGTATGGATTCCTTGGTAATAAGACTAAAGGAGGTATGAATTCCTAAGTCATAAGACTAAAGGAGGTATGAATTCCTAAGTCATAAGACTAAAGGAGGTATGAATTCCTAAGTAATAAGACTAAAGGAGGTATGAATTCCAAAGTAATAAGACTAAAGGAGGTATGGATTCCTTGGTAATAAGACTAAAGGAGGTATGAATTCCTAAGTCATAAGACTAAAGGAGGTATGAATTCCTTGGTAATAAGACTAAAGGAGGTATGGATTCCTTGGTAATAAGACTAAAGGAGGTATGGATTCCTTGGTAATAAGACTAAAGGAGGTATGAATTCCCTGGTAATAAGACTAAAGGAGGTATGAATTCCTTGGTAATAAGACTAAGGGAGGTATGAATTCCTTGGTAATAAGACTAAAGGAGGTATGGATTCCTTGGTAATAAGACTAAAGGAGGTATGAATTCCTTGGTAATAAGACTAAAGGAGGTATGAATTCCTTGGTAATAAGACTAAAGGAGGAATGAATTCCTTGGTAATAAGACTAAAGGAGGTATGAATTCCTTGGTAATAAGACTAAAGGAGGTATGAATTCCCTGGTAATAAGACTAAAGGAGGTATGAATTCCTTGGTAATAAGACTTAAAGAGGTGTGAATTTCTTGGTAATAAGACTAAAGGAGGTATGAATTCCTTGGTAATAAGACTAAAGGAGGTATGGATTCCTTGGTAATAAGACTAAAGGAGGTATGGATTCCCTGGTAATAAGACTAAAGGAGGTATGGATTCCTTGGTAATAAGACTAAATGAGGTATGGATTCCTTGGTAATAAGACTAAAGGAGGTATGAATTCCTTGGTAATAAGACTAAAGGAGGTATGAATTCCTTGGTAATAAGACTAAAGGAGGTATGAATTCCTTGGTAATAAGACTTAAGGAGGTGTGAATTTCTTGGTAATAAGACTAAAGGAGGTGTGAATTCCTTGGTAATAAGACTAAAGGAGGTATGAATTCCTTGGTAATAAGACTAAAGGAGGTATGGATTCCTTGGTAATAAGACTGAAGGAGGTATGAATTCCTTGGTAATAAGACTAAAGGAGGTATGAATTCCCTGGTAATAAGACTTAAAGAGGTATGAATTCCCTGGTAATAAGACTAAAGGAGGTATGAATTCCCTGGTAATAAGACTAAAGGAGGTATGAATTCCTTGGTAATAAGACTAAAGGAGGTATGAATTCCCTGGTAATAAGACTAAAGGAGGTATGAATTCCTTGGTAATAAGACTAAAGGAGGTATGAATTCCCTGGTAATAAGACTTAAAGAGGTATGAATTCCCTGGTAATAAGACTAAAGGAGGTATGAATTCCCTGGTAATAAGACTAAAGGAGGTATGAATTCCCTGGTAATAAGACTAATGGAGGTATGAATTCCCTGGTAATAAGACTAAAGGAGGTATGAATTCCCTGGTAATAAGACTAAAGGAGGTATGAATTCCCTGGTAATAAGACTAAAGGAGGTATGAATTCCCTGGTAATAAGACTAAAGGAGGTATGAATTCCCTGGTAATAAGACTAAAGGAGGTATGAATTCCTTGGTAATAAGACTAAAGGAGGTATGAATTCCTTGGTAATAAGACTAAAGGAGGTATGAATTCCCTGGTAATAAGACTAAAGGAGGTATGAATTCCTAAGTCATAAGATTAAAGGAGGTATGAATTCCCTGGTAATAAGACTAAAGGAGGTATGAATTCCTTGGTAATAAGACTTAAAGAGGTATGAATTCCCTGGTAATAAGACTAAAGGAGGTATGAATTCCCTGGTAATAAGACTAAAGGAGGTATGAATTCCCTGGTAATAAGACTAAAGGAGGTATGAATTCCTTGGTAATAAGACTAAAGGAGGTATGAATTCCTTGGTAATAAGACTTAAATAGGTATGAATTCCCTGGTAATAAGACTAAAGGAGGTATGAATTCCCTGGTAATAAGACTTAAAGAGGTATGAATTCCCTGGTAATAAGACTAAAGGAGGTATGAATTCCCTGGTAATAAGACTAAAGGAGGTATGAATTCCTTGGTAACAAGACCAAAGCAGGTATGAATCCCTGGTAATAAGACTAAAGAAAGTATGAATTCCTTGGTAACAAGACCAAAGGAGGTATGAATTCCCTGGTAATAAGACTAAAGGAGGTATGAATTCCTTGGTAACAAGACCAAAGGAGGTATGAATTCCCTGGTAATAAGACTTAAAGAGGTATGAATTCCTTGGTAACAAGACCAAAGGAGGTATGAATTCCTAGGTAATAAGACTAAAGGAGGTTTGAATTCCTTGGTAATAAGACTAAAGGAGGTATGAATTCCTTGGTAATAAGACTAAAGGAGGTATGAATTCACTTGGTAATAAGACTAAAGGAGGTATGAATTCCTTTGTAATAAGACTAAAGGAGGTATGAATTCCTTTGTAATAAGACTAAAGGAGGTATGAATTCCTTGGTAATAAGACTAAAGGAGGTATGAATTCACTTGGTAATAATTTTCATTCTGTCAAATGTCGCGTATTTGTCCTAAATGGAACTTGATGATGATCTTCATTGATTGGGGTGAAAGAATAACAGTTAAATTAACTTTCATACTTGTTATTCTTCCCCAAATACTGTTGTAGCTATTCGCGATAACAGCAAGATACAAAGTTTTGGTTCTCACTCTTTTAGCAACTTCAGCCATTGCCAACTGATGTTGTTGTAGCGTTTCCTTGATGTTGTTGTAGCGTTTCCTCGATGTTGTTGTAGCGTTTCCTTGATGTTGTTGTAGCGTTTCCTTGATGTTGTTGTAGCGTTTCCTTGATGTTGTTGTAGCGTTTCCTTGATGTTGTTGTAGCGTTTCCTTGATGTTGTCGATCCATTTTACTCTCTGCTCTTCTATCTTCTCATCTTATAATATGTTAAAATAAATGAACTAAATGCATAACAATTGTATATGTGATATAATACATACTAATACAGGCTGTTATATCATCATCCCGCTCTTACTTTTCACACATGCGAGTATAAACTAAACATGAATAAATATTAGCGTTTTACTGATAACAGAAATTATCAATGGAGCGGATATGGGAATGCCCCGACTGTAATGAAACTGATTGCATTAACAAATAGAATAAATAATCTTACCGAAGGCCACACATTGTTTCTTTAACCGGAAGTGAATGGGCGTGCCCTCCAGAGGTCGCCGGAAATTATCTAATATTTTCAATCCAAGCATAAGAGACGCCACGCCCCTTTCTTTGCCTTTACATGGAATGGTTATCTGAAATACTGAAAGTGAACACGCAGGTTAAGATGAGCGCTGATTGGTGGCGAGTGTATAAGGGTGAGTTATGATTGACTTGATATGTAAAATCCTGAGCCGGCGCTGACGGCCTCCAAATTGAACTGTCAGATCTGACACCATGCAACTGTATAATCTTTGCACATATTTTACTTAAAAAGAAAAGTAAGGTTTCCTGTCTTAAAATTATATCATTAAAATCTTCATAAATATGTGTTTTAATAATTAATATGTACACACTTTATGTATCTTCGACTCCAGTATGAAGTCAGTCCTATTGTATGGCCTTTAACGTCTTGGCAGACGGTTGGTAGCAAGCAATCATTATAAGCCAGTAGTTTGGTAAAACATTAGTGTCTCATACTGGGTGCTGCTTTACTGAACATCTTCTCTCGTGGCTGAATGTGCCAATCCTGGACAGACAGATCCTACCACAGAATGAGCAAGGTGTACTGACAGCTAAGTAGTATTGTCAGTCCTATTATATGGCTGTTAAACATGGAGAACAAAAGAAAAACAACAATCATGAAGATACAGATCTTCATAAAAGGATGCTTGCGCAGAATAAAAGGATGGAAATTGCAGGACACTAACAGATTTATGGAAAAGTTCCAGTCAAATGCTAGTGGATAAAAAGTTACAATTAAGGCGATGGTGTGGATAGGACACACAATGTGGAAGCCAACTGAGAATATTACACAAGAGGCCCTTTTTTGGAATCCCCAAGGAAAAAGACAAAGAGGAAGACCAAAATATTATCGGAGAAGACAGATGGTAGTAAAGATGAAGATGATGGGGAAGACATGGTATAAATTTTAAAAGAATGAACAGAAACAGAACGACTTAGAAAGTGTTTGTTGAAGACCTATGCTCCACAGGGAGCTGAAAGGTATAAAAAAAAGAGGAAGAAAACTATGTAGTCCAGAAGCAGCCAGAACTGTAGCGAACATAGGTGGTGGCTGAGAGGAAAATTAGCTGTTTTCCTTCTAGTAACTAACTGAATGCAATCACAGAGGTAGAAGTCGCAGAACGTAACAACCATTTGGCTAGAAGGCACAGGACGTAACAACCATTTTGCTAGAAGGCGCAGGACGTAACAACCCTATGGCTAGAAGGCGCAGGACGAACAACCCATTTGGCTAGAAGGCGCAGGACGTAATAACCCTATGGCTAGAAGGCGCAGGACGTAGCAACCCATTTGGCTAGAAGGCGCAGGACGTAACAACCCTATGGCTAGAAGGCGCATGACGTAATAACCCTATGGCTAGAAGGCGCAGGACGTAATAACCCCATGGCTAGAAGGCGCAGGACGTAATAACCCTATGGCTAGAAGGCACAGGACGTAACAACCCTTTGGCTAGAAGGCGCAGGACGTAACAACCCTTTGGCTAGAAGGCGCAGGACGTAACAACCCTTTGGCTAGAAGGCGCAGGACGTAACAACCCTTTGGCTAGAAGGCGCAGGACGTAACAACCCTTTGGCTAGAAGGCGCAGGACGTAACAACCCTTTGGCTAAAAGGCGCAAGACGTAACAACCCTTTGGCTAGATTTTAGAATGTTACAGAATTTCGGCGCAACAAGCATGCGATTTTTTTAAAAAGCGAAATAAACGCACTAAACTCTGGCATAATATCCTGGAGTAGAGTATAGTTGCTAACATTTGAATCAAGATGTGATGCCTTTCTCTGTCTTCCGAATTAGGTTGGCAAAATATCCATAGACTGCTTAGTATAGAAAGTGCAAACATTTCATCCAATGAACAAGTTCGCAATAACCTTGAACAAAGAAAACAAGTCAAGAGCAAGAAAAGTCCTAAAAGTCAAAAGGAAATGGCTCACAAGGGATGCAATCTTCCAGGGTGTAACAATGAATTCTGTCGAGATCTCGATACGTCAACGAGAGAATGTGAGAAGAAAGAAACCAGACCAACAGCGAAATAAAACATGGTTTCTCCACAACGACCTTGCACCAACAAGCCTGGACAGGTTTTGGCCAGTAAAAACACAACTGTTGTGTCCTGTCTTCCCTATTCATCAAATCCTGCATCAGGTGCCTTTTTAAAAAAAAAATTGATTCCAAAACTAAAAATGAAGCTAACGGGACAAAGGTTTCAAATAGTGGAGGAAGCTCAAACAGACCCGGAGGCAGTTCTTAATACGCAGGACTGTGACTTCCATGAGTTCTCCGATAAGTGGCATTCATATTGGGATCAACGCTCACATGAGTGCATCTTTAAGGATCATGTGGACCACGCCTTTATTTTTTTGTTATGTTTGTAGTCCCGATACTGCACCTCATACATAGCACTGAATAGAAGGGCATAAGTCCATCAGCTGCTGGATCAATATCCAACCCATTTGGTTGGATAAATAGATTAATGCAATTGGCTGGGTATGTCGATATATTAATGTGATTGGCTGGGTATGTAAACAGATTAATGTAATTGGCTGGGTATGTAAACAGATTAATGTAATTGGCTGGGTATGTCAATATCTTAACGTAATTGGCTGGGTATGCAAATAGCTTAATGTAATTGGCTGGGTATGTAAACAGATTAATGTAATTGGCTGGGTATGTCAATATAATAACGTAATTGGCTGGGAAAATAGATTAATTTGACTGATATGAAAATCCATTAATGCGATTGGCTGGGTATGTAAACTGATTAATGTGATTGGCTGGGTATGTAAATAGCTTAATGTGATTGGCTGGGTATGTAAATAGCTTAATGTGATTGGCTGGGTATGTAAACTGATTAATGTGATTGGCTGGGTATGTAAACAGATTAATGTGATTGGCTGGGTATGTAAATAGCTGAATGTGATTGGCTGGGTTCGTGAGTAAGTCAGAGATGATCTGTTAGGTTTGAAATTGAAAGAATAGAATAGCACATGATCGAGCTGCTGGAATCATTAATGTGCAAGCACTTTGCATTCTATTGTAGGAATTAACACCTATAGGTTTGTCAGAAGTGCTAGACGTCAGCCACACAACAAAAGAGCATTAAGAGAATGATGATTGAGTAGATGTATGAATAGGGCAGACAAGAAAAGGATAAGCTTTGAGGCTTTGAGAATTAAGGACAAAAAGAGATGCCGCAATAGAGCGATGTGCAACAGGTGGCACGGAACTTGATGATGACTACGGTGAAGTTAAAGGCTTCTATTTTACTTTCTTAAATTAAAAAAAATATATGTAACTAGACACTCAAGAGTGTGTGAAAGAGAAAGAGAGAGGCAGACAGAGAGAGAGAGAGAGAGAGAGAGAGAGCGAGTGAGAGTTTTAAGAAAGAGTTAGAGACAATAAGAGATCAATTCAAGAAAAGAAACAAAAACAAGTTGAGTTCTTGAATTATTTGCGGGTCATCATCACTGCACTCCGAACATGTCCATAGATGCTGAGATCCATTCCTCGGCAAGTCCCGCAGTGTCCAGCGACTGACGACTCCAGTTCTGTGTTGGTTGATTAGTCTTCTTATACGCCCACTAAATTTTTCGTTTCTGGCTGTGCCCATCTTAACTCCCATCTCTTTCAACCGAAGGAAGAATAACGTGGACTTATGGTTGTCGAAGTCCTGTGTCCTTCCCACATCTCGGAGGGCATTGATGATGTCCGCCCGATCCATTGGTTGCCCATCTTCAACGATAGCGTAGCTAGCCAACCTGTCCGCTCTTTCATTTCCCCGTACTCCCGCATATCCTTGGATGTAGACAAAGGTGACATTGCGTATTTTTGATTTCTTCAACGACTCTACCCATTGCATGCGTACAGAGCCCGCCTCCACTTTTCTATCATGCTCATCGAACTACTCAGTATACAGGCGTGGGTGTAGTCTTGTGACTCTAACCAGATGCATGCCCTGG
>JAVIAB010000091.1:30420593-30425593 GCA_032433765.1 Megaustenia siamemsis
CTGTCCGCTCTTTAATTCATGAAGAGGAATATGAAGCTGATAATGATGCAAAACTGAAGCAGAAGTAGAAAAAAAAACAGAAGAAAAAGTAGCAGTAGAATAGGTAGTAGCAAAGGAAGATAGAGAAGGAGAAGGAGCAGAGGAAGTAGAAGACGACATCGGTGTAGAAGTATTCATCATCATCATGTGCCATACCGGTTGGCGTAGGTGATCATGTTCCTCCACAATCTTCTATCTACAGTGCATCGTATCAGTTCTGTTGTTGACTGTGGAAGTATTAGAAGGGAAAAAAGATGAAAATGTAGGGAATGAAAGAAGAGGTAGAAAAAAAGTAAGAGAAGAAAAAGAAGTAGAAAAAGATGATGAAATATAGAAAGAAGAAAAACTGAAGCAGAAGCAGAAGAAGAAGGAGCAGGAAATAATAATGAAGGAGATGAAGAAGTAGACATAGAAGACGAAGATGAAGAAGTAGACCTAGAAAACGAAGATGAAGAAGAAGGATTGAAGCAACAGCATAAGAAGGACAAGAAGTGGAAAAGGATAAAGAAGGAGAAGAAATGTAATCAAAGCCACTTAACTGAATCAAATGGAATAAGAACATAGCATCAATAGAACACAATCAAGTTACCTGTGGGGAACCTCGGTATGTTCCCTCGAGCTGGGATCCCTAGCAGCGGCTGGTACAGCAAATGCTGGTCCAGAGAGATAAAGTCATCAAAGTAGTATGAGTACTGTGAAGTTAAGATCATAAAATAAAGATGTATGAGTGCTGTAAATGAAATGTTACAAAATAAAGAAGTAACGGTACTATGATGCTAAGATCATAAAATAAAGATATATGAGTACTGTAAATGAAATGTTACAAAATAAAGAAGTAACGGTACTATGATGCTAAGATCATAAAATAAAGATGTATGAGTACTGTAAATGAAATGTTACAAAATAAAGAAGTAACGGTACTATGATGCTAAGATCATAAAATAAAGATATATGAGTACTGTAAATGAAATGCTACAAAATAAAGAAGTAATAGTACTATGATGCTAAGATCATAAAATAAATATATATGAGTACTGTAAACGAAATGTTACAAAATAAAAAAAAAGTATGAGTACTGTGAAGTAGGGAGCAGCGATAGCTCAGTGTTTAGTGAACTGGACTACAAAGGACAAGAGGTAGGGTTTGATCCCAACCGACGGCTTCCGGATTCACCCAGCTTTAAATGGGTACCGGATTTTTCTGGGAAAGTAAAGCGGCACGGGCGTAATACCGACCACATTACCACAAAAATCATGTGCTGAAGGTCTGTAAAATTTATGGTCTTCATCTTCTTTCTTTCTTCCTTTTCTCTTTTCACTGATACCTAAAAGGTGTCGTGGTTTATATCATTTGTCGTTCTTGAGCTGCTCGAACTGTCTGAAATAGTCATTTTCCTTTGTTGTTACATGTCTCTGTCACTGCATCTATCCATCTTCTTCTTTTCTCTTCTCACTGATACCTAAAAGGTGTTGTGGTTTATATCATTTGTCGTTCTTGAGCTGCTCGAACTGTCTGAATTAGTCATTTTCCTTTGTTGTTACATGTCTCTGTAACTGATACCTAAAAGGTGTTGTGGTTTATATCATTTGTCGTTCTTGAGCTGCTCGAACTGTCTGAATTAGTCATTTTCCTTTGTTGTTACATGTCTCTGTCACTGCATCTATCCATCTTCTTCTTTTCTCTTCTCACTGATACCTAAAAGGTGTTGTGGTTTATATCATTTGTCGTTCTTGAGCTGCTCGAACTGTCTGAATTAGTCATTTTCCTTTGTTGTTACATGTCTCTATCACTGCATCTATCCAGCTTCTTCTTTTCTCTTTTCAATGATACCTAAAAGGTGTTGTGGTTTATATCATTTGTCGTTCTTGAGCTGCTCGAACTGTCTGAATTAGTGATTTTCCTTTGTTGTTACATGTCTCTGTCACTGATACCTAAAAGGTGTTGTGGTTTATATCATTTGTCGTTCTTGAGCTGCTCGAACTGTCTGAATTAGTGATTTTCCTTTGTTGTTACATGTCTCTGTCACTGATACCTAAAAGGTGTTGTGGTTTATATCATTTGTCGTTCTTGAGCTGCTCGAACTGTCTGAATTAGTGATTTTCCTTTGTTGTTACATGTCTCTGTCACTGATACCTAAAAGGTGTTGTGGTTTATATCATTTGTCGTTCTTGAGCTGCTCGAACTGTCTGAATTAGTGATTTTCCTTTGTTGTTACATGTCTCTGTCACTGATACCTAAAAGGTGTTGTGGTTTATATCATTTGTCGTTGTTGAGCTGTTCGAACTGTCTGAATTAGTGATTTTCCTTTGTTGTTACATGTCTCTGTCACTGCATCTATCCATCTTCTTCTTTTCTCTTTTCAATGATACCTAAAAGGTGTTGTGGTTTATATCATTTGTCGTTGTTGAGCTGCTCGAACTGTCTGAATTAGTGATTTTCCTTTGTTGTTACATGTCTCTGTCACTGATACCTAAAAGGTGTTGTGGTTTATATCATTTGTCGTTGTTGAGCTGCTCGAACTGTCTGGATTAGTGATTTTCCTTTGTTGTTACATGTCTCTGTCACTGATACCTAAAAGGTGTCGTGGTTTATATCATTTGTCGTTGTTGAGCTGCTCGAACTGTCTGAATTAGTGATTTTCCTTTGTTGTTACATGTCTCTGTCACTGATACCTAAAAGGTGTCGTGGTTTATATCATTTGTCGTTGTTGAGCTGCTCGAACTGTCTGAATTAGTGATTTTCCTTTGTTGTTACATGTCTCTGTCACTGATACCTAAAAGGTGTCGTGGTTTATATCATTTGTCGTTCTTGAGCTGCTCGAACTGTCTGAATTAGTGATTTTCCTTTGTTGTTACATGTCTCTGTCACTGATACCTAAAAGGTGTTGTGGTTTATATCATTTGTCGTTCTTGAGCTGCTCGAACTGTCTGAATTAGTGATTTTCCTTTGTTGTTACATGTCTCTGTCACTGCATCTATCCATCTTCTTCTTTTCTCTTTTCAATGATACCTAAAAGGTGTTGTGGTTTATATCATTTGTCGTTCTTGAGCTGCTCGAACTGTCTGAATTAGTGATTTTCCTTTGTTGTTACATGTCTCTGTCACTGCATCTATCCATCTTCTTCTTTTCTCTTTTCAATGATACCTAAAAGGTGTTGTGGTTTATATCATTTGTCGTTCTTGAGCTGATCGAACTGTCTGAATTAGTGATTTTCCTTTGTTGTTACATGTCTCTGTCACTGATACCTAAAAGGTGTTGTGGTTTATATCATTTGTCGTTGTTGAGCTGTTCGAACTGTCTGAATTAGTGATTTTCCTTTGTTGTTACATGTCTCTGTCACTGCATCTATCCATCTTCTTCTTTTCTCTTTTCAATGATACCTAAAAGGTGTTGTGGTTTATATCATTTGTCGTTGTTGAGCTGCTCGAACTGTCTGAATTAGTGATTTTCCTTTGTTGTTACATGTCTCTGTCACTGATACCTAAAAGGTGTTGTGGTTTATATCATTTGTCGTTGTTGAGCTGCTCGAACTGTCTGAATTAGTGATTTTCCTTTGTTGTTATATGTCTCTGTCACTGATACCTAAAAGGTGTCGTGGTTTATATCATTTGTCGTTCTTGAGCTGCTCGAACTGTCTGAATTAGTCATTTTCCTTTGTTGTTACATGTCTCTATCACTGCATCTATCCATCTTCTTCTTTTCTCTTTTCAATGATACCTAAAAGGTGTTGTGGTTTATATCATTTGTCGTTCTTGAGCTGCTCGAACTGTCTGAATTAGTGATTTTCCTTTGTTGTTACATGTCTATGTCACTGATACCTAAAATGTGTTGTGGTTTTTATCATTTGTCGTTCTTGAGCTGCTCGAACTGTCTGAATTAGTCATTTTCCTTTGTTGTTACATGTCTCTATCACTGCATCTATCCATCTTCTTCTTTTCTCTTTTCAATGATACCTAAAAGGGGTTGTGGTTTATATCATTTGTCGTTCTTGAGCTGCTCGAACTGTCTGAATTAGTGATTTTCCTTTGTTGTTACATGTCTCTGTCACTGCATCTATCCATCTTCTTCTTTTCTCTTTTCAATGATACATAAAAGGTGTTGTGGTTTATATCATTTGTCGTTCTTGAGCTGCTCGAACTGTCTGAATTAGTGATTTTCCTTTGTTGTTACATGTCTCTGTCACTGATACCTAAAAGGTGTTGTGGTTTATATCATTTGTCGTTCTTGAGCTGCTCGAACTGTCTGAATTAGTGATTTTCCTTTGTTGTTACATGTCTCTGTCACTGCATCTATCCATCTTCTTCTTTTCTCTTTTCAATGATACCTAAAAGGTGTTGTGGTTTATATCATTTGTCGTTCTTGAGCTGCTCGAACTGTCTGAATTAGTGATTTTCCTTTGTTGTTACATGTCTCTGTCACTGCATCTATCCATCTTCTTCTGGGTCTTCCTCTTGGTCCTTTTCCATGCATTCTCGAGAAGAACGCCCTTGATGGTGATTGGTAGGGTTCATTCTGACCAGGTGGCCAAACCATTTAAGTTGTTGTTGTTCTATATATTCTTGGCAGGGTTTAGTTCCTACAATTTTCCTTATGGTTTCATTTGGTATTTTATTTCTTCTTGTGTTGTTTGTTACATTTCTCAAGCATCGCAGCTCACATGTATTGATCTTTCTTAAATGTTAATCAGAAAGGGTCCATGTCTACTTTCATAGCACAAAGTTGGTATGAAAATGCTATTTATTATTTGTTGTTTAGCTGGCATAGAAATGTTTGGATGCCTTAGCAATGGTGAAAGCTGGTAAAGCTGGCAGTGTGTGACTGTGCTGGCAACACGATGCAATTTTCGATGGGAGTCAAATTTAAGTTATAAGTGAATTTCAATGCCCGTAGTAAAAGACATTCAAGCGTTCTTGTTTTATTTCGAACGAATTGATAGTCACCATCACCATATTCCCTATACG